>CM059425.1:212701144-213098644 GCA_030390025.1 Squalus acanthias
AATGGCAGTCCAGAAATTGGTTCAACACACCATCTTTATTTCTATGGATGCAGCTAATTGGTCAGCATAGACATGTTTTGTAATATGTTCCATTGGAAACCAGGCTCACTCAGGACTCTTCCAAATTAATTCATGCAGATCAGTCAGCACGCCAGAGTTCTGCCATGTACATACTGGTAACTTATTAACCACCTTCTCCGCTATCTGTTCACCACCCTGTACTATTCAATTAGATCACTCTTTAAATGTCCCACATCCCAAGCTTCTTTTATGCATTATATTCGCCTGCCATTTTTCTTAATCAACATGGTAAAGTAACGAATTTGTTAGAAACGAATCTGCAACAACAGCAGCAGATGCAAATCCGAGCTCGTCTCAATAAAGCGCCAGCCATTATTCTAGCTTTCCTATAACTATCCTGTAAATATAAATAAAACGTCTGTCATTTCTATAGGTTCTGCTGGAATCCCTCACCGTCTCAGTACAAGGCACCTGGGCTGGGCTTGTCACTCAGTGATCTCTCTCTCTGCAGCTGGAGCTGCCGCCGCTTCCGGTGTCACACGGGCTCCGGCTCGTGCACACGGCGAGCGGCGCCGAGCGTTCCATGCCCCGCAGTCTCGAGCCGTGGAACCTGGTGTCGGCGGCTCAATGGTCCATTCCTCGTTACATTTGTTGCTGCTGTGCAAATACATGCCGCCCCCGTATTTGGTTGCATTTGTCTCCCAACTGCAGTACTGTCAGCCCCCAATTCTGAAAAATGTACTGACGACTTCACTCGATCCATTCAGTTGACTTTCAATCCACCTGATTTCATCTTTTCATATTTTTTTTTCAATCGCTATCAAACTCCAGAAATAAAGTTTGGGGCCTGTTCCAAGACTGACACTCCTCAGTTACATAGAATGTACTGCACAGAAACAGGGCCAACTGGTCTATGCCGTTGTTAATGCTCCACACAAGCCTCTATGCTGATTTCAGGTTAGATGGGGACAACAACAACTTGTATTTATATAGCGCCTTTAATGTAGTAAAACATCCCACTGTGCTTCACAGGAGTATTATAAATCAAAATTTGACACCGAACCACACATGATATTAGGGCAGATGACCAAAAGCTTGGTCAAGGAAGTAGGTTTTAAGGAGCATCTTAAAGGAGGAAAGAGGAATAGAGGCGGAAAGGTTTAGGGAGGGAATTCCAGAGCTTAGGGCCTTGGCAGCTAAAGGTTCAGCCACCAATGGTGGAGCGGTTAAAATTGAGGATGCTCAAGAGGCCAGAATTGTAGGAGCGCAGATATCTCGGAGGGTTGTGGGGCTAGAGGAGATTACAGAGATAGGGAGGGGAAAGGCTGTGGAGGGATTTGGAAACAAGGATGAGAATTTTTAAATGGAGGCGTTGCTTAACCGAGAGCCAATGTAGGTAAGCGAGCACAGGGGTGATGGGTGAATGGGACTTGGTGCAAGTTAGAACATGGGCAGCAGAGTTTTGGATGACCGCAAGTATACGGAGGGTAAACACGGTAGGCCAGCCAGGAGTGTGTTAGAATAGTCAAGTCTAGGGGTAACAAAGACATGCATGAGGGTTTCAGCAGCAGATGAGCTGAGGCAGGGGGATGTTAGGGAGGTGGAAATAGGCGATCTTAGTGACGGTGCGGATATGTAGACAGAAGCTCATTTCGGGGTCAAATATGACACCAAGGTTGCAAACAGTCTGGTTCAGCCTCAGACAGTTGCCAAGGAGAGGGATGGAGTTGGTGGTTCGGGAACGGAGTTTGTGTCGGAGACTGAAGACAATGCCTTTAGTCTTCCCAATATTTAGTTGGAGGTAAATTCTGCTCATCCAGTACTGGATGTTGGACAGGCAGTCTAACGAGTTAGAGACTGGGGGGGGAGCGGTCGAGAGAGGTGGTGGTGAGGTAGAGCTGGGTGTTGTCAGCGTACATGTGGAAACTGACACTGTGTTTTCAAATGATGTCGCCGAAGGGCAGCATGTAGATGAGAAATAAGAGGGGGCCAAGGATAGATCCTTGGGGAACACACGAAGTAATGGGGCGGGAGAGGGAAGAGAAGCCATTGCAGGTGATTCTCTGGCTATGATTAAATAGATAAGAATGGAACCAGGTGAGTGCAGTCCCACCCAGCTGGGCGACGGTGAAGAGGCGTTGGAGGAGGATGATGTGCTCAACCATGTCAAAGGCTGCAGACAGGTTGAGAAGAAACGAGGAGGGATAGTTTATCTTTGTCACAGTCACCTTGGATGTCCTTTGTGATTTTGATAAGAGCCGTTTTGATACTGTGGCAGGGGTGGAAACCTGATTGGAGGGATTCAAACATGGACTTCCGGGAAAGATGGGCATGGACTTTGGAGAGGAAAGGGAGGTTGGAGATGGGGCGGTAGTTTGCAAGGATGGAGGGTTCAAGGGCTGTTTTTTTGAGGAGGGGGTGATGACGGCAGATTTGAAGGAGAAGGGGACAGTACCTGAGGAGAGAGAACCGTTAACAATATCAGCTAACATGGGAGCCAGGAAGGGAAGTTGGGTGGTCAGCTGTTTAGTGGGATTAGGGTCGAGGGAGCAGGAAGTGGGTCTAAGGAGAAGATGAACTTGGAGAGGGGAGGAGGGGAGATCGGAGTGAAACTGGAGAAAGATGCAATTTCAGGGCTAGGGGCAAAGTCCTTCGACAAAGTTTGGCCCAGTGGGTTGGGTAGGTGCGCTGTGACTAAGTATTTGGGTGTACATTTACATGGCGTAAATGCAGGAAACTCGTGCTCTCTGGTATTTTGCATGTGGGCGGAGCTATGTTCATGCGCTAAGTAGCGTTTCGCTGGATGTAACTTGGGAGTGGTGCAAATGATAGAGGAAATTCACACATAGTAAGGTTCCGGTATAAAACCAGCGTAAGTCACATGCAAATTTCTTCTGAGAAAACCTGCACAACCCAGCTTTTAGGCTGTTGCGATGAAAATTATGAAGAAAATCAGGCCATAATGTTATAGCGCCATCTGTTGATAACCATATAAGATTATTATACAAATATAAAAATAAAAAGCATCATCGCATGTTAAATCAGGAAAATTTCAGTAAATTGATTAATCTGCACCACCCTAAATATATAGTTAATTTTCAGCAGGCATTTCACAGTAATAATTTAAAATAAGCCAAACTTACAGTGTGGTGCATTTTAATTATTCTAAGGTAAATATATATTCAGTTACTTCAAGAGGATGCCACTTATGCAATGCTGCAGAAAAAGAGCACCAATAACAACCAATACAGAATGCCAAGGCAATTGGGCTGTATGTAGAGTATGTAACCAGTGGAGTCAAATGTAAAAGTCAAAGTTTTAAAAAGAAGTCTATACATTCACTTGTGATGCTTATCAGTACATTATCCCTATCCAGTGATTCCTGCTGGAAAGCGTATGTGTGTGGACATCAGGGAAATACGGGATTTGGCCTGGCTGTGACATCAACCATGGTTTAATAGCCTGCCAGCACTTTCTGCCTAGGCTGAACACGAAGATGACCATTTGGTTGCGATAAGAAGAACTGGTAACCGTGGAACCGAATCCCAGAGTTTACGCTGAAGATAAATTAAGGCTACAGTTTATTATATAATAATGGTAGGTGGGTCATAATATTTAACTTCAAAATGCATTGAGAACTCCTACATCAACCTGGTCCTGTGGATAATCCAATTCTATAAGTGTTTGCATTTACCTGCAATATCTGCTATGCCTGTAGGTGGTACTGAGATAGGGGTTTACACTGTTAAACCGAGTTAGTTATAGCATAAGTTTTACACCATAACGTTTATCTCAGGAACAAACCTAGGGAAATTGATTCTACGTTTAGAAATGAAGAAATTTTGCCTGTACAGGTAGGCATTTTAAATCTAGACCTCTTCAAATTTGAAATATCAGAGCCTAATCACTGTTTGCAAAATCAGGGGCCAATTATCTAATTTCTTACAAATTGAGGGTTAGTAAAGTTAATAAAATCAACACCAGTAGTTTTTTTTAAATTTCAGAATCTCTTCAGTGTTAGAAAAATTGGGGCCTCTTCATTTCCTGAATAATCTAAGACTACATTATTTTGGAAATCAGAGTATGCCACTCCCCTACACCCCCTCCACCCCCCACCCGCCAACCGTGAGCTATTTTCCAAACCCTCGCTCCACTAAAATACGTCCCCAACAGCCCACCCCCCTCCACTGATGTAGTTACCCAATGTACTCAACTGGACCTCCTCCCCTCCTAGCCACTCCCACACTTCACTTCCCTACTGCCCTCACCCCCTCTCCTGCCATCTCTCCACTGTTGCCCGAGCCCTTTCTTCATAGAATCATAGAATCATAGAAATTTATGGCACAGAAGGAGGCCATTCAGCCCATTGTGTCTGCGCCGGTCAAGAAAGAGCTATTCAGCCTAATCCCACTTTTCAGCTCTTTGGTCCATAGCCTTGCAGGTTACGGCGCTTCAAGTGCATATCCAAGTACTTTTTAAATGTGATGAGGGTTTCTGCCTCTACCACCCTTTCAGGCAGTGTGTTCCAGACCCCCACTGCCCTCTGGGTGAAAAAAATTCTCCTCAATTCCTCTCTAATCCTTCTACCAATTACTTTAAATCTATGCCCCCTGGTTATTGACCTCTCTTCTAAGGGAAATAGGTGCTTCCTATCCACTCAATCAGGCCCCTCATAATTTTATACACCTCAATTAAGCCTCCCCTCAGCCACCTCTGTTCCAAAGAAAACAACCCCAGCCTATTCCATCTTTCCTCACAGCAAAAATTCTCCAGTCCTGGCAACATCCTCGTAAATCTCTTCTGTACCCTCTCTAGTGCAATCACATCTTCCCTGTAATGTGGTGACCAGAACAATACGCACTACTCTAGCTGTGGCCTAACTAGTGTTTTATACAGTTCTAGCATAACCTCTCTGCTCTTATACTCTATGCCTTGGCTAATAAAGGAAAGTATCTTGTATACCTTCTTAACCACGTTTTCTACCTGTCCTGCTACCTTCAGGGATCTGTGGACATGCACTCCAAGGTCCCTCTGTTCGTCTACATTTCTCAGTATCCTACCATTTATTTTGTATTCCCTTGCCTTTTTAGCCCTCCCCAAATGCAATACCTCACACTTCTCTAGATTGAATTCCATTTGCCACTTTTCTGCCCACCTGACCAGTCCATTGATATCTTCCTGCAGTCTACAGCTTTCTTTCTCACTATCAACCACACGGCCAATTTTTGTATCATCTGCAAACTTCTTCTCCTCCTCCCCCTTACCCTCTCCTCCCCTCCCCCTTCCATTTTCTTTCCCTCCTCCTACTTTCTTGCCGCCTCCCTCACCCCTTCTCCATCCTTCCACTTCCGTGGTGGAATTATACCCCTGCCCTGTAACTGTGCCTAACCTGAAAACAGCACTTGGTCTTCACCTAGAGGCCAGTCATGAGAGCTATTTATATATGCAGGGCTCAGTGGTTACATTTGATTAAGTGGAGCTGCTGATGAGATGCCATACATCAACTAGTGGGTGCTGTTGTATGCCCATACTGCAGTCAGGAAGATGCTGACAATGCACTCACACAATTTAAGATGAGTTGTGGTAACAGGAATGGTAGCGTAGTGGTAATATCAACTGGGCAAGTGGATTACTGATCCAGAGATGTGAGTTCAAATCCCACCATGGCAGCTGGGGAATTTAAGTTCAGTTAAATAAATAAATCTGGTATAAAAAGCTAGTATCATAATGGTAACCATGAAACTATTCGATTGTCGTAAAAACCCATCTCGTTCACTAATCCCTTTAGGGAAGGAAATCTGCCGTCCTTACCTGGTCTGGCCTATATGTGACTCCAGACCCACAGCAATGTGGTTGACTCTTAACTGCCCTTTGAAATGGCCGAGCAAGCTACGAAACACAATAATAATAAGAATGAAACCAGACGGACCAACTGGCTATGATCTCGACCTCTGCACCAGCTACGGACATGGCAACGGCACACCCAGCCGCGTCGACCCTGCAAAGTCCTCCTCACCAACATCTGGGGACTTGTGCCAAAATTGGGAGAGCTGTCCCACAGATTAGTCAACAACAGCCTGACATAGTCATACTCACAGAATCATACCTTTCAGCCAAATGTCTCAAACTTCTCCATCACCATCCTTGGACCGGCAGGACTACACCCACCAGGGGTAGTGGTATACAGTCGGGAAGGAGTGGCCCTGGGAGTCCTCAACATTGACTCCTGACCCCATGAAGTCTCATGCCTTCAGGTCAAGCATGAGCAAGGAAACCTCCTGCTGATTACCACCTACCGCCCTCCCTTAGCTAATGAATCAGTACTCCTCCATGTTGAACGCCACTTTGAAGAAGAAGCACTGAGGGCACAGAATGTACTCTGGGTGGGGGACTTCAATGTCCATCACCAAGAGTGGCTCGGTAGCACCACTGCTGGCTGAGTCCTGAAGGACATAACTGCAAGTCTGGGCCTGCAACAGGTGGCGAGGGAAACACCTATTGACCTCGTCCTCACCAATCTACCTGTCGCAGTTGCATCTGTCCATGACAGTTTTGGTAGCAGTGACCACCGCACAGTCATTGTGGAGATGAAGTCCCATCTTCACACTGAGGACACCCTCCATCGTGTTGTGTGGCACTACCACTGTGTTAAATGGGATAGGTTCAGAACAGATCTAGCAGCTCAAAACTGGGCATCCATGAGGCGCTGTGGGCCATCAGCAGCAGCAGAATTGTATTCCATAACAATCTGTAACCTCATGGCCCGGCATATCCCTCACTCTACCATTACCATCAAGCCAGTGGGACCAATCCTGGTTCAATAAGGAGTGCACAGGAGCACCACCAGGCGTACCTAAAAATGAGGTGCCAACCTGGGGAAGCTGCAACACAGGACTACATGCAGGCTAAACAGCAGAAGCAGCATGCTACAGACAGGGCTAAGCGATCCCACAATCAAAGGATCAGATCAAAGCTCTGCAGTCCTGCCACATCCAGTCGTGAATGGTGGTGGACCATTAAACAACTAACGGGAGGAGGAGGCTCCATGAATATCCCCATCCTCAATGATGGTGGAGCCCAGCATGGGAGTGGAAAAGACAAGGCTGAAGCGTTTGCAACCATCTTCAGCCAGAGCTGCCGAGTGGATGATCCATATCGGCCTTCTCCTGAGGTCCCCACCATCACAGAAGCCAGTCTTCAGCCAATTTGATTCACTCCACGTGATATCAAGAAATGGCTGAGCGCACTGGATACAGCAAAAGCTGTGGGCCCCGACAACGTCCCGGCTATCGTGCTGAAGACTTGTGCTCCAGAACTAGCCACGCCTCTAGCCAAGCTGTTCCAGTACAACTACAATACTGGCATCTATCCGACAATGTGGAAAATTGCCCAGGTATGTCCTGTCCACAAAAAGCAGGACAAATCCAACCCGGCCAATTACCACCCCATCAGACTACTCTCAATCATCAGCAAAGTGATGGAAGGTGTCAACAACAGTGCTATCAAGCGGCACTTACTAACCAATAACCTGCTCACTGATGCCCAGTTTGGGTTCCGCCAAGACCACTCGGCTCCCGACTTCATTACAGCCTTGGTCTAAACATGGACAAAGGAGCTGAATTCCAGAGGTGAGGTGAGAGTGACTGCCCTTGACATTTGATCAAGTGTGGCATCAAGGAGCCATAGTAAAACTGAAGTCAATGGGAATCGGCGGTGGGGGAACTCTCCACTGGCTGAAGTCATACCGAGCACAAAGGAAGATGGTTGTGGTGGTTGAAGGTCAATCATCACAGCCCCAGGACATCGCTGCAGGAGTTCCTCAGGGCAGTGTCCTAGGCCCAACCATCTTCAGCTGCTTCATCAATGACCTTCCCTCCAACATAAGGTCAGAAATGGGGATGTTTGCTGATGACTGCATAGTGTTCAGTGCCATTCACAACTCCTCAGATAATGAAGCAGTCCATGCCCGCATGCAACAAGACCTGGACGACGCTCAGGCTTGGGCTGATAAGTGGCAGGTAACATTCGCGCCACAGAAGTGGCAGGCAATGACTATCTCCAACAAGCGAGAGTCTAACCACCTCCCCTTGACATTCAATGGCATTAACATCGCTGACTCCCCCACTGTGGCAACAAGAGCATGTCAGAGACTAGGTATTCTGCGGCAAGTATCTCACCTCCTGACTCCCCAAAGCCTTTCCACCATCTAAAAGGCACAAGTCAGGAGTGTGATGGAATACTCTCCACTTGCCTGGATGAGTGCAGCTCCAACAACACTCAAGAAGCTCAACACCATCCAGGACAAAGCAGCCCGCTTGATTGGCACCCCATCCACCACCTTAAACATTCACTCCCTCCACCACCAGCGTACTGTGGCTGCAGTGTGTACCATCTAGAAGATGCACTGCAGCAACTCGCCAAGGCGTCTTCGGCAGCACCTCCCAAACCTGCGACCTATTCCATCTAGAAGGACAAGGGCATCAGGCACATGGGAATACCACCACCTCCAAGTTCCCTTCCAAGTCACACACCATCCTGACTTAGAAATATATCGCTGTTCCTTCATCGTCGCTGGTTCAAAATCCTGGAACTCCCTGCCTAACAGCACTGTGGGAGTACCTTCATCACACAGACTGCAGCGGTTCAAGAAGGCGGCTCACCACCACCTTCTCAAGGGCAATTAGGGATGGGCAATAAATGCCGGCCTTGCCAGCGACGTCCACATCCCATAAACAAATTAAAAAAAGACAAAAAGCGGGGATGTGGAACTAAGCACGACTGCTCTTTCACAGAGCCAGATCATGCACGATGGGCTGAATGGCCTCCTTCTGTGCTGTAAGTTTCTATGATTGTAAGTCTGAAGTGATGCACTTTGGGAGAACCAATTTGGAAAGACCTTAAATGGCACGATTTTGCAAAGTGTACAAGAGCAGAGAGACCTTGGTGTCCATATACACAATCCTTAAAGGTGGCAAGGCAAGTTGATCAGGTGGTTAAAAAAGAATAAGAACATAAGAACATAAGAAATAGGAGCCAGGAGTAGGTCATTCGGCCCTTTGAGCCTGCTTCACCATTCAATGAGATCATGGCTGATACATAGAAACATAGAAGATAGGAGCAGGAGTAGGCCATTCGGCCCCTCGAGCCTGCTCCGCCATTCGATGAGATCATGGCTGATCATCCAAACTCAGTACCCTGTCCCTGCCTTCTCCCCATATCCCTTGATCCCTTTAGCCTTAAGAAATATATCTAACTCCTTCTTGAATATATTTACTGACTTGGCCTCAACTGCCTTCTGTGGTAGAGAATTCCACAGGTTCACCACTCTCTGGGTGAAGAAATTCCTCCTCATCTCAGTCCTAAATGGCTTACCCCATATCCTTAGACTGTGATCCCTGGTTATGGACTCCCCCGCCATCGGGAACATCCTTCCTGCATCCAGTCTGTCTAGCCCTGTTAGAATTTTATAAGTTTCAATGAGATCTCCTCTCATTCTTCTAAACTCCAGCGAGTATAAGCCCAATCGACCCAATCTCTCCTCGTACATCATTCCTGCCATCCCAGGTATCAGTCTGGTGAATCTTCGCTGCACAACCTCCATGGCAAGAACATCCTTCCTCAGATAAGGCGACCAAAACTGCACACAATACTCAAGGTGTGGTCTCACCAAGGCCCTGTACAGCTGCAGCAAGACATCCTTGTTCCTGTACTCAAACCCTCTCGCTACGAAGGCCAACATACCATTTGCCTTCTTAACTGCCTGCTGTACCTGCATGCTTACCTTCAGGGACTGATGCACAAGGACACCCAAGTCTCGTTGCACTTCCCCTTCTCCCAATCTATTGCCATTCAGATAATAATCTGCCTTTCTGTTTTTGACACCAAAGTGGATAACCTCGCATTTATCCACATTATACTGCATCTGCCATGTTTCTGCCCAATCACCCAACCTGTCCAAATCATACTGGAATTTCTTGGCATCCTCCTCGCAGCACACACGCCCACCCAGCTTTGTGTCATTTGCAAACTTGGAGATGTTACATCTAGTTCCCTCGTCTAGATCATTAATATATATAGTGAATAGCTGGGGTCCTAGGACCGATCCCTGCGGAACCCCACTAGTCACTGCCTGCCACTCGGAAAAAGACCCGTTTATTCCAACTCTTTGCTTCCTGTCTGCCAACCAGTTCTCTATCCAAGTCAGTACCTTACCCCCAATCCCATGTGCCTTAACTTTACATGCTAATCTCTTATGCGGGACCTTATCGAAAGCCTTCGAAAGTCCAAATACACCACATCCACTGGTTCTCCCTTATCTATTCTATCAGTTACATCCTCAAAAAATTCCAGTAGATTAGTCAAGCACGATTTATGTTTTGTAAATCCATGTTGACTTTGTCCAATCCTGTCATTGTTTTCCAAGTGCTCTGCTATTACATCTTTTATAATGGACTCTAGCATTTTCCCCACTACCGATGTCAGGCACAACCGTTTTTTCGTTACCACCTTTTTTGAACAGTGGGGTAACATTAGCTACCCTCCAATCCATGGGAACTGTTCCAGAGTCTATAGAATTTTGGAAGATGACCAGCAATGCATCTACTATTTCTAGGGCCACTTCCGTAAGTATCCTAGGATGTAGATTATCAGGCCCGGGGGATTTATCGGCCTTTAATGCCATCAATTTCCCTAACACCATTTCCCTACAAATACTGATTTCATTCAGTTCCTCCCTCTCATTAGACCTTATGTTCCCCGACATCTCTGGGAGGTTATTTGTGTTCTCCTTTGTGAAGACAGAGCCAAAGTATGTATTTAATTGGTCTGCCATTTCTTTGTTCCCCATTATAAATTCCCCTGATTCTGACTGCAAGGGACCTATGCTTGACTTCACCAATCTTTTTCTCTTCACATATTTATAAAAGCTTTTACAGTCAGTTTTTATGTTCCCTGCAAGCTTACGCTCGTATTCTATTTTCCCCCTCTTAATTAATCCCTTTGTCCTCCTTTGCTGAATACTAAACTGCTCCCAATCCTCAGGTTTACTGCTTTTTCTGGCCAATTTATATGTCCTCTCCTTGGATCTTATGCTATCCCTGATTTCCCTTGTCAGCCATGGTTGAGTCCCCTTTTTTTTTGTGCCAGACAGGGATGAACAAATTCTGTAGTTCATCCATGCGATCTTTGAATGTTTGCCATTGCCTATCCACCGTCAACCCTTTGAGTAACATTCCCCAATCTATCCTACCCAACTTGCGCCTCATACCATCGTAGTTTCCTTTATTTAAATTCAGGACCCTAGTCTCTGAGTCAACTATTTCATTCTCCATCTTAATGAAGAATTCTATCATATTATGATCGCTCCGCCCCAAGGGGCCCCGCACAACAAGATTGCTAATTAATCCTTTCTTGTTACATAATACCCAGTCTAAGATGGCCTGGTCTCTAGTTGGTTCCTCGACATATTGGTCCAGGAAACCATCCCGTATACACTCCAGGAATTCCTCCTCCACAGTATTGTTACTAATTTGGTTAGCCCAATCTACATGTAGATTAAAGTCACCCATGATAACTGCTGTGCTCTTGTTGCACGCGTCTATAATTTCCTGTTTAATGCCATCCCAAACCTCTGCATTACTGTTTGGGGGTCTGTATACCACTCCCACTAACGTTTTCTGCCCCTTGGTATTTCTCAGTTCTACCCCTACAGATTCCACATCATCAGAGCTAATATCCTTCCTTACAATTGTGTTAATCCCCTCTTTAACCAGCAATGCTACCCCACCTCCTTTTCCTTTTTGCCTGTCTTTCCTGAATATCGAATACCCCTGGATGTTGAATTCCCAGCCTTGGTCACCCTGGAGCCATGTCTCCATAATCCCAATCATATCATATCTGTTTACCTCTATTAGCACAGGTAATTCATCCACCTTATTACGAATGCTCCTCGCATTAAGACATAAAGCCTTCAGGCTTGTTTTTTTAACACTCTTAGACCTTTTAGAATTATTATTTACTGTGGCCATGTTTGATTTAAACTCTTGATTTCTCTGACTGTCACCTTTGCTTTTCTCCTTCCTGTCTTTTGCTTCTATCCTTGTTTCCCTTTCCACTGTCTCCCTGCTCAGGTTCCCAACCCCCTGCCATTTTAGTTTAAACCCTCCCCCAGAGCACTAGCAAACATTCCCCCTGGGACATCGGTCCCGGCCCTGCCCAGGTGCAAACCGCCCAGTTTGTACTGGTCCCACCTCCCCCAGAACCGGTTCCAATGTCCCAGGAATTTGAATCCCACCCCCTTGCACCATTCCTCTAGCCACGTATTCATTTGAAATATCCTTCTATTTCTACTCTGACTAGCACGTGGCACTGGTAGCAATCCTGAGATTACTACCTTTGAGGTCCTATTTTTTAATTTGCCTCCTAACTCCCTATATTCTGCTTTTAGGACCTCATCCCGTTTTTTACCTGTATTGTTGGTACCTATATGCACCACGACAACTGACTGTTCACCCTCCCCCTCCAAAATGCTCTGTAGCCACTCCGAGACATCCTTGACCCTTGCACCAGGGAGGCAACATACCATCCTGGAGTCTCGTTTGCGGCCGCAGAAATGCCTATCTATTCCCCTTACAATAGAATCCCCTATCACTATAGCTCTCCCACTCTTTTTCCTCCCATCCTGTGCAGCAGAACAACCTACGGTGCCAGGAAGTTGGCTGCTGCTGTCTTCCCCTGATAAGCCATCCTAAGCAGTATATCTGTTTGAAACATAGAAACATAGAAATATAGAAGATAGGAGCAGGAGCAGGCCATTTAGCCCCTCGAGCCTGCTCCACCATTCAATGAGATCATGGCTGATCATCCAAATTCAGTACCCTGTCCCTGCCTTCTCCCCATATCCCTTGATCCCTTTAGCTTTAAGAAATATATCTAACTCCTTCTTGAATATATTTAATGAATTGGCCTCTACTGCCTTCTGTGGTAGAGAATTCCACAGGTTCACCACTCGCTGGGTGAAGAAATTCCTCCTCATCTCAGTCCTAAATGACTTACCCCTTATCCTTAGACTGTGACCCCTGGTTCTGGACTCCCCGGCCATCGGGAACATCCTTCCTGCATCTAGTCTGTCTAGTCCTGTTAGAATTTTATAAGTTTCAATGAGATCCCCTCTCATTCTTCTAAACTCCAGCGAGAGGGGGATGGCCACAGGGGACCCCTGAACTATCTGCCTGCACCTCCTACTCTGCCTGGTGGTCACCCATTCCCTTCCTACCTGTACAGCCTTTACCTGCGGTGTGACCAACTCCCTAAACGTGCTATCCACGATGTCCTCAGCATCGCGAATGCTCCAGTATGCATCCATCCGCAGCTCCAGTGCCGCAATGCGGTCTGTCAGTAGCTGCAGCTGGATACACTTCCCGCACACATGGTCAACAGGGACACAGGAAGTGTCCCTGATTTCCCACATAGCGCAGGAAGAGCATACCATGGGCCGGGCTGTCTTGCCATGACTTACCCTTTAATTAATTAATTAATTCAAATTAAATTAAATTAATCCCACCAGTTACACTGCAATTAAATGATATACTCAAGGGCCCTTGCTTAACAGTAGTCCCCGCTACACAACAGAGACCTTAGAAACCACAAAATTTACGTTTAGAAAAATTGAGAAAGAAATACTCACCAACCAATCACTTACCTGCTTTTTGGTGACGTCACACTTCGATTACTTTTTGCTTCCCTCTCCCGGAACCTGGATTGGTAAGCCTACCTGCCTCGGGCTCGCCTTTTGTACCGCTGCTGCCTCGCCGCTCCCTTGCAGGTCCGCTTGCCGCCGCGGCTCTGGGGCCTACCTGCCTCGGGCTCGCCTGTTGTACTGCCGCCGCCTCGCCGCTCCCTCGCGCCTTCTGCCTCAACTCAATTCACCGGCCCTATCGCCATATCCATTGATGCCTTTACTATTCAGAAATCTAGCAACTTCTGTTTTGAATATACCCAATGACTGAGCCTCCACAGCCCTCTGGGGTAGAGAATTCCAAAGATTCACCACCCTCTGTGTGAAGACATTTCTTCTCATCTCAGTCCTGAATGGCTTACCCTTTATCCTGAGGCTGTGGCCCTGGTTCTAGACTCCCCAGCCAAGGGAAACATTCTCCCAGCATCCACCCTATCAAGCCCTGTAATAATTTTGTATGCTTCAATGAGATCCCCTCTCATTCTTCTGAATTCAGGAGATAACAGGCCTAGTTTACTCAATCTCTTCTCATACGACAGTCCCGCCATCCCAGGAATCAATCGCGTGAACCTTCGTTGCACTCCCTCTATGGCAAGTATATCCTTCCTTAGGTAAGCAGACCAACATTGCACATAGTACTCCAGGTGTGGTCTCACCAAGGCCCTATATAATTGGAGTAAGACTTCTTTACTCCTGTACTCAAATCCTCTTGTAATGAAGGCCAGCATACCATTTGCCTTCCTAATGGCTTGCTGCACCTGCACATTCACTTTCAGTGACTCATGTACAAGGACACCAAGGTCCCTTTGAGCATCTGCATTCCCCAATCTTTCACCATTTAGGAAATACTCTGCCTTTCTGTTTTTTCTACCAAAGTGGATAACTTCACATTGATCCATTTTATATTCCATCTGCCATGTTCTCACCCATTCACTGAGCCTGTCGAGATCCCCTTGAAGCCTCTTCATATCCTCTTCCCAAATACACCACATCTACTGGTTCCCCTTTGTCTACTCCACTAGTTACATCCTCAAAGAACTCCAATAGGTTTGTTAACAGGATTTCCCTTTCATAAATCCATGTTGACTCTGCCCAATCTTACTATTAGTTTCTAAGTGCCCAGTTATTGCATCCTTTATAATAAATTCCAGCATTTTCCCAACTACTGATGTGAGGCTAATAGGTCTGTAGTTCCCCGTTTTCTCTCTCCCTCCTTTCTTAAATAGCGGGGTTACATTTGCTATCCTCCAATCTGCAGGAACCGTTTCAGAATCTATAGAATTTTGGAAGATGACAACCAATGCGTCCACTATCCCAATGGCCACCTCTTTCAAAACCCTAGGATGTAGGTCATCTGGTCCTTGGGATTTATCGACTTTTAGTCCCATTCATTTTGCTAGTACTGTTTTTTTACTAATAATAATTTCTTTACGTTCCTCATTCTCGCCACACCCTTGGTTTTCTCGTATTTCTGGTAGGTTTTTTGTGTCTTCCTCCGTGAAGACAGAAACAAAGTATTTATTTAATTTCTCTGCCATTTCCTCATTCCCCATTATAAATTCTCCCGTCTCTGACTGTAAAGGACCTACATTTACCTTCGCCAGTCTTTTCCTTTTCACATACCTATAGAAGCTTTTACAATCCGTTTTTATATTTTTCGCTTGTTTATGCTCATATTCCATTTTCCCTTTCTTTATCAATTTCTTGGTCCCTTTGCTGATTTCTAAAAAGATCCCAATCCTCAGGCTGACCGCTTTTTCTGGCAACTTTATAAGCTTCCTCCTTTGACTTAATACTAGCTTTAATTTCTTTTGTTAGCCATGGTTGGATCACTTTTCCTTTTGGGTTTTTATGCCCTAGAGGAATATATGTTTGTTGCAAATTAGGCATTATTTCCTTGAATGTTAGCCATTGTATGTCCACCTTCATACCTTTTAGTGTCGTCTCCCAATCTACCATGGCCAATTTGTCCCTCATACCCTTGTAATTTCCTCTGTTTAGATTGAAGACCTTAGTTTCAGATTGGACTACATCACTCTCAAACTTAATGTAAAATTCAATCATACTATGGTCACTTGTCCCTAAAGACCCCTTTACCACAAGATTATTGATTAGCCCTTTCTCATTACACAGTACTAGATCCAGAATAGCCTGTTCCCTGGTTGGTGTTCCTCCACATACTGATCCAGGAAACCATCTCGCATGTATTCCAAGAATTCGTCCTCCACACCATTAGTGGTAAATTGATTTGCCCAGTCAATATGTAGATTAAAGTCCCCCTTGATTACCGTATTGCCCTTGTTATATGCCCTTGTTATATGCACTTCTAATTTCTTGGTTGATACTGTGCCCTATATTACCACTACTGTTTGGTGGCCTATACACAACTCCCACCAATGTTTTCCGCCCTTTGCTGTTTCTTAGCTCCACCCAAACTGATTCCAGTTCTACATCACGATCTGCCGAGCCAAGATCTTTTATCTCTACCGTACCGATCTCATCCCTTATTAACAGCGCTACGCCACCTCCTTTTCCTTTTTGTCTGTCCTTCCTAAATGTTGAGTACCCTGTAACATTCAGTTCCCAGCTTTGGTTACCCTGCAACCATGCCTCTGTAATGGCAATTACATCCTACCCATTTACTTCTATTAGTGCCATTAATTCATCCACCTTGTTGTGAATGCTACGTGCATTTAGATAAAGTGCCTTCAACTTTGCCTGTTTAATATTTTTCTGCACTTTGACCCTCTTTACTGTTGGCCTTTGTTTCTGCTCCTTACTAGTTTTGCTGACTACTTTTCTAACTTGCACTTCCAGCTTTGTTTCTCTCCGTTCTGGGCCCACACTTAGGTTCCCAGCCCCCTGACAAACTAGTTTAAATCCTTCCCAACAGCACTAGCAAACCCAAGTGAATATGGGTCACTTGGGTTTATAAATAGAGCCATAGAATGTAAAAGCAAAGAGATCATGCTCGAACTTTTTAAATGACTGGTTAGGCCTCAGCTGGAGTATTGTGGACAATTCTGGGCACCACACTTCAGGAAAGATGTAAAGGCCTTAGAAAGGGTACAGAGGAGGTTTACCAGGATGTTACCAGGGATGAGGGACTTCAGTTATGAGGAGAGGTTGGAAAAGTTAGGACTGTTCTCCTTGGAACAGAGAAGATTAAGAGGTGACCTAATAGAGGTTTTCAAGATCATGAGAGTAGATAGAGAAAACCTACTCCCTCTGGCGAGTGGGTCACTAACCAGAGGTCATAGATTTAAAATCATTGACAAAAGATCTAGAGAGGAGATGAGGAGAATTCTTTTCACTGAGCGATGTCAGGATCTGGAACGCTCTACTTTAAAAGGTGGTGGAAGCTGGTTCCATAAATAATTTTAAATGGGAGTTGGATACTTGAGAATGAGGAAGTTACAGGGTTACAGACAAAAAGCAGGGGTGTGGGACTAAGCACGACTGCTCTTTCAAAGAGCCAGCACAGGCATGAACAGCCTCCTTCTGTGCTGTAAGTTTCTATGATTCCAGGTCAAATCTCACAGCTGAACCAGGCAGGTCTTCAGTACTCCAAGGCATTGTTGATTGACCAGTCAGTCTGGTTCACTAATGGAACCTGGAAGGTTAGATCTGTCACTGAAAGCTGGGAATTCTTCCCACTCTGCTCCAGATAACTCTGCCAGTCAGTGTCCTGCCAAGTAGGGTGGTTTTCGATTGACAAGTAGAGGAAAGCATACCGTTCCTTTGTACTTATGAGCTGTGCAGTTTTATCTGGTTAAACTTCATCAATATCCTTGTGCGCACTCAGGAGTAATAGAATGATACAGCACAGAAGGAAGCCATTTGAGCCATTGTGCCTGTGCTGGCTCTTTGAAAGAGCTGTACAATTAGTCCCACCCTAAATCTTGGATCTTGGTTCTGCTAATCTTCACCTAAACTCTCTGGATTTATATAAGTGAGGTATGTCCCTATGGGGAGAGAACATGCACTTTTATTAAGCAAAGAGAAATCTGTAGGTGTAGATTTCTCAGTAGTTTGGTTCTCTTAAACACGGTGATGGATTTTCTTGCATGTCAGATATCCAGTTATTACTAAAGAGATACTCCTCCAGTCTACCCTTTAGAATGGTTCCCATTATTTTCCATAGTATTAATGTTAGATGAATGGGTCTGTAGCCATCTATGTCAGGTTTGTGTTACATGCTCCTACATAGCAAGGCATGCTGAATTTGCCCTTATATTTGCAGTCCTCTGAATATAGGGTTTAATTTTTTTTTTGCATTTTGCAAGATAAATATGTTTTGCCACAATACAAATTTAGCCACTATATTCTATCCATTTCATAATACTTTTGAATTCTCTATAGGAAAGGGGAGTGGAGATTTTAATTGATGCAGTATTTGATATGTTTCTAAAGGTGATGCATGATGTTGCAAAGCATTCCACAGAAAACTGAAATAAATGTGGCATTTATTAAAGGGACTTAATCTGATAAATCAGATATCCCCAAAATACTCAAGTGTCTTGTATTCTTTTTTGCAAGGTTGGCAATGGCCATCATGTTTGGAATATATATGAGGCCATTTTGGCCATTACGCCCCAATGGAATGCTGATAAAGAAAGACTTGCATTTATATCGCACCTTTCCTGACCACCGGATGTCCCAAAGCACTTTGCAGCCAATGAAGTACTTTTGAAGTGTAGTCACTGTTGCAATGTAGGAAACGCAGCAGCCAATTTGTGCACAGCAGGCTCCCAAAAACAGCAATGTGATAATGACCAGATAATCTGTTTTTGTTATGTTGATTGAGGGATAAATATTGACCAGGACACCAAGGATAACTCCACTGCTGTTCTTCGAAATAGTGCCATGGGATCTTTTACGTCCACTTGAGAGAGCAGATGGGGCCTCGGTTTAACGTCTCATCCAAAAGACGGCACCTCCAACAGTGTAGCACTCCCTCAGCACTGCATTGGAGCATCAGCCTAGATTTTTGTGCTCAAGTCTCATGGAATGGGACTTGAACTCACAACCTTCCAGACTCAGAAGTGAGTGTGCTACCCACTGAGCCACAGCTGACAACTGATGTGCCAATACTAATGCATGCGAGCAATTGAAATTAGTTGCCCCATAAAGATTTATTCTACTTTTGATAAGTAATTTACGCTATAGTTAAAACAAGGACAAAACAGTGCTTTCACACTAAAAACTCACTGCTCATATAGTGCTGTGTTTGAACCAAAAACAAAGTACTGTATACTGGGTGGTACTAATGGTTTGCACATTATCCATTCAACTCAAGAATCATGGACTCAATGACAGCACAGGGTCCTGTATGAATTAGGCTTCTACAGTACCAATATATTTTCTACTTGGCAAGGACCCAAAGCACAAAATTGCTTACAGTTTGGCACAAATTTGGTAATCACAGTCGCAGAGACCATAAGAATGGTTGCAGCTGTAAAGGGGGAGGGGGGATCATTCCAGTGCAGTAGGGCATACTCTTAAAATCACATTGTTAGGGCAGGGTAAAGGGTGCTTTGCTGGTCATGTTATACCTGACTTGGAAGAGCTTGATACTGAGAGTAGATGCCCAAAGTGGAAAAATATTCCATTCCTCAGTATTGATGTTATGTTATCAATGTCAGTAGAATGACAATACCCATCAAGTTTTGCCTTTGCTTTTCCTTCCAGGAATTATAGAGCCAAGAATTCTCAGCCCCAACAGTGTTCCTGCAGCGCAAGTTACCTGCAAGAGGCAAGACACGGTGGGAAATCTTGCACGACTCAGGAATATCGAGTTTCCACTCAGAATGCTACCCTCATCCAATTCGCACAGGGTCTTTGGTTGGGTGGAACTTCTATCTGCCCCAAACATGGCCCCACATTGACTTCAATGGAAAGTAATATTGGGCTGCATGTAAAACAGGCTTCCTGATCTGATCGTGTAAGTTTACCGCTGGATGAGTTTGGTTAAAATGACCCCCTTAGAGATTTTACCAGGAGTCAGTTTCACTTGTAAGTGGCAATGTGAAACATGCAAACACGAGGCCTGTGATCAATTCATACAAACATTGTAATGTACTAATGCATAAGAAGGACAAAATTCAACTCAAAGTATAGATTGACAATGAACCCTTTTACCACGTTACTAATTCATGTCAAAGTTATTTTTGGTTTTCTGATTAAATTTGCATCTTCTTATCTTTATCTCCATGGATGCCAGCATTAGAAAAGCACATCCTGTTTGCTGGTGTTTTCTTCGTATTTTAAAAGTCTTTTCACCTTCCAATGTGTCACATCTTATCTTCCTAATTGATGCAGACTACTCAAGCATAAAACCTTCATGCACAGTATATTGCAAAGTAAGCACTATTTACTTGGGGTGGCTTGCAGCCTGCATTTTAACATGGCCAGTGACCCAGAACAGGGCAGCAACTCACATCACCCTGCAGGATTATCATGCTTGTCACAAGCCCCAGCACAGCTGCAACCACTCTGATGAGCTTGAAGAGGTAGCACCAAGTGAGTCACAGTGCACACAGAAGGAGAAATAAGTAGTGGCAGCAATGGAGGAACAGGAACAGGAACTTGATGGTCAGGGGGCCAGTTCACTTCCTTCCTCAGCTGCAATGCTTTGGGATTCAGACCTCAAAGCCTCACAGTCTGCTTATAAAAGGAAATTGCTATCTAACTGAGCTAACTCTACAGGAGTCATTTAGGTCTGCCTAAGATAGCCAGCAAAACCTGGCTAGAAATGTGGAGGAGGCCACTAGCCCCATCTGTGGAATCATGCAGTAAGGTTTTTCTGGACTGCAATCTACTATGGAGCATATGGCAATTCTAGCCCTTAACCCAGTGGGAGTATCTTATGAATGCTCACACCATTGTTAAGAATGCTTTAGGATCAGACATCATGAAGGTGGGCTATCTATGACATTGGTGGCTAACATTTTGGGGGGAATTCTTTCAATAAAAAATTAATGCTTTATTTTCTTCCTGTCAAACATTTTAAAAATTAGGTCATGCCCTTATTTTGATTCACAGTGATGTCAGGCCGCGACTGTAATTGGCAACTCTAACACCCTCACATGGCTATTTCCCGAAGTCTGGAAAAAAATCAGGCAGGCCAGAGGGGTATAAAACAGGGTTCGATCCAATACAGCCCAGTGGTAAAGGTTAAAATCCAACAAATTTCTTCTATCCCACGAACTTTCCAGCATGAAGTCTGTGGGCAATTTCAGGTGGGGCTGAAAGACTGAGATTGACAGATTTTTGTTAGGTAAATGTGTAAAGGGCAAATGGAGTTAAGATGCAGATCAGCCATGGCAAAACCAAGGGGCTGAATGGTCTACTCCTGTTCCAATGTTCCACCCACCATGTCACACTGAACTACTGCCCTGGCCAGATCCCTCCCCCACCAACAACCTACCATGTCCTACGATAGCAAAATACTGCGGATGCTGGAAAATTGAAACAACAACAGAAAACGCTGGAAAAACTCAGCAGGCCAGGCAACATCAGTGGAGAGAGAAACCGAGTTAATGTTTCAGGTCGAAACCCTTCGTCAGAACTGACGAAGGGTTTCGACCTGAAACGTTAACTCTGTTTCTCTCTCCATGGATGTTGCCTGGCCTGCTGAGTTTTTCCAGCATTTTCTGTTGTTGTTTCAACCTACCATGTCCTGTTGGCTTACAGCCCTAATTAGATCCTTCCTCCCACTGGCAACCTACTACATCCCGCCAGCCAGGTATCCTGGCTGGAACCCTTTCCCACTAATGACCTGCCACATCCCACCGGCTTGAGGCTCTGACCAGATCCCTCCCTACACCAGACTTTGGGACACGCCTTGGCACACCATCTTGCCGTCCGGCGGAGGCGGGGGTCCCCAATGGAGAGCTCTCTGCGCGGGAGTCCTCCCTTTATCTATTGGGGACTTGGCCTGGAGGGTGTTGCACAGAGCAGTCCCGTGCAATAAAGTTTTAAGCAGGTTTACGGACTCCCAGGCTGCCTGCCTTTTCTGCGGCCTGGTGGAGCCTGTGTTCCACGTTTATATGGAGTGTGAGAGGTTGCAGCCCCTCTTCCATTATTTGAAGGGGCTGCTCCTCGATTTTTGGCTACACTTCAGTCCCACGCTCCTGATCTTTGGTCACCCGGTGCAATGGGGAACGGGCAGGTCGGGGGACCTCCTCCTGGGCCTGGCCAAAGTAGCCATCAACTGGTCCAGGCAGCGGGCGGTCGAGGGGGTCGTTCGGCCCGACTGCCTGCCTCTCTTCCGCGGCCACCTTCGCGCCCAGGTGGCCCTGGAGATGGAGCACGCGGTGTCCGCCGGCACGCGCTAGGCCTTCCGCGACCGGTGGGCACCGCAGGGACCGGAGTGCATCATCATCCCCAGCAACCAAATTTGAATTTAATTTGATAAGTTTCATTTAATGTTTTAAGTTACAGTTTTATTTCTTTACAGCATCACCAAAAGAGTACACAGACTTTAGGTCGGGAACCTGCTACCCACAATGGCCTGGCCAAATGAAAAATAGAAATAAATAGTGGGAAGAGAACACAGAAAGAAGAGAAAGAGAGGCAAAGGAACAGGAGAACAGGAAAAAAACAGCAGAGAGAAAGCAGCACAAGATAAAGAGTAGTAGAATCAGACATAGTACAGAAGAAAAAGAGAACTAGAATAGACTGAGAGAAGCAGAAGAGATAAAGAGAGTAGCAGCAACTTAAAGGGAACAGGACAAGTAAGAGAAAGACTCCTCTAACTCTCCGTGGATAGCCTATGGAAGATCCACCAGTAATGCTTCAAGATGTCAGAGTTTGGTAAAAATGTAAAGCAACCTTAAGATGTTGTGCTCCGAACTGAAACTGACAATCATATTCCAGTCACTAGAGTTCCCTCCCCAAACAATGAAACTGACGTTAAGCCTGTTATTGTCCAGAGCATTTATGTCAAGAATGCAGAGCAATTATTCCTGGAAGCCTTAAAGGGACACACATCTCACTTTTCCAGCAGAACTTTCAACATGGTATAACCATCGTGCTGCTACAAAAACAGCCCATTAACTAACTTGCTGTGAGGAACGTCATGGGCTGGTATAAGTTCAGAAACGTTCAGTAAACTGCAAGAAGCACAAAGAAAGCGGCTCGTTTGATTTAATAAAATACTTCTTCGTTTTAATAAATTTATTGTGCGCATCCTATAATAATTCACGGGCAGTCAAACCGAAGTTTATTTGACTCTTCGCATTGAAGATGCAAATACCCTGTACACGCTCAGAGTCAGACTGATAGTATCTTCTGTAATGTAAATATTAGTAATGTGTGCGTTTCTCCATTATTACGAATACAAATGCAATACATTTCCATCTCCAGCAAAAGGTGTAATTTTTATCTCTTTCTTTAAATGCAAAAACGTAAATTGTTGGCAAGTTTCCCAGACTGGAGCTCCAGCAGCGATGAGTTTATTACCCGGCTGATTAAGCACACATACCCAGGAAGCAGATTTGAATAACTCCGAATAGACTGCAAATGAATATAATCCCTTCAAACTGACTCCTCTCTTTAATCTCGACCTGCTGACTTGCCCAGCACACAAGCCAGTCCCCTCATGTACAATTGGCTCTGGGGTTGGAGAGAAAGGTGAAAATGCGGAAGTTTCCGCCCCGGCTTGGTATTTTGATCATTAGATCATAACCTTGACATCTTTCCTCGGCGGCATTCCCAGGATATAAACACAGGAACTATGGCCACTTTAAATACAGAGCGGAGAGCTTTTGCTCAGAAAATCAACAGGTGAGATGCTGTTTACGTGAATTATTCCTGGTTAGGGCAATGCATTTGGTTTTTTTCTGACGAACTTGGCAGAGACTGACGTCCCCACAGAAATGCCGAACTACTTGCAGAAAGGCAGGACAGCACACGCAGACACCAGCGAATGTCATTCTGCCGCTGTATTTGCACTGGGTGTTGCTGTCTTTGCAATATACATGATCGCAGGCGATTTATCAGGTATAAATATACCACGGCTTTAAAGGGTTTCACTTTTTTTTAAACGGCTGCTTTCAAAGTCCATTTTAACTTGCAGAAGTTGTGTTATAAACCATGTGAGCCGGATTACAGTCATGTGTTTCGACTAACTAGTTTGATTGTACTTAACTGGTAAAACTTTCTTTCACTCGAAAGGACAGACCATTGATTCTCCTTCAACAGTGAGTCCACAGCTGTCAACATCAGGAAATGTTAGGAGAAAGGCAAATTAATTCGCAAGAGCGGCACAGACTATGAACGTATTTACATATATGAAGCCCTGATTATTTTTACGATGGAAATAAATCCACACAGGTTTACATTTTTATGGGGAATGCATTACATTTTGGCGGTCCATGGAGTCAGAGTACTGACGAAAGGTCATCGACCTGAAACGTTAACTCTCTTTCTCTCTCCACGGATGCTGCCTGGCCTGCTGAGTTTTTCCAGCGTTTTCTGTTGTTATTTCAGATTTCCAGCATCCGCAGTATTTTGCTATCGTGAGTCAGAGTACAGCTTGGCTCAGTTGGTAGCGTTCTTGCTTCTGAGCCACACGTTTCTGGGTTCAAGCCCCGCTACCGACCTCAGCCTCATCAGGCTGAGACTTTAGTGCAGTATTGAGAAAGTGCTGCATTGTCAGAGTTGTCTCTGTCTTGGAAAAGGCATTAAACCAAGTGCCTGATCAACTGGACATACAAGATCTCATAGGCAAGAAGACCAAAGATTTTCCCCCTTTAACACCACCAAAAATAAATTATCTGGTCATCAATTGCTATTTGTATGTACAAATTGTTGTTGTGTTTGCCTACATGAAGGTCAAGTGATTTGAGGCATGTTCTTTCTTGCTTACTTACCAGTAATAGTGCATTTTGCTTCTGTACACTCATAATATCACTGTTGTGAGACTTAGTGTGCAGATGTGTGATAAAAGTGTGATTCTCAGTACATTCAGTGGACCAATGTAAGTCAGATGTTAGAATCATAGACTCATAGAAATTTACGGCACAAAAGGAGGCCATTCGGCCCATCGTGTGTGTGCCGGCCGAAAAATGTTCTTTTCAAAATAGAAATGCGGTTCAGTAGTGACAGTTTATTTTACATTTCCTCTGGTATCAGAGCCCATTAAATCTAATAAAATGGTGAGATACTTCACAATCAAACTATTGCTTGTGTGTTACTAATATCGCTTGTGAACTGATTCAGCGGCATGGAGAAACTCTTAAGAGAACTTAGTCACACTTTATGGTGTTACTGAACACAATGAAGAAGTAACGATTATGACAGCATACGGTTCAGCTGTATGGCATTGGTTTGGGTGCTCACTTCCCTTTGGCTGAACCATATGTCATAATACTAGTCCACTGTGCATTTAGTTTGCCACAACGGTGTTGGAATCAAAATCAACCTTGTGATTATTGCATGATGCCATATATGGTTAGGGTGGAGATAGCAGAAGCTCAGACCACAATCTTTCAATCCTCCTTGGATAGGGAGTGGTGCCAGAGGACTGGAGGATTGCAAATGTTACACCCCTGTTGAAAAAGAGGGGACTGGTAAAACCTGGTAACTACAGGCCAATCAGTCTAACATCAATGGTGGGAAAACTACTAGAGACCATTGTCAAGGACAAAATTAATTCTCACTTGGAGAAGCATGGCTTAATAAGGGACAGCCAGTATGGATTTGTTAAAGGCAAATCATGTCTGAGTAACCTGATTGAGTAACAGAGAGGGTTGATGAAGGTAGTCCAGAAGACGTGTGTGTGTGCATATAGACTTTCAAAAGACATTTGATAAAGTACCACATAACAGAGGTATTCAGAAAATAGAAGCACATGGTATTAAAGGGAAGGTGGTAACTTGGGTATGTAATTGACTAAGAGATAGGAGGTAGAGAGTAGTGGTGAACTACTACTCTCTACCGGCCAATTAACACCCCACCAGTCTACTCTCAATCATCAGCAAAGTGATGGAAGGTGTCATCGACAGTGCTATCAAGTGACACTTACTCGCCAATAACCTGCTCACTGATGCTCAGTTTGGGTTCCGCCAGGACCACTCGGCTCCAAACCTCATTGCAGCCTTGGACTAAACATGGACAAAAGAGCTGAATTCCAGAGGTGAGGTGAGAGTGACTGCCCTTGACATCAAGCCAACATTTGACCGAGTGTGGCATGAAGGAGCCCTAGTAAAATAGAAGTCAATGGGAATTGGGGATGTGGTGGGGGAAAGTTTCCACTGGCTGGAGTCATACCTAGCACAAAGGAAGATGGTTGGGATGGTTGGAGGTCAACCATCTCAGCACCAGGACATCGCTGCAGGAGTTCATCAGGGCAGTGTGCTAGGCCCAACCACCTTCAGCTGCTTCATAAATGACCTTCCCGCCATCATAAGGTCAGAAATGGGGATGTTCAATGAAGTTTGCACAGTGTTCTGTTCCATTTGCAACTCCTCAGCTAATGAAGCAGTCCATGCCCGCATGCAGCAAGACCTGGACAACATTCAGGCTTGGGCTGATAAGTGGCAAGTAACATTTGCACCACACAAGTGCCAGGCAATGACTACCTCCAACAACCGAGAGTCTAACCACCTCCCCTTGACATTCAACGGCATTACCATCACCGAATCCCCCACCATCAACATCCTGGGGGTCACCATTGACCAGAAACTTAACTGAACCAGCCGCACACATACTGTGGCAACGAGAGCAGGTCAGAGACTGGGTATTCTGCGGTGAGTATCTCACTTCCTGACTCCCCAAAGCCTTTCCACCATCTACAAGGCACAAGTAAGGAGTGTGATGGAATACTCTCCACTTGCCTGGATGAGTGCAGCTCCAACAACACTCAAGGAGCTCGACACCATCCAGGACATAGCAGCCCGCTTGATTGGCACCCCATCCAGCACCTTAAACATTCACTCCCTCCACCACCGGCGTACCGTGGCTGCAGTGTGTACCATCTACAAGATGCACTGCAGCAACTCGCCAAGGCTTCTTCGGCAGCACCTCCCAAACCGCGACTCTACCACCTAGAAGGACAAGGGCAGCAGGCGCATGGGAACACCATCACCTCAAGTTCCCCTCTAAGTTCCCCACAATCCTGACTTGGAAATATATGGCCTTCCTCCACAGTCGCTGGGTCAAAATCCTGGAACTCCCTCCTAACAGCACTATGGGAGTACCTTCACCTCACGGACTTCAACGGTTCAAGAAGGCGGCTCACCACCACCTTCTCAAGGTCAATTAGGGATGGACAATAAGTGCTGCCCTTGCCAATGACGCCCACATCCCAGGAATGAATAAAAAAAATATGCGGTGGGGTCCCCCAGGGGTCGGTATTAGGACCATTGCTTTTCTTGTTACATTATATAGTATTGCATAATATTTACAGCACAGAAACAAATCTATGATGGTGTTTATGCTCCACACAAGCTCCTCCCACCCTTCTTCATCTCACCCCATCAACATATCCTTCTATTCCTTTCTCCCTCATGTGTTTATCTAGCTTCCCCATAAACGCATCTATGCTAGTCGCCTCACCTATTCCTTGTGGGAGAGAATTCTACATTCTAACCACTCTTTCGATAAAGACGTTTCTCCTGAATTTCCTATTGGATTTATTAGTGATTATCTTATATTATGTCCCCTAGTTCTGGTCTCCCCTGCAAGTCATAGAGTCATAGAGTCATACCGGCACAGAAGGAGGCCATTCGGCCCATCAAGTCCATGCTGGCTCTCTGCAGAGCAATCTAGTCAGTCCCATTCCCCTGCTCTATCCCCGTAGCCCTGCAAGTTTATTTCCCTCAAGTGTCTATCCAGTCTCCCCTTGAAAACATTGAGTTTCTCTGCTTCCACCACTTATGTCGGCAGCGAGTTCCAGGTCCTCGCCACTCGCTGCGTAAAAAAGTTTTTCCTCTCATCCCCCCTGTATCTCTTGCCCAAAACCTTAAATCTGTGTCCCCTAGTCCTTGTACCATCAACTAGTGGGAACAGCCTTTCCCCATCTAGCCTATCCAAACCCGTCATAATCTTGTACACCTCTAACAAATCACCCCTCAACCTCCTTTGCTCGAATGAAAACAAATCCAGCTTCACCAACCTGTCCGTGTAGCTAAGATCCCCCATCCCCGGAACCATTCTGGGAAATCTCCTCTGCACCCTCTCAAGGGCCTTCACATCCTTCCAAAAGTGTGGTGACCAGAACTGGATGCAGTACTCCAGTTGTGGCCTAACCAGTGCAGCAGAGAGCGTGAGTCCCAAAGGCTGTGTTGCCTGCCCGGTGCCAGGGTTAAGGACATCTCCTCTGAGCTGGAGAGAAACTTGGAGTGGGAGGGGGAGGATCCAGTTGTCATGGTCCATGTAGGCACCAATGACATAGGTAGGACAAAGAAAGAGGTTCTGCTGAGAGAGTATGAGCAGCTAGGGGCTAAATTAAAAAGCAGAACCACAAAGGTAATAATCTCTGGATTACTACCTGAGCCACGAGCGAATTTGCATTGGGTAAATAAGATCAGAGAAATGAATGAGTGGCTCAAAGACTGGTGTAGGAGAAATAGGTTTCGATTTGTGGGGCACTGGCACCAGTGCTGGGATAAGGGGGAGCTGTTTCGTTTGGACGGGCTTCACTTGAACCATGCTGGGGCTAGAGTCCTGGCGAATCGAATAACTAGGGCTGTAGAGAGGGCTTTAAACTAAATAGTGGGGGGGAGGATCCAGGTGAGCAGGAATTTAAAATGTCAATGAGAAATGAGAAAGCAATAGAGCAGGATAGAGATGGGAAAATAATAAACAGAGTGTGACAGGAATGGACAGAATGTTTAAAAATAAGAGTGCAACAGAAAATGGGGCCAAAACAAGGAGAAATGGTAAAAAGACAAAGTTAAAAGCTCTATATCTGAATCCACGCAGCATTTGTAACAAGATAGATGAGTTGACGGCACAAATAGATACAAATGGGTATGATCTGATCGCCATTACAGAGACGTGGTTGCAAGGTGATCAGGGCTGGGAACTGAATATTCCAGGGTATTTGACAATTTGGAAGGATAGGCAGAAAGGAAAGGGAGGTGGGTTGGCTTTGTTGGTAAAAGATGGGATCAGTGCAGTGGTGAGAAGTGATATTGGCTCAGAAGATCAAGATGTAGAATCGGTTTGGGTGGAGATAAAAAATAATAAAGGAAAAAGTCTGTGTTGGGCGTAGTCTACAGGCCTCCGAACAGTAGCAATACTGTTGGACAGAGTATAAATCAACAAATAATGGAGGCCTGTAAAAAAGGTATGGTAATAATCATGGGTGATTTTAATCTCCATATTGATTGGACAAATCAAATTGGCCATGGTAGCCTTGAGGAGGAGTTCATAGAGTGCATCCGGGATGGTTTCCCAGAACAGTATGTAATGGAACCAACCAGGGAACAGGCTATCTTGGATCTGGTACTGTGTAATGAGACAGAATTAATAAATGATCTCATAGTAAAGGATCCTCTAGGAAAGAGTAATCATAGCATGGTTGAATTTCAAATTCAGTTGGAGGGTGAGAAAGTTGTATCTCAAACCAGTGTCCTGATCTTAAACAAAGCAATTACAATGGCATGAAGGCAGAACTGGCTAAAGTGGACTGGGAAAATAAATTAAAGGGTAAGACAGTTGAAATGCAGTGGTGGACATTTAAGGAGATATTTCATAACTCTCAACAAAAATATATTCCAGTGAGAAAGAAAGATTTTAAGAGAAGGGAGCACCATCCGTGGCTAACTACGGAAGTAAAGGATGGTATCAAATTGAAAACGAAGGCATACAATGTTGCCAAGATTGGTGGGAGGCCAGAGGATTGGGAAATGTTTAAAAACCAGCAAAGGATGACTAAAAAAATAATAAAAAGAGAGAAGATGAATTATGAGAGTAAACTGGCAAGAAACATTAAAACAGATAGTAAGAGCTTCTACAGGTATATAAAAAGGAAAAGGGTAGCTAAAGTAAACATTGGTCCCTTAGAGGATGAGACTGGGGAATTAATAATGGGGAATGGTGAAATGGCAGAGACTCTGAACAAATATTTTGTATCTGTCTTCACGGTAGAAGACACTAACAACATCTCAATAATGGATAATCAAGGGGCCACAGGGAGGGGGGAACTAAAGACAATCACTATCACTAAGGAAATAGTACTTGGTAAAATAATGGGACTAAAAGACCAGATGGTCTGCATCCCAGGGTCTTAAAAGAAGTGGCTGCAGAGATAGTGGATGCATTGATTGCAATATACCAAAATTCCCTGGACTCTGGAGAGGTCCCAGCAGATTGGAAAACCGCAAATGTAACACCCCTATTTAAGAAAGGAGGGAGACAGAAAGCAGGAAACTATAGACCAGTTAGCCTAACATCTGTCATTGGGAAAATGCTGGAGTCCTTCATTAAGGAAGAAGTAGCAGGGCATTTGGAAAATCATAATGCAGTCAGGCAGAGTCAGCATGGTTTTATGAAAGGGAAATCATGTTTAACAAATTTGCTGGAGTTCTTTGAGGAGGTAACGAGCAGGGTGGACAAAGGTAAACCAGTGGATGTGGTGTATTTGGATTTCCAGAAGGCATTCGATAAGGTGCCACATAAAAGGTTACTGCATAAGATAAGAGCTTACGGAATTGGGGGTAATATATTAGCATGGATAGAGAATTGGCTAACTAACAGAAAGCAGAGAGTCGGGATAAATGGGTCATTTTCCGGTTGGCAAACGGTAACTAGTGGGGTGCCACAGGGATCGGTGCTGGGGCCTCAACTATTTACAATCTACATTAATGACTTGGATGAAGGGACCGAGTGTAATGTAGCCAAGTTTGCGGATGATACAAAGATGGGTGGGAAAGCAAGTTGTGCAGAGGACTCAAAGAACCTGCAAAGGGATATAGACAGGCTAAGTGAGTGGGCATACATTTGGCAGATGGAGTATAATGTGGGAAAGTGTGAGGTTATCCACTTTGGCAGGAAAAATAAAAAAGCAAATTATTATTTAAATGAGAGAGATTACAAAATGTTACAGTTCAGAGGGACCTGGGGGGTCCTTGTGCATGAAACACAAAAAGTTAGCATGCAGGTACAGCAAGTAATCAAAAAGGCAAATGGAATGTTGGCCTTTATTTCAAAGGGGTTGGAGTATAAAAAGCAGGGAAGTCCTGCTACAACTGTACAGGGTATTGGTGAGACCACACCTTGAGTAATGCGTACAGTTTTGGTCTCCTTATTTAAGGAAGGATATACTTGCATTGGAGGCAGTTCAGAGACGATTCACTAGGTTAATTCCAGAGACTTATGAAGAAAGGTTGAGCAGGCTGGGCCTATACTCATTGGAATTTAGAAGAATGAAAAGTTATCTTATAGAAACATATAAGATACTGAGGGGGCATGACGAGGTAGATGCAGAGAGGATGTTTCCCCTTGTGGGGAAATCTAGACCGTGGGGGCACAGTTTTAAAATAAAGGGTCGCCCTTTTAGAACTGAGATGAGGAGGAATTTCTTCTCTCAGAGGGTCGTAAATCTGTGGAATTCTCTGCCCTATAGAGCTGTGGAGGCTGGGTCATTAAATACGTTTAAGGTGGAGATGGACAAATTTTTGCAAGATAAAGGAGTGAAGGGTTATGGGGAGCGGGCGGGGAAGTGGCTTTGAGCCCAAGATCAGCCATGATCTTATTGAATGGCGGAGCAGGCTCGAGGGGCCAAGTGGCCTATTCCTGCTCCTATTCCTGGGCCTCACCAAACTCCAAGTGCGCAGGGCCCACGTATCCCAGAGGCGCATGTAGTTCGCAGCGTCCCTGGGATCACATGGGCCATGGGGAGCCAATCACAGAAGGGAATCTCTCTTCATACATTTGACAGGAAGACCTGTCAAATATATGAATGGAGATCAATGAAAAAACATAGTAAAACTTTAAATAATTTTTTTTTTTAAATCACATTTTTAAAATGACTTGAAATTACAATAAATTAAGTATTTTAAACAAAAATTTAATTTTTTGAAAAAAATAATTAAAGTTTTTTACGGGGCTAAAAATAAACTTACCTATTTTTAAATGATAAATCAGTGAAATTTTTTTTTTTTTAAACTTTTTTCAACTCTTATCCTGGTAAAAGCAGGCCTTACGCCTGCTTTTACCAGGCGTAAGAATTGTAAGGGTTTTCTGCGGGCGGAGGGTCTCCAAAAAGCGGAACTATCCGCCCGCAGAGGCCCTTCTCTAGGGCAGCCAGAGGATCTGTCAAGACCATTCTTGACAGATCGGAAATGCCGGTTTTCAGCGCATGCGCTGTGCATGCCTGAAACTGGCATTTCCGATGTCCCTACGGGTGGGTACACAGCGCGTACCCACCCGTAGGGATCGGAATATCTGGGCCAATACCTCTATTTATGAAACCCAAGATCCCATATGCTTTGCTAACCACTCTCTCAATATGTCCTCCCACCTTCAGGGACCTATGCACATTAACTCCCAAGTCCCTCTGTGCCTGCACACTGGAAGTGGAAAAATCTTCTCCACGTCTACCCTATCAAACCCTTTCATAATCTTAAAGGCTTCTATCAGGTCACCCCTCAGTCTTCTCTTTTCCAGAGGAATGAGCCCCAGCTGGTTCAATCCTTTCCTGATAGGTATAACTTCTCAGTTGTGGTATCGTCCTAGTAAATCTTTTTTGCACCTTCTCCAGTGCCTCTATATCCTTTTTATAATATGGAGACCAGAACTGTTCACAGTACTCCAAGTGTGGTCTAACCAAGGTTCTATACAAGTTTAACATAACTTCTCTGCTTTTCAATTCTATCCCTCTAGAAATGAAGTCCAGTGTTTTGTTTGCTTTATTATGGCTTTATTAACCTGCATCGCTACTTCTAGTGATTTGTGTATCTGTACCCAGATCCCACTGCTCCTCTGCTCCACTTGGGCACTTATTTTCCAAGGAGTATGTGACTTCCTTATTCTTGCTACCAAAGTGCGCCAGCTCACATTTATCTATATTGGAGTTCATTTGCCAATTACACGCCCATTCTGCAAGTTTATTAATGTCTTCCTGTATTTCGTCACAGTGCTCCTCTGTATTAACTATATCCCCTAATTTGGTGTTGTCCGCTAATTTTGAAATTGTACTTCCGATTCCTGAGTCCAAATCGTTTTGTAGTCAGCTTTCTATCCATTCTGCTACTTGTTATATATAAATGACCTGGACTTGGGTATAGAGAGTACAATTTAGAAATTTGTGGATGCTACAAAACTTGGCAACGTAGTAAATAGTGAACATGATTGTAGCAGACTTCAGGAGGACATAGACAGACTGGTGAAATGGGCAGACACATGGCAGATGCAATTTAATGCGGATAAATATGAAATGATGCACTTTGTGAGAAACAACATGGAGAGACAGTATAATCTAAATGTACTATTTTGAGGGGATGCAAGAGCAGAGGGACCTAGGGGTGCATATTCACAAATCTTTGAAGGTGGCAGATAAGGCAGTTATGAAAGTGTATGGGATATTTGGCTTTGTAACAGGGGTATTGAATACAAAAACAAGTCATTCTAAACCTTTACAAATTACTGGTTAGGCCTCAGTTTGAGTATTGTACAATTCTGTGCACCACTCTTTAGGAAGGATGTCAAGGCCCTTGGAGAGGGTACAGAGGAGGTTTACCAGGATGATACCTGGGATGAGGGACTTCAGTTGTGTTGAGAGATTGGAGAAGCTGGGACTGTTCTCCTTAGAGCAGAAAAGGTTAAAGAGAGACCTAATGGAGGTATTTAAAATTTTGAGGGGTTTTGATAGAGCAAGTATGGAGAAACTGTTTCATTTGGCAAATGGGTTGGAGATTTAAAATAATTGGCAAAATAAGTAGAGGGGAAATGAGGAGAAATTTTTTCACACAGAGGGTTGTTAAGATCTGGAACGCACTACCTGAAATGGTGGTGGAACCAGATTCCATAGGAACTTTCAAAAGGCAGTTGGACATGTACTTGCAGAGGACTAATTTTCAGGGTTTTGGAGAAAAAGCTGGGGTGTGGGATTAAATTGGACAGTTCTTTCAAAGAGCTGGCACAGGCATGACGGACCAAATGGCCTCCTTCTGTGCCATAAGATTCCATGATTCTATCTGCAACTTGCCTTTTGATACTGTGGTGTAGTTTCTTCTTTGCACTTTATTGCTTCTCTACCTCTCTCCTCCTTTAAGATGCTCCTTAAACTTACCACTTTGACCAAGCTATTGGTCATCTGTCCTACTATCTCCTTATGTGGCTCGATGTCAAATTTTGTTTGATAACATTCCTGTGAAGCACCTTGGGACGTTTTACTACGTTAAAGATGCTATTTTTTTTATTCGCTTATGGGATGTGGGTGTCGCTGGCAAGGCCAGCATTTATTGCCCATCCCTAATTGCCCTTGAGAAGGTGGTGGTGAGCCGCCTTCTTGAACCGCTGCAGTCCGTGTGGTGAAGGAACTCCCACATATGAATGTGAGTTGTTGTTGTTCACAAACTGAACTGAAGTTCACTGCAATCCACAGAAAGGATGGCCAAGATTTTGTCTTCATGGGCCAAATAGTTGCGTACCATGGAGCATTGGGGGTTGGGGGTGGGGGTTGGCGTGGGGGGGTGCCCACCTAAGGTTTGAATCAATGTTACCATCAATTTTCATATATCTCAATTATTTGATACAAACAGATCTTCGTTAAACCCAATGAGGCAACCTCCAGGCCCACATAATATAAACAGAACAAACCAGCAAATAAGAAATACAAGCACAAATACATGTAGCCCTAGGGCTGCAAGTTGAATACCTCTGATCTACATGTGTGTGCTCCACCACATTTCAGTAATGAATTTATGAGATTGCATTTGAAACAAACAAGCAAGTGGGGATGGACAGCATGATGGCATGAACTGTATTACCCTCAGAGACGTGTAAGGCCACAAGGAGAGTATTGGAAAATATATGATAACCTTGAATATTTTGTCAATATCTTAAACATAAAATATAATTTCCTTATCTAAAAACTGGGAGTGGCCGTTTGAGAGCTTGGAGACCACCGTTAGACTAGTACTACTGCAAATCTTAAATAGCATTGAGCCTAAATATTCAAAATGGTCTGCCTGGGATTACTAACATGTCTATCTCATTCGATACGATAGCAAAATACTGCGGATGCTGGAAATCCGAAATAACAACAGAAAACGCTGGAAAAACTCAGCAGGCCAGGCAGCATCCGTGGAGAGAGAAAGAGAGTTGACGTTTCAGGTCGATGACCTTTCTCATTGATGTTTCCATTTGATGACAACAAAAACACTTATTGGAAGAAATCTTAGAACTGCATTTTTTTCTCAAACCACATCATTGCTGGCACAGTATTTAGAGGCATGTTAATTCTGATTGAAGGCTTCAACCACTGAAGCCCACAGCCATACAGCTATTGCACACCTGAAATATTCAGCCTTTGAAGAGACAAAAACAATTCAGCAGCCAATAACAGTTTGATGTATCAAGTGCCAAATTCATCAAGGCATCAACTGATACTGTACACATATATTGAATCCATGACCACATTCTAAATTTTATATATTATTTACATTCAAAAATCCTTTTATAACTATTTAACAGCTTGTCCAAATGTGGTTTCTCAAAGGGATTAGGTGTAAAGCATTTGATTGCATTGTTCAACTTTTTATTAGATATGGGTATCAAGGGATATGGATCAAAGGTGGGTAAATTAAGTTGAGGTACAGATCAGCCATGATCTAATTGAATGGTAGACTAGGCTTGAGGGCTGAATGGACTCGTCCTGTTGCTATGTTCCTTTTAATGAACTAACAAGATTTCCTGAATGGGATGCAACACTCATTTAAGAGGGACTAGCACTCCTAAAATAAGATATATTTAATTAAAAAATATTGTATAGGGCATGATACAAAACGTCCTCTGTGGCTGTGACTTAAAAGGAAATGGCATCAGAGAGGAAGAACTGACCAGCACAAAGTGCTTACCTCATCTCCACAGCATTTTATTTTTAGCAGATATCTACCATTCAAGGAGGAAGGAAGTTACATGGAGGGCATTTAAACGTCATTCGTGCTTTGTTTAAATTGAATTTGCACCTTGCTGCCACACACAGATGTAATGTTGCCACCCCTGCCCGTGGCCTGCTCGGAAATGTACATCATGTGTTACTGGGGGCGAAGACCCAATGTAACAGGTCTCCCTCATCATTACACCCTGGAAATGAGCATTAACACAGTGCTCTGATGAAGGATATCAAGGTTGCATTGTGCAGTAAAAACTAGTTACAAGGGTGCACTGTTCAGTCATTTGACAGAAAATAATGAATGTACAAGGGCATTTCGTATGTGTGTGCATGCACGCATGCGTGTGTGTGTGTGTGAGCGTGCATGTGTGTGACAAAGTATATGGCCCGTAATTTGCGGTCAGCGGCGAAGCAAAGGCGTTCGCCGCTGGCCCTGAAGAAATCTTCCCACAAAGATCTCGTGATCTCTGTGGTGAGAAGTTTAGCTTTTCCGACGTTTAATTGAGATCAGTGTAGTTTAGTGGGAAATCCATAGCATGAGCTGCTGTGACATCAACAAGCTGTCTAAGCAGCCAATCACAGTGCAGAATTCTCAGACAGGGAACCAGGAAGTGAACAAGCTCCTTTTATTCTGATTTTTTTTTTCATGTTATAGAGAGCAAAACAATGATTGAGACTCTCACATGGGGAAAAGGTAAACCTGAAATAAATATGAACAAACTTTTAAAAAATATAATTGTTTTTAAAGTTTCTTAAAAATTGTAATTTTTATTAAAATAGATAAATTTGACACTCCACAAAATTAAAATTAGTTTTTCAGAGCCATAACATTTGTTTAGCAGTCAATACGCTGTTAAAACCCCAGTTACACCTAATCCAAAAGTGTTTAACTTTTAACGGGGTATTTATCAGCGATATTACTGCAGAAAAGCCAAAGTTTTTGTCAGTTTCACTGATTATTGATTTTGGGGGTGGGGGGGAGGGTGCGCCACAGTGCAGCCAGTGTCGGAGCAGTGAATGACTGAATGCAACTTCAGGATTTCCACGTTAGGACGCGCTTGCGTTAAATCCTGAAGTTTTGGTCAGTTTCAAAGGGGTAATACCAGCGAAAGCTGTTTGTTCACTGTTATTAACCATCGCACATTCCGGGCCATATATGTGCAGTACATATACGGCTGCAAATACTTTAGTCCACATTGGCCAGAAGTAGAAAAAATTGGAGGGAGAGTATACTAAATAATGTTAGGATCATCAATAAGATCCCAGTCACTGAAATTAGTCTCTTTTTTCCCCCTTGTACTTTGATAACAATTTTGACAACATTCTCAGTGATTCCCAAAGTCTCAGTGACCCAAGAAAATTATCAATGCTTGCCAGTAACATCATGAAACAGAGAGGGAATAAAGAGGAGAAGTAAGTGGGAAAACAAATGGGGAGAGGAAATGACAGGAAGAGAGAAATGGATGTAATGAAGGGGAAAATTACATGGCAAATTATCAGTGCAGTATCACTGGAGCGTTAAGTGCATCAGAAAGAAGAATCTTTCATTCCATCAGTCTGAGTTGCATTCAAATCCAGGCCCTAGAAGTGAAAGGGTAGTATGCTGATTCACTCTACTACCCAATGCTACATATGCCCTGACATTTTCTTTAAAAGGTACTGGCAACTCAATATCTGAATTGGACTAAATTCACATTTTAAATAATTTATCTAGATGTCTGTTTTGGATTATGTTTATGTTTCTGCAAATGCCTAATCACAAAGATTTTTAGTGAGGTTGAGTAAGCAGCCACTAGAGGAAGAAAAATAATTCTATTCCTATACAATCCCATATAATAAGACAGGAAACAAGTACTGGATACTGGCAGTTGCACTTGTGCCTTAATGCAGAGTGTTTGGAGTTTACAGGGTACAGCTGCTCGTCTGATCTAGGAATATTATATGAATCTGCCCTGAAGTAATTCTCTTGTTTGATGGTACACACTGCATTGTTACCATCTCATCTCAAGGTCTCCGCAGTGTGCTTTAATTAAACCTGTGACCTTTTGCAATAAACTGGATCCTCCAGTTTTTAAGCAAAGCAGCATGCTGAACTTTTTAAGTGCCCTTAGTTTTGATAAATCCATATTTAGAGCTAGTTCTGGATCATCTTCAGAATAAAAATGTGTTTGGCAGATAAGATCTAAATTTTCTTAACTTTTGTTCCTCCCTCTCCTCTTTATCTCAAATTCTTCTGCTGACGGGATCATAAGAATATATTTGCATATTATAGTTTTTCATTGCAGATGTGCTAACTTTGAAGTATTAACATTGAAGAAAAATTGGGGCTTGGAACTCAGAATTTGCTTTCCCCTGCAAGAAGAGTCTGGCACTTCTTTTCTTTGAAAGTTCAACTTTTATTTTTATGCAGGCACCAATTAAACCAGAGATATCACCATCCAACACATACTAGGTTATTCTTTATATAATCTCCCATTTCACCTAGTCCAACAACAACCATTTGCAGGGGAGTGGGACGAATTGGTAGCTCTTGCAGAGAGCCGGCACGGGCACAATCGACCAAATGGCCTCCTTCGATGCTGTATGATTCTATATTGCATAGGAAAATATCCCAAAGCGAGGCATGATCAAAAAAATGTTCATTGAGCCAAAGAAGAACAGATTAGGAGGGGTGACCAAAAGCTTGGTTGAAGAGATGGATTTTAAGGAAGGTCTTAAAGGAAGCGGAGGGACATAGGGAGGGAATTTGCAGGGGGTGATTGTAGTGCTGGATGAAGTTATGGAGATAGGGAGGGGCAAGGCCATGAAGGAATTTAAGGATGAGAATTTTAAGTTTGAGGCGTTGGACAACAACAAGGACATTGGTGTGGGATAGGATATGGGCAGCAAAGATTTGGATGATCCGAAGTTTATGGAGGTTAGAAGGCTGGCCAGGAGAGCATTAGAATAGTCAAGTCTGCAGATGACCACGGCATGGCTGAGATGGGTAGGGGCAGAGGCTGGTGATGTTATAGAGGTGGAAGTAGGTGGTCTTTGTGATGGAGAGGCTATGGGGTTGGAAGTTAAACTAGGAGTTGAATCGGATGCTGAGATTGCAAGCAACCTGGTTCAGTCTGAGACAATGGCTGGGGAAGGGGATAGAGTCAGAGGTGAAAGTATGGAAATGTTACAGGAGCTGAAGATGATGGCTCCTGTCATGGCACTGTTTAACTGGAGGAAATTGTGGCTCTTCCAAGACTGGATGTCAGACAAGCACGGAGGTTGTGTAGGATCGAGAGAGGAAGAGCTGGATGTCATCAGTGTCCATGTGGAAGCTGACCCCATATCTGTGGATGATATCTCCACAGGGCAGCATGTAGATGATGAAGAGAAGGGGGCCAGGGATCGTTCCCTGGGGGACTCCCACGGTGATGGTGTGGGGGAAGAGAAATTATTGTTACGATAGAATAGGGAAGAGTGGAACCATGAACTATTTAACTATGAGTCTTTCATGTGGAACTGTGTCAAATGTCTTTGGAACGCATTTGTAGAGCTTTTCACTGTCCACTTGGGTGTCGTTTCCTTAAAGGAGTTGAGGAGGTTGGTCAGGCAGGTACTTCCCCTTTCCAATCCATGTTGACTGCTGTTTACTAGATTGTTGTTGTACAGATAATCTTCATGATGCAGAGATGTACTCTGATGTGTCTTTGATGTAATGCCTCCCTAAAAGATTGTATCTCTGCAGACAAATTGCTTTCTGTGTTTATATACTGTGTAATAGATTCCCTCATTGTACCTTTACCTGACGAAGGGGCAACAGCTCTGAAAGCTCGTAATTTTAAATAAAACTGTTGGACTATAACCTGGTGTTGTGCGACTTCTCAGATAATCTTCAAGTTTACACCTGATAATCGCTTCCATTATTTTACATAGAATGGAAGTCAGAATAATGAGTCTTTAGTTACCTGTGTTTGTTTTGTCCTCAGAATGTGAGAATCACATTGGCCTGTTTCCAATCTACTGGCACCTCACCAGTAACCAAATCTCCTTTGGCTCAGAATGTGAGAATCACATTGGCCTGTTTCCAATCTACCGGCACCTCACCAGTAACCAAATCTCCTTTGGTGTTGCACCACTGATTGCTGCAAATTCAAAATTTGCAGGCTTTGTAGCATTTTACATCATCCTCAGTAACCATTTTTCAGAAGCAATAACTTCCCTACTTCATGTCTATCCTGCAGCCTATTTGGTTTGGGCTTGGCAAAAGATGGCTGCCCTCCCTTTGCTGAATTTCCTTTTTTTAGAAATCAACCTTTTATTCCATTTGGAGGATACTATCATTATTTACACGAGTGACCCTGGACATCGTCATAACTACACCACTGAATAATAAAAAAGTGCACCTAATGAGGGCGACACATTTATTTCTTAATTTAAACAGTAAACTACGATTCCTGTGATTACACCAAATATACTGAGTCCACCAGTGCTATTCTACAACAGTGACAGCGGCGATAATTCAGCAAACTCGATTGTTGCCATTGATTTTAATGCCGGCGGGGGGAGGGGGGCAGGCAGAGCCAAGATAATTGGCTGTTTAACTGTTTTGGTGAGATAAGTGATGGAGCAGCGGAAAAGTCTCTGGACATTTTGGAATGACGCAAGTAATGGCTGAGATTACTTACGCCATAAATTCCTGGGATTTTCACCTGGGATGTAGGAGCACCATTACAATGATGCAAATCTACTTGTTACCCACCTAAGTGATATAAATAATTGATTAATATTGATAACTGAGCAGTTGAGAAAGAATTTAATTACCAGGCTGCTAAAGAATTATGTGGGATTTCGCATAGACATTTGCCTATTGTGAAAAGCCTGCTTTTAACTTGAGTTACCATAGGCTGCCTGATCCAGGTATATCTACTTCAGCCTTTTGATATATTGGAGAATAGGAAGGATGGATCTGGCTATGAATTGAATGAAGAGTGTTGGAAGAAAGTCAGGATTGAGAGACCTTCATTTGCTCAACACTGAGCTATGGGGTCATTAAGCTGAAAAACTATTACATTGCATATGGAGACTGACTGGTTTAATGGGGCTCTATACTCCCCAAAAAGAGAATGTCTCCATTTACCATGTCCCTATTCAAGATAGTAACTATGGGTGGGTATTATAAATTATAGGTTCTTCCCCAATTCTATAGAAGGGAGGATTTTCAGTCAAGTACTTCCTGCATCTATATCCTTCTAGGAGATATCCTAACTTTCAGTATTGATTCCAGTCACCGCCCCCTCCCTTTGCCATTTTGACTCTAAGAGCAACTACTGACTTTTTCCAGCTCATTAATCTTCTGAGTAGCTTCCAATATTACTCATAGATATTGATTTCCAGGTTTTCCTACAGAACCAATTGCATAAATGGAAAGGCTCCTGAACGCAGAGGAACCTCAAAATAACAGGTCTTCACAGGGAGTGGAAATCAAATCAAATGCAAGGATATCTCCTATACACTAGCAGATTTTTAACCTATTTATTTAGATTGTTGAGGAGTACTGCAAACAGAAAAAGGAAAATGCAAAGGTAAAGCTGCAATGAGCTCATTATATAGCACATCCCTACAGATAAAAGTTGTATGAAGCTGATCTACCGGTTCTGCATTGTAGGCGGGGTGGTGGGGAGGTGGGCGTGGGTGCGTGCACGGGGCGGGGGGGGGGGGTGGTGAGTGTCAAAATCTGTGCTTTTTAAATGGTTTAGTAATTACTTTGAAACCGCACGCAAAGCAATTTTACATGAACACATTAACCATTGGCACTGCCAGAGGAAATTAAAGCCCTCTTGGGTAAGTAGGTGACTTAATAAAACAGAAATAATGCACAATTCAATGAACAGGATATTTCATAAAAAGTTGTTATGCAATTATGGTTTTGGAATTTCGAAGGGGCATTTTGTCCTTTTTCAAATACTTAGTTCAGGCCTTGCTCCGAAAGTGTTTATTACGAGAGAAAAAAATCACTGACTTAGTTTTGAACTGAACAGCTGGGATGTTTACAGGAAACAACTTTGGGAAATATCCCTATAAACCCACACATTCTACAGTCATTAAAATAACTGTTTCCATCACTCTAAACCTCCGAACAAATCCTGCTTCATCTTTCCCTTTTGGACTATGGCTCAAATCTTGCATCTAGGTTTATGTGGGTACATAACGGTCAAGAACATGCACAACAATATTTAATTTGGGATATAGAATCAATATGAAATTACCTTGCAACTTAAATGAATATATATTGAAATGCACTTTGTAGCCAGCTATATTAGTGTGACCATTACATGATGCAAACAGTCCACTCCTGCTTGATCAGCATTCCTCCACATACAATTTGTTTCTAATGCTTGAGGTTTCAGATTGAAATTTCATGCCAGTTTCCTTGTTGGATTTCTGTTCTGACAGGGATATGAGTCAGCATTCAACAACAACAAGATGAACAATTTGCATTTATGTAGCACCTTTAACATAGTAAAACACCCCAAGGCACTTCACAGGAGTGTTATAAAACAAAAAATTTGACATCAAGCCACATAGGAGAAATTAGGAGAAAGCTTGGTCAAAGAGGTAGGTTTTAAGGAGCGTCTTAAAGGAGGAAAGGGAGATAGAAAGGCGGAGAGGTTTAAGCAGGGAATTCCAGAGCTTAGGGCCTAGGCAGATGAAGGCACAGTCACCAATGGTTGAGCAATTAAAATCAGGGATGCTCAAGAGGCCAGAATTGGAGCAGCGCAGATATCTTGGGGGGTTTTGGGGCTGGAGGAGGTTACAGCGATTGAAGGGGCAAAGTCACGGAGGGATTTGAAAACAAGGATGAGAATTTTGAAATCGAGGCAATGTAGGTCAGCGAGCTCAGGGGTGATGGATGAATGGGACTTGGTGCGAGTTAGGACACAGGCAGCTGAGTTTTGGATGACCTTAAGTTTACATAAGGTAGAACTCAGAGTTTTAATGTGAACCCAGGCCCTATCAACACACAGAGTTTTCTTGCAGTTGAAAGGTGCAACATTTAGAACAACAGCATTGGAGACATCAGCTACAAAAGTAATCAACAGTGCAACAATACTTTCCTCATTGATTGTCACCTAGGCTCAGTCTCCTTCGAGTCTGAAAGTTTGAAAGTTCCAAGCCCCACTTGAGTTGAACATATAATCTCGGGCTGTGGTACTGAGTGGACGCAGCATTGTCAGAGATACTGGGCCTGAAATTCTGATTGGCCTACTAAGCCAATGGCAGTACGACAGAGCAGGCCTCAAGTGTTTCCAAGCAAGCCTTAAATGCGCCCACATGTAAAGATGCAGACCCTGCAATAAATCCTTGGGGTCATTTGCATACTTGGGGTGGCCTGTAAGCATATACCAGTGGTGTCAGCCCTGATGGGGGCCCGGTAAATTGTAGAAGCCTGGGGTCCTTATCAGCTGAAGCAGGTGTGAATTTTTTTCTCTGCCTCGAAGGTATACAAAAAGATCAATTATCTTTTCCTTGAAGTGAATGAAAGCTAGTCCCAAGAGCAGGTGTGGGTTCCACTGGTCCTATCAGGTGATGTACTGGGCAGAATTCCTGGGGTAGCCTGGGAATTCCCCAGACACATCCCTTTGACATGGGGGTAGGTGGGCAGAAGGTCCACCCTCCCACCAGAATTTTCCAGTTTTCTCTCTACAGGACAGAATCCTGGAGGAACCGGGTCCTGCCCCATTTTCTGGCGTGCCTGCCTCCGCAGTAATTACACTGTAGATGCAGCCAGAGCTTGAGTGGAATTATGGGCTTATTGTTTTTTGGATAAGGTGTTAAAACAAGATCCCATCTGCATCCTTAGATTGACGTAAAAGATCTAATGGCATTATTTGAAGAAAGGCAGGGAGTTCTCTTGGTGCTCTGGCCAAATTCCTCCCTCAAACAACACCACTAAAAACAGATTATCTGGTCACTCAGTCATTTTGGTTCTGAATTTCTCCAGGGTCTGGGGTGCAGTGGAGTGGAAGAGGTCTGCCAATTGCAGAAAAATTGATCAGGACTCAGAAACACCGGGTCTCTACCCAGAAGAATGGGAAAGTTGACTTTCTGTTGGGACCTGGGATGGGTGCAAGTTCCATCCGCCCCATAGAAGGTGCAAGACATCACAAACAAGTGGGCCAAGGCTCCTATCACCTTTGCCCCCGGTGAGCTGGATGCTGGAAAGAAATTAGCATTCAGGTCCTTGGAGGGATGTACGTGAGGCCCAGCGGTTTGTCCAGTCCTTGGTCTTGGCCTGGACATGCCAGAGAACTGCCAGAAGCATCATGACAAATTAGTCCTCTTATAAAGGGAGCCAACTGCCTTTGGGTAAAAAACTGGAGCTGGAGGTGTCAGCTTGCCTCCTGAACGGTTGTCAGGCACCACATCTTACTCCCTCTACTTGTAGCAGGTGCCCAACTTGTGCCTGTACTGTTAAACAGAGTAGAGAGAACTTTGCATCTGGCTGTGCTATACTTGACCTGGTAGTGTTTGATGTTGATGCTGACACTGGGCGCCTGAAATGAGAAGTGTTTCCTTCCACCACCACTACCATTCCTCGCCTTGAACACAAAAAAACCAGGAAGCGCCCCTCTTTCCTGCTGCGTAAGGGTAACTATAGGGGTACTTTTATGAATTTATGCTCCAAGCACAGAACATTGTCCATTGGGAGAGTATATTTAGAATCTGGGTGCATGCACCACACAATTTTCTATGAATTAATGTAATCATGGAGGGTTGGGGTGTGGGGGCAGGGCCAGGAAGTTTGTGCTATCAAATTCCCTATATGTGCTGATGGTGGGTGAATTCCACACCAAAATGTGGATTCATAAATGTATCCCTATGTGCTTGTTGAGGAGGGGAGATGAAGGAGGGTGTATCAGTGCTTCCATCCTGGTCTCAGGAGGTCAGCAAATTTGAAGGAGAGGGGGGACAGTACCTGAGGAGAGAGAACTGTTAACAATATCAGCTAACATGGGAGCCAGGAAGCGAAGTTGGGTGGTCAGCAGTTTAGTGGGAATAGGGTTGAGGGAGCTGGAAGTGGGTCTCATGGACAAAATGAGTGCGGAGAGGGCATGAGTGGAGATCGGAGAGGAAGATGCGAGGCTAGGGCAGGGGGGTACCTTAGAGGAAGTTTGGCCCGATGGGCTAGGGAAGGGAGGGAAGTGGCAGAGGCAGCTGATTGGATGGTCTCAATCTTAGTGACAAAGAAGTCCATGAGCTACTTGCACTTATTGGAGGCGAGGGTGGAAGAGACAGGGGAGAGGGGTTTAAGAAGACGGTTTGCAGTAGAGAAAAGAAGCCGGGGGTTATCTTTGCATTCCAGAATGATCCTAGAATAGTGAGCAATCTTGGCAGATGAGAGCAGGACCCGATAGAGCTTTATATGGTTTTGCCAGATCTGGCGGTGAATGGCCATATCTGTTCAAGTCATAGAAAGATAGAATCGTAGAAAGCTACAGCACGGAAGGAGGCCATTTCAGCCCATCGTGTCCGCGCTGGCCAACAAAGAGCTATCCAGCCTAATCCCACTTCCCAACTCTTGGTCCGTAGCCCTGCAGGTTACAGCATTCCAAGTGCACATCCAAGTACTTTTAAAATGTGGTTAGGGTTTCTGCCTCTACCACCCTTTCAGGCAGTGAGCTTCAGACCCCCACAACCCTCTGGGTGAAGAAATTTCCCCTCAAATCCTCTCTAAACCTTCCACCAATTACTTCAAATCTGTGCCCCCTGGTTTTTGACTCCTCTGCTAAGGGAAATAGGTCCTTTCTATCCACTTTATCTATGCCCCTCATAATTTTATACACCTCAATAAGGTCTCCCCTCAGCCTCCTCTGTTCCAAGAAAAACAAACCCAGCCTATCCAGTCTTTCCTCATAGCTAAGATTCTCTACTCCCGGCAACATCCTTGTAAATCTCCTCTGTACCCTGTCTAGTGCAATCACATCTTTCCTGTAAAGTGGTGACCAGAACTGCACGCAGTACTCTAGCTGAGGCTTAATTAGTGTTTTATACAGTTGAAGCATAACCCCCCTGCTCTTGTATTCTATGCCACGGCTAATAAAGGCAAGCATTCCGTATGCCTTCTTAACCACCTTATCTACCTGGTCTGCTACCTTCAGGGATCTGTGGACATGCACTCCAAGGTCCCTTTGTTCCTCTACACTACTCAGTGTCCTACCATTTAATGTGTATTCTCTTTCCTTGTTAGCCCTCCCCAAATGCATTACCTCACACTTCTCTGGATTGAATTCCATTTGCCACTGTTCTGCCCACCTGACCAATTTATTGATATCTTCCTGCAGTCTACAGCTTCCTTCTTCAGTATCAACCACACAGCCGATTTTAGTATCATCTGCAAACTTCTTAATCATATCCCCTATATTCAAGTCTAGATCATTGATATATACCACAAAAAGCAAGGGACCTAGTACTGAGCCCTGCGGAACCCCACTGGAAACAGCCTTCCAGTCACAAAAACACCCATCAACCATTACCCTCTGCTTCCTGCCTTCAAGCCAGTTTTGAATCCAACTTGACACTTTGCCCTGGATCCCATGGGCTTTTAACTTCATGACCAGTCTACCATGTGGAACCTTATCAAAAGCCTTGCTAAAGTCCATATACGCTACATCAAACGCACTACCCTCATCTATCCTCCTTGTTACCTCCTCAAAAAATTCGATCAAGTTTGTCAGACACGACCTTCCCTTAACAAATCCGTGCTGACTATCCTTGATTAATCCGTGTCTTTCTAAATGAAGATTTATCCTGTCCTTCAGAATTCTTTCCAATAATTTTTCCACCACCGAGGTTAGGCTGACTGGTCTGTAATTACTCGGTCTATCCTTTTCTCCCTTTTTAAACAAGGGTACCACATTAGCAGTCCTCCAGTCCTCCGGCACCACACCTGAAGCCAGAGAGGATTGGAAAATGATGGTCAGGGCCTCTGCTATTTCCTCTTTTGCTTTGCTTAACAGCCTGGGATACATTTCATCCGGGCTTGGGGATTTATCCACTTTTAAAGCTGCCAAACCCCTTAATACTTCCTCTCTCACTATGTTTATTTCATCTAATATTTCACACTCCTCCTCCCTGATAGCAATGCCTGCTTCACCCCTCTCCTTTGTGAAAACAGACGCAAAGTATTCATTAAGAACCCTACTGACGTCTCCCGCCTCCACACACAGATTACCCTCATGATCTCTAATAGGCCCTACCCTTTCTTTAGTTATCCTCTTACTCTTAATATATTTATAAAACATCTTTGGGTTTTCCTTGATTTTACTTGCCAAGGATTTTTCAAGCTCTCTCTTTGCTTCCCTAATATCCTTTTTAATTGCACCCCTGCACTTTCTGTACTCCTCTAAAGATTCTGGAGTATTTAGCCCTCGGTATCTGTCATACGCCTCCCTTTTTTCTTTATCCTACCCTGTATCTCTCTAGACATCCAGGGGGCTCTAGATTTGTTAGTTCCACCTTTTTTCTTTAAGGGCACATGTTTGGTCTGAACCCTCCGGATCTCCTTCTTAAATGCCTCCCACTGCTCTGACACTGATTTACCTTCAAGTAGCTGTTTCCGGTCCACTATGGCTAAATCCCCTCTGAGCTTAGCAAAATTTGCCTTTCCCCAATTTAGAATTTTTATTCCTGGTCTATCCTTGTCCTTGTCCATAACTACCTTAAATCTAACTGAATTATGGTCACTAGCACCAAAATGCTCCCCCATTGATATGCTTTCTACCTGCCCAGCTTCAATCCCTAAAACTAAGTCCAGAACCGCCCCCTCCCTTGTTGGGCTTGCTACATACTGGCTAAAAAAGTTCTCCTGGATGCATTTTAGGAATTCCACACCCTCTATACCCTTCACACTAATTTTATCCCAGTTAATATTAGGGTAGTTGAAATCCCCTACTATTACTGCCCAATAGTTTTTGCACTTCTCAGAAATTTGTCTACATATTTGCTCTTCTATCTCCCTCTCACTGTTTGGGGGTCTATAGTACACTCCCAGCAGTGTGATCACCCCTTTTTGTTTTTCAATTTGACCCATACAGCCTTGTTTGATGATCCCTCCAACATATCATCCCTCCTCACAGCTGTAATCGTTTCTTTAATCAATACCGCAACCCCCCCTCCCTTTTTACCTCCCTCTCTATCCCGTCTGAAAATCCTGTAACCAGGAATGTTGAGCTGCCATACCTGCCCCTCTTTCAGCCACGTCTCTGTAATAGCTATAATATCATAGTCCCAAGTATCTACCTGTGTCCTCAGCTCATCTGCCTTGTTCACTAAACTCCTTGCATTGAAGTATATACCATTTAGTACAGGCAAACCTCCTTGTTGACTATTATCTAGCCCTTGATTCCTCTGTCCTTCCAATTTACTTTCTATGTTTTTGTTTTCCAATTCCAGTTTTTCTTCCCTCCCTACTGGCTCTATTCTTAGGTTCCCACCCCCCTGCCAAGCTAGTTTAAACCCTCCCCAACAGCACTAGCAAAACCCCCGCGAGGATATTGGTCCCAGCTCTGTTGAGGTGCAACCCATCCGGCTTGTACAGGTCCCACCTCCCCCAGAAATGGTCCTAATTCCTCAGGAATCTAAAGCCCTCCCTCCTGCACCATCCTTCCAGCCACGCATTCATCTGCTCTATCCTCCTATTGCTGGACTCACTAGCACATGGTACCGGGATTAATCTGGAGATTACTACCTTTGAGGTCCTGTTTTTTAATCTGACTCCTAGCTCCCTAAACTCTGCCTGCAGGACCTCATCCCTCTTTCTACCTATGTCATTGGTACCGATATGGACCACAACATCTGGCTATTCACCCTCTTCCCCAGAATGCTCTGCAGCCGTTCGGTGATATCCTTGACCTTGGCACCAGGGAGGCAACATACCATCCTGGAGTCACGTCTGCGGCCGCAGAAATGCCTGTCTGCTCCCCTCACTATTGAATCCCCTACCACTATTGCTCTTCCACTATTTTTCCTTCCCCCCTGTGCAGCAGTCTTTGTCCCTTGGACTTAAGGGAGTGGAGATGAGGTCCTACCGGGGGAATGGCCTGGGTGAGAGCGAGTAATGGCTTTAATGGGGACTAGGGCATCAAAGGTGGAGGTGAGGGTGTGATTGAGCAGATGTAGCCGCATATATGTCATGATGTATGGAGGGCCAAAGGCTAGACAGTTGGGATTTTGAAAGTGCAATTGTAGGTGAATTGGGAGAGAGTTTTTTCCAGGGGCGAACACAGAAGGAAGTAGGGTTGGGAGTGGGGAAGAGCAATATGGGTAGAGAGCAATACAAGGAAGTGATCAGGGATGGCCTTATCTGTGATTGACACGATGGGAGTAGCAAGGTCATGGAGGTGGCCGTGAATATGGGTTGGGGAGTTTAGATGGAGGGAGAGATTAAGGGAGGATAGGAGGGCAGTAAACTCAAGGAAAGAGAGCATGATGAATTGAGATGGAGGTTGAAATCACCGAGGATGAGAGGTCACTTGGTGCAGAGGCTGATGGAGGAAAACAGTGAAGATATCTCGGTGGGAACATTTTTATGGTAATTGGGTGTGCGGTAGAGAAGGAGGATTTTAAATGAGAGGTGAGAGGGAGGGAACAAGGTGAGATGCTCAAAGGAGGAGAAAGTGCCAGAGGAGAAGGGGGATAGACCAAGGTATGATTTGATGATAAGAGCCACACCGCCACCACGATGGTCTAGGCGTGGCAAGTGGTGGAAGGTATAGCCAGGCGGAGAAGCTTCATTTAAGGGGAAGGTGTCATCACCGCTCAGCCAGGTTTCCGTCAAGTCCATGATGTCGATACAATCATCCACGATAAGATCATGCATGGTAGGGGCCTTGTTCACAAGACATTCTGGAGGGAGATGCGGAGAGGGGTGGTGATAGTTGATTGGCTGGCAGAGTCCACAGGGTCAGCGCTGGGAGGGGTGAGTTGGACAGAGAGGAGATTGGCAAGATTAGCTCCCAGCGGGCGCGCATGGCGGGAAGGTCAGCGAGAGAGTAGGCTGGGGCACTTTGGGTTGCTGCTTATAAGGCAGCAGCGATGAGTGTCTCAGTGGGCCCTTCGGAGGATGCCAAGAGAGGCACAGAGGGAAGCTGTAGGCTTATCTAAGAGGGAGTCAAGCCTGGAACAGTGGCAGCAGAGTAGGAAGGTCAAGGAATATTGAAGGGTTGGGGTAAGGATTTGGGAGGGCAGAGTATCCGAGAGGGGAGAAATGTAAGAAGCCATGACGACAGGAGAGAGGGTTCTAGGAGGGGTAGAGCGAAAAGATGTAAAAAAAAGGAGAAAAAAGTGGAAATAGAAGTGATGGTCTTGAGTCCGGAGCAGCTGCCAAAATGCGCATGCGAATAGATACAGGGAAGTCTATTACATAGGCCTGATTACACAGCAATTATTAGGATACGTATACCCTGGTAGTAACAGGGAATAGATGGAAGACAATAGGAAGAAATTCAGTTAAACTGAAAGGTCCCGTGGTAGGATAATGTTGGCGTAGATAGGGAGGAGTCGGCATGGAGCATCGGCAAACTTTTTTTTTTATTCGTTCATGGGATGTGGGCGTCACTGGCAAGGCCAGCATTTATTGCCCATCCCTAATTGCCCTTGAGAAGGTGGTGGTGAGCCGCCTTCTTGAACCGCTGCAGTTCGTGCGGTGAAGGTACTCCCACAGTGCTGTTAGGGAGGGAGTTCCAGGATTTTGACCCAGCGACAATGAAGGAACCACGATATACTTCCAAGTCAGGATGGTGTGTGACTTGGAGGGGAACTTGGAGGTGGTGGTGTTCCCATGTGCCTGCTGCCCTTATCCTTCTAGGTGGTAGGGGTCGAGGGTTTGGGAGTTACTGCCGAAGGAGCCTTGGCGAGTTGCTGCAGTGCATCTTGTAGATGGTACACACTGCAGCCACGGTATGCCGGTGGTGGCGGGAGTGAATGTTTAAGGTGGTGGATGGGGTGCCAATCAAGCGGGCTGCTTTGTCCTGGATGTTGTCGAGCTTCCTGAGTGTTGTTGGAGCTGCACTCATCCAGGCAAGTGGAGAGTATTCCATCACACTCCTTACTTGTGCCTTGTAGATGGTGGAAAGGATTTAGCGAGTCAGGAGGTGAGACACTCGCTGCAGAAGTGGGGGGAGTAAAAAGAAATGTTGTAGTGGTAGGGGATAGTATCATTAGGGGGATAGATAGGGTTCTTTGCAGCCAAGAGCGAGAGTCCCGAAGGCTGTGTTGCCTGCCCGGTGCCAGGGTTAAGGACATCTCCTCTGGGCTGGAGAGAAACTTGGAGTGGGAGGGGGAGGATCCAGTTGTCGTGGTCCATGTTGGTACCAATGACATAGATAGGACAAGGAAAGAGGTTCTGCTGAGGGAGTTTGAGCAGCTAGGGGCCAAATTAAAAAGCAGAACCTCGAGGGTAATAATCTCTGGATTACTACCTGAGCCACGAGCAAATTTGGCTAGGGTAAATAAAATCAGGGAGTTGAATGCGTGGCTCAAAGACTGGTGTGGGAAAAATGGGTTTTGCTTCTTGGGACACTGGCACCAGTACTGGGGCAGGAGAGAGCTGTTCCGTTGGGACGGACTTCACTTGGCCAGTGCTGGGACTAGTGTCCTGGCGAATCGAATAACTAGGGCTGTGGAGAGGGCTTTAAACTAATTAGTGGGGGGGAGGTTTCAAGAGAGCAAAAAATAAAAATGACAACAGAGAGGGTCATAGACATAGGTAGCAGTAGGGGAATCACAAATCAGAGCGTGGCAGGAAGGGACAGAGTGTGTGGAGTAAAAGGTAAACTGGTAAAAAGTGAAAAAGCAGGAACTAAGTGCCACAAAGCATATTTGAAAGTTCTCTATCTGAATGCACGTAGCATTCGTAACAAAATAGACGAGTTAATGGCACAAATAACTACATATGGTTATGATATTGTGGCCATTACAGAAACATGGCTGCAGGGTGACAATGCCTGGGAATTAAACATACCAGGTTATTTAACGATCAGGAAGGACAGGCAGGAAGGAAGGGGAGGTGGGGTGGCTATGTTAATAAAGGAAGGAATCACTGTAATACAGAGTAATGATATTGGGTCAAAAAATCATGATAATGAAACAGTTTGGGTGGAGATAAGGAATAATAAGGGGAAAAAAACATTAGTGGGCGTAGTCTATAGGCCTCCGAACAGTTGCAACTCTATTGGACGGAGTATCAATCAGGAAATAGTTGAGGCATGTAATAAGGGAACATCTATAATTATGGGGGATTTTAACTATCATATTAATTGGACAAATCAAATGGGGCAGGGCTGCCTTGAGGATGAGTTCATTGAGTGTATTAGGGATGGGTTTCTTGAGCAGTATGTAACTGAACCGACCAGGGGGCAAGCAACCTTAGATCTGGTCCTGTGTAACGAGACAGGATTAATTAAAAATGTCCTAGTAAAGGATCCCCTTGGAATGAGTGACCATAACATGGTTGAATTCCATATTCAATTAGAGGGTGAGAAGGTTGGATCTCAAACAAGCGTGCTAAGCTTGAATAAAGGAGACTATGAAGGTATGCGAGCGGAATTGAGTAGAGTGGATTGGGAAAATAGATTAAAGGGTAAGACGACACATGATCAGTGGTGTACATTCAAGGAGTTATTTTACAACTTCCAAAAAATATATATTCCACTGAAAAGAAAAGGGTGTAAAAGAAAGGACAGTCATCCGTGGCTAAGTAAAGAAATTAAGGATAGTATTCGACTAAAAACAAGGGCATATAAGGTAGCGAAATCTAGTGGGAGGACAGAGGATTGGGAAAACTTTAAAAGGCAGCAAAAAATAACAAAAAGATTGATTAAGAAAGGGAAGATAGATTATGAAAGTAAATTAGCAAAAAATATAAAAACAGATAGTAAGAGTTTTTATAGTTATATAAAAAGAAAAAGGGTGGCTAAAGTAAATGTTGGTCCCTTAGAGGATGAGACCGGGAAATTAATGGTGGGAAATATGGAGATGGCAAAAACACTGAATGAATATTTTGTATCAGTCTTTACAGTAGAGGACACTAAGAATATCCCAACACTGGACAAACAGGGGGCTATAGGGGGAGAGGAGCTAAACACGATCAAAATCACTAAGGAAGTGGTACTCGGTAAAATAATGGGACTCAAGGCGGATAAATCACCTGGACCTGATGGCTTACATCCTAGAGTCTTGAAGGAAGTGGCGGTAGGGATTGTAGATGCATTGGTAATAATTTTTCAAAACTCCCTGGATTCCGCTAAGGTCCCGGCAGACTGGAAAACTGCTAATGTAACACCCTTATTTAAAAAGGGCAGTAGACAGAAGACTGGTAACTATAGACCGGTTAGCCTAACATCTGTGGTAGGTAAAATTTTGGAGTCCATTATTAAGGAAACAGTAACAGGACATTTGGATAATCATAATTTAATAGGACAAAGTCAGCATGGTTTTACGAAGGGGAAGTCATGTTTGACAAATTTGCTGGAGTTCTTTGAGGAAGTAACATATAGAGTGGATAAAGGGGAACCAGTGGACGTAGTGTATTTAGACTTCCAAAAGGCATTTGACAAGGTGCCACACAAAAGATTATTGCTTAAGGTAAAAAATCACGGGATTGGGGGTAATATTCTGGCATGGATAGAGGATTGGCTATCTAACAGAAAGCAAAGAGTTGGGATAAATGGTTCATTCTCAGACTGGCAATCAGTAACTAGTGGTGTTCCACAGGGGTCAGTGCTGGGTCCCCAACTCTTCACAATCTATATTAACGATTTGGAGGAAGGGACCAAGTGTAACATATCAAAATTTGCAGATGATACAAAGATGGGAGGGAAAGTAGTGAGTGAGGAGGACATAAAAAACCTGCAAGGGGACATAGACAGGCTAAGTAAGTGGGCAGAGATTTGGCAGATGGAATACAACACTGGAAAGTGTGAGGTGATGCACTTTGGCAGGAAAAATCCTAGAGCAATTTATTATCTTAATGGCAAGAAACTGGAGAGTACTGAAGTGCAAAGGGATCTGGGGGTCCTGGTGCACGAAACTCAAAAGGTTAGTATGCAGGTGCAGCAAGTGATTAAGAAGGCAAATGGAATGTTGGCTTTCATTGCTAGGGGGATAGAATATAAAAATAGGGAGGTATTGCTTCAGTTGTACAAGGTATTGGTGAGACCGCACCTGGAATACTGCATACAGTTTTGGTGTCCTTACTTAAGGAAAGACATCCTTGCTCTCGAAGCAGTGCAAAAAAGGTTCACTCGGTTAATCCCGGGGATGAGGGGGTGGTCATATGAGGAGAGGTTGGGTAGATTGGGACTCTACTCATTGGAGTTCAGAAGAATGAGAGGCGATCTTATTGAAACATATAAGATTGTGAAGGGGTTGGATCGGGTGGATGCGGGGAGGATGTTCCCGATGACGGGTGAGACGAGAACTAGGGGACATAGTCTTAGAATAAGGGGCTGCTCTTTCAAAACTGAGATGAGGAGGAACTACTTCACTCAGAGGGTGGTAGGTCCATGGAATATGCTGCCACAAAAAGCTGTAGAAGCTACAACATTAATTAAATTTAAAACAGAAATAGACAGTTTCCTAGAAGTAAAGGGCATTAAGGGTTACGGGGAGCGGGCAGGAATTTGGACATGAGTCTAGGTTCGGATCGGTCATGGCCCTGTGGGTAGTGGAGCGGGCCCAGGGACTGTGTAGCCTGATTCTGCTCCTATTTCGTGTGTGCAATTCTGTTAGATGCAGGAGATGGTTCTGTGATAGATAGTAGATTGGCGGTTAGGATCAGATCAGCCATGATCTTATTGAATGGCGGAGCAGGCTCGAGGGGCCGATTGGCCTACTCCTGCTCCTATTTCTTATGTTCTTATGTTCTTAGAATACCCAGCCTCTGACCTACTCTTGTTGCCACGGTATTTATGTGGCTGGTCCAGTTAAGTTTCTGGTCAATGGTGACCCCTAGGGGGAGAGAGAGAAAAAAAAAGGAAAAAGGCACGAACCAAAAGGGTGGATAAAATGTGAACAGCACCTCATCTTTCGTTTAGGCACTTTACAGCCTTCCGGACTCAATATCGAGTTCAACAATTTATCATAACCTCGGCCCCCACCACATATATATACATTTTATCCACCCTTTTGGTTCGTGCCTTTTTCCTTTTTTTTTCTCTCTCTCCCCCTACGACAGCTGTCTCTCATTCTGTCAGCATTTCACACTTCACCTTTTGTTTCTTAAACCTGTCCCATTACCATTTCGTCTTGCCTTGAGCATCTCTTAATGTCTCTACTTACCATAGTTATCCCCCACCCCCCCTTCCCCAAGCCTCCCCCTTGCATTTTTATCTGTTTCATTTCCTGCTCTTTTCTCAGTTCTGACGAAGGGTTTTGACCTGAAACGTTAACTCTGTTTCTCTCTCCACGGATTTTGCCTGGCCTGCTGAGTTTTTCCAGCGTTTTCTGTTGTTGTTTCAATTTTCCAGCATTCGCAGTATTTTGCTAAGCTATTTGAAGGGTCGAGTTTCGGAGCATAGAGGTATTGCCGTGGGAATGAAGATTTAGGAGATGTGCAGAATTGGTTGCAGAGCAGAAAGATGATGGCGAAGTTGGAGGTCACCATTAGATACAGAAACGGCGGAGAAATGTACTTAGGCCCAGGAAAGTAAAAAACTAGCCAAGAACCACTCTGTAGCTGAAGTTGAAAAACCAGTAGCACCGCTGGGCCAGTCACAGGCTCAGCAGGGAACAGCAGTGGTGGGGGAAGGGTTGTAAGCTGATCAAAGTTACTTTAAAATTTAAGCAACAGAACAGCAGATCAGAGACACAAGAGATGAGTCTTGCAGTGTAGACCAGTGTAGTCCAGTGCAGAAGCATAGTCTTGATGTCCAGAGAAGTCCAGGAATTTGGAAGCCAAATTTTAGAAGAGATCCAGGATCTCAATGAGAAAAGCAGAGAGCAGGCATGGTAGGGGGATGGGCAGTGGCTGTTTAAAATAGCAATTAACTTGTTAGGGCTGAAATGTACCCACTATTAGAGCCAGGGGATCGTAAACAGTGGAAGAGAGGAGAATGGGAGAGAAAGGGCCAAGGATGGCAGCGGATGGCCAAGGATAGAGGAGCACAGTGAGGAACTCCCTAGGGAGCTGCCAGCCTAGGAGCCATCTTGGGGGAGCGGGTTGCCGGTTCCTAGCCTTAAACTACCATCTGAATGTGACATTTTTAATATGTAATCCAGACTGTTAATCCTAGACGTTGTGAATGTGGTCGACCATGATCACAATGTGTTCATTTACACCTTATTACAATCCAAGTAGTAAGTCAGAAATAGTACGCAGATTACAGATTGCTTGAGCTACTGAATACTAAAAGCCTCTAGTTTCTGTGTTGTTTGTACAATCTCAATGGGATGGGGGGAGGGTCAGTGTTCCATCTAATGAACTAACCATATAAAAACAGTCCCTGAGACGCATCCGCTCTCTATAATTTGAATTTGTTCTTGTTTCTCTTCATCAGTTTAACATTTAAACATCTATTTTATACACAGCTGGACCTGAGTAGCAACAACAACTTGCATTTATATAGCGCCTTTAACGTAGTAAAACATCCCAAAGCGCTTCACAGGAGCGTTATCAAATAAAATTTGGCACCGAGCCACATAAAGGGACATTGGGGCAGATGACCAAATGCTTGGTCAGAGAGGTAGGGTTTAAGGAGCATCTTCAAGGAGGAAAGAGAAGCAGAGAGGTTTAGGGAGGGAATTCCAGAGCTTAGGGCCTCGGCAGCTGAAGGCACGGCCGCCAATGGTGGAGAGATTAAAATCGGGGATGCGCAAGAGGCCAGAATTGGAGGAGCGCAGGTTTCTCTGAGTTATACTGCTGGAGGAGGTTAGAGATAGGGAGGGGTGAGGCCATTGTGAGCTTTAAAAACAAGGATGCAAATTTTAAAATCGAGGCATTGCTTAACCGAGAGCCAATTTAGGTCAGCGAGCACAGACGTGATGGGTGAACGGGACTTGGTGCGAGTTAGGATACGGGCAGCAGAGTATTGGATGACCTCAAGTTTATGGAGGGTGGAAGATGGGAGCCTGGCCAGGAATACGTTGGAATAGTCAAGTCTAGAGGTAACAAAGGCATGGATGAGGGTTTCAGCAGCGAATGAGTTGAGGCAGGGGTGGAGTCGGGCGATGTTACAGAGGTGGAAATAGGCGGTATTAGTGATGGCACGGATATGTGGTTGGCAACATTCCCTTTAAGCTGCGCAGCCCAGGACCAGCTTTTCTAATATTAAATTTCACGCATGCGCAACACTGTGATTGGGCCCCAAATACAACACCAAGGTTGTGAAAAGTCTGGCTCAGCCTCAGATAGTTGCCAGGGAGAGGGATGGAGTTGATGGCTAGGGAACGGAGTTTGTGGCAGGGACCGAAAACAATGGGCTGATATTTCTCAGCCCCGAGGAGGCGGGCATGGAGGCGAGACTGCCAGTAAAGTAGCAGAAAGTGGGGGCGGATGGCAAAGCCGCCCCCATCCCGCCTCCGTGCCCTTTTGCCAGGAGGCGGGAAGATGTGCTGCTTCGGGTCCCGTCTCCGGGAGGCGGGAAAAGGATTAAATCCTTTTAACTGCCTGTTAACAGGTAGTTAACAGGCAGAAAAAAGGATTAGTGCCATTTTACCTTCACGGGTAAAGGCTTCCCGACCTCGGAGAACCCCGCCGGGTTGGAAGAGACGTGAAGGAGGTCTGTGGGGGTCGAAGGCACCTGGAAGTAAGATATAGAGGTGAGTGATGGGTGCAAGTGTGGAGTGGTAAGCATGTAAGGTGAGTGATAAGTGTTTAAAAATGTTCACTTACCTTGTTTTCTTCCTACAGCCTTCATCCACCCTGGATCGGGAGACCCGACATCTTCCTTGTCGATTTCAGACTGGCTGTTGGAACCTCCGAACCAACAGCCACCTGAAATCGACAAAGTTGAAAGGTTTGATGAGTCCTGAACACAAGGGCTCATCAAACTACAGAGAATGTCAGTGTTTGACAGCTTCACAGAGCTGTCAAACGCTGACATTTCTTCTTTCAAGAAGTCTTGACAGATAGCACGTCAGACGTTGACGTGCTCTGTAGCACGTCAGACGTTGACGTGCTCTGTCAGTGACTTCCTCCCTAATTGGCCTGCTGAGCCCGCAGGGTGGGCTTAACAAGGCCAATCAGGGGAAAATCCCTCTGGTTGGTCAGACGATGATGGAGGCGGGACATTGCCATGACAAGCAGCAGTCCTGCCTTCAACTCGTCTCCATTGAGAAAATCCAGCCCAATGGCTTCGATCGTCCCAATATTTAGTTGGAGGAAATTTCTGCTCATCCAGTACTGGATGTCAGACAAGCAGTCAGACAATTTAGAGACAGTAGAGAGGTCGAGGGAGGTGGTGGTGAGGTATTTTACATCTTGACCTAACATTCATTAGTCAAGGAGACAGGATGTATTTTTACTATTTATTAAAACACTGTAAATAGGACATTACATTAAGAACTGTAACAGACAGCCAAACCTCTCTCCATGAGGTAGGGGACCCAGCTCTGCTGAACTCCCGCCTCAGGCTCCAGCCCCTCCCTCCCTGTATGGCTGGGGGACTGGGTCAAAAGCAATCTCAAAACACAACACTCCTTTCCCCCAGATAAAACCCCTTAGTCCTCCAGACGTCTGGGACGGAATTTAACTCGACTTGAGCGCCGCGGGACAGGCATATTCGGGGTGTCACTGTTAGCCGCAGGAAAACCTTCCTCCGTGGTTGATGACTCTATGACACCCTCTGTGGACGTGGCTTCCGTCGTTGTTGCAGGAAGCAGGCCGTCACTGCTTGGCAGAGGTGGCGGAGACAATGGTCTAGCCTTTGATGTCTCAGTTACTCTTGCTGGAGTACGACCCCGTAGCTGGTCTACGTGGCGTCTGTGTAGCTGGCCATCAGGTGTACGGACGCTGTACGACAGGGGACCGTGGCCTGCTCCACCACGGCAGGCATCCATTTGTCTCCTCCTGTATAGCAACGGGCGAACACAGTCTCTGACGGCTCGAACTGCCTGGCGGTGCCCTGGTGCTTCTTAGCCAGCACCTCTTGTTTTGTGTGCATCTCGTCCTTGTAGTCCGGGTGTAGCCGGTCCAGTGCAGTCGCCAGCCGGCGACCCATCAGCATCTCAGCAGGACTCTTCCCCGTTGCTGAGTTGGTGTGGTATGCTGTGATAACAGGAACCTGGCCAATCTGGTTTGCCAGTCCCCCACCGATATCCTCACCAGTGCCTCTTTTGTGGTTTGCACCATCCTCTCTGCCTGCCCATTAGAGGAGGGGTGATAGGGCGCTGTGGTCACGTGGTGGATCCCGTTTCTGCTTGCAAAAGCCTTGAACTCCGCTGACGTGAAGGCTGCTCCATTGTCTGAAACCAGCACGTCGGGGACCCCATGTGTGGCAAACAGCAAACGCAACGTGTTGATCACTGCCCTGGATGTCATGGAGTTCATAATAGCCACCTCCAGCCATTTCGAATGCGAATCAACCACTATTAAAAAGACCTTCCCCTGAAAAGGCCCTGCAAAGTCAACGTGGAGTCTTGACCATTTACGAGTGGTCCACTCCCAGGGGTGAAGGGGAGCCTTGGGTGGGCTATGGCGGGTCAGCTGACATGTCTCACAGCTCTTTACCACCTCCTCCATGTCTTGGTCCAACCCCGGCCACCAGACGTAGCTTCTCGCCAACGCCTTCATGTGCACAATCCCAGGGTGTGAGTCATGCAGCATTTTCAGCACCTCCTCTCTTGCGGCGGCAGGAACCACCACACGGCTTCCCCAGAGCACGCAGTTCCTGTGTGCAGACATTTCATGGCGCCTCTGAACGAAGGGCTTGAAACGCTCCTCCTGGACCTCAGAGGGCCAGCCGTGCAGCAGCCAGCGTAGCACCCGTGATAAGACTGGATCCTTCTGTGTGAGGCTGCCAATCCGCTGGGCATGGAGTGGGGCCTCCGGGATCTGCTCCAGTAGCAGCACCTCCAGGGGTGGTGGCGTCTCAGCCATCGGCCGGTTCAAAGGCAAGCGACTCAGAGCATCAGCATTAGCCAGCATCTTCCCAGGCCTGTAGCAAAGTTCATAACTGTAGGCCCCCAACATCAGACTCCACCGAAGCATACGCGGTGATATGATCAGGGGCATGGGCTTGGAGTGATGCAGGAGCCCCAAGAGTGGCTTGTGGTCCGTGTAGATGACGAACTGTCTCCCTAACAGGTACTGGCTGAACTTCTTTACCCCAAATATGATGGCTAAGGCCTCCTTGTCAATCTGGGCGTAGTTACGTTCTGTTGTTGAGAGTGTTCTTGAGGCAAAACTGATAGGCGCCTCCCGGCCATCTGGCTCTATGTGACCCAATAGAGCTCCAAGCCCGTATGGTGAGGCATCACACACCAACACCAATGGTTTGTTTTCATCATAGTGTGCCAGAACCTTATCTGCTTGTAGCAGTTCCTTTGCCTGTCTGTAGGCTGTTTCATGATCTGAGGTCCAGTTCCACACTGTTGCTTGGTCTAACAGCCTGTGCAGTGGCTCTAAGATTGTGGCTTTGCCCTTGAGAAAACAACTGTAGAAGTTTAACAGTCCGAGGAATGCCTGCAGTTCGGTCTTGTTCTTGGGGTTGGGAGCGCTCCTGATAGCCTCCACCTTCTCCGTAGTCGGATGCACACCGTCTTTGTCCACTCGGAATCCCAAGAACTCCACCCCATTGGCAGCGAACACACATTTCTCCTTCTGAAGGCGTAGTCCTACCTCAGCCAGCCGGAGTAGTACTTCCTGCAGCCGCTCATCATGGGCTTCCTGTGTCTTGCCTGTAATCAGTATGTCATCCAGGTAAGGCTGAACTCCCGGAACACCAGCCAACAGGGTGTCCATGAACCTCTGAAAGATTGCCACAGCCGTCGACACCCCAAACTGCAGCCTTGCGGCTCGGAAAAGTCCTCTGTGGGTGTTGATTGTCAATAGCTCGGCTGACTTTTCATCCAGGACCAGTTGCTGGTATGCTTGCTTGAGATCCAGCTTGGTGAACAGGGTGCCTCCAGCCAGTGTTGAAAACAGCTCTGTAACTGTTGGTAAGGGATACACATCTGGTAGCACAGCAGTATTAACCGTACATCTGTAATCTCCACAGATTCGCAGGCCCCCATCCTTCTTTGCAATGGGCACGATAGGGGTGGCCCAACGGGAGTTCTTCACTGGTATAAGAACCCCTTGGTTCACCAGCTTATCCAGGGTCTCATCCACCTTCTTGCGCAACGCAAAAGGAACTGGTCGCGCCTTGAAGAACTTAGGCGCTACCCCTGGGTCCACTTCGATTGAGACTGGCGGTCCCCGACAGGCCCCGAGCTCACCAAAAACCTCTTCATAGTTCTCCAACATAGGCATTATGGGCTGTCGCTGTACCGTGTGTACTCCTGTCACTCCAATACCAAGGGGCTCAAACCAATCTCTGCCCAGCAGGCTTGTGCCCTGCCCCGCCACCACATAAAGCGGAAGTGTGTCCTTGACTGCCCGATACTTAACTTTCACATGAATCATACCCAGCACTTGGAGTTGGGCTTGGGACCACTGCCGTAGCACGCCACTGACCTGAGCCATCACCGGGGGTTCACTTGGCCACAGCCTATTGTAAGTCTCTTCACTTATCAACGAACACGCTGAGCCTGAATCCACCTCCATGCCGAGTGGTGCCCCATTCACGATCACATTTGCTGTGTATCCCCACCGTCTGTGGTGTCGCTGCTCAGCTTCCGTGGTATACACTGTATACTCATCGTTGTCCTCCCGTGTCAGGGTGTGTGTCTGCGATGCTTGTGTTGGCTCTGCTGCAGCAGCCTGAGCTTTCTTCATGCAGACACGAGCTATGTGTCCTCTTTTCTTACAGAAATGACATACCGCTGATACAAATTTGCATGTAGTGGCACCATGGAGAGCCCCACAGCGGAAACATTTTCTTCCTGTCTGTTTAGTTGCCTCCCTGTCACTCGCAGCATCAGCTGCGTGTGTGGTCTTGTGCACACCCTCGGCGGCCCGAGGTGGCGCTGCTTCTATACGTAGCATACCTGTGTTCATCGACGCAGCCTCTGCTGCTAAAGCCTTCTCCTCGGCCAGTCGGAACGTCAGGGCCTTGTCCGCTAACAGCTGTTTCTGCAATGCCGAGTCCAGCACTCCACACACAATCCGATCACGGAGCATATTGTCTAAATGGTCACCAAAATTACAATGTACCGAGCGTTTCCTCAACTCAGCAATGTACCTTGAAATAGATTGTCCAGGCTGTTGTTTACAATTGTGAAAATGGAAACGCTGCACAATTTCTGAGGGTTTTGGATTGAAATGTTGCTGCAGTATTTCTATCAAGTGCTCATAATCCACCTCACTAGGTTTATGAGGAACCACCAATGAACGCAGGACAGAGTAAGTAGCCGCTCCGCATACACTGATCAACACTGAGCGCTTCTTCTCTTCTTTGTCAATATCATTGGCCTCCAAGAAACACCCCAGTCTTTCTGCGTATTCCTCCCATGAACTGTCCTCATCCCCAGAGAACTCTTCAATACGTCCCAAGGCCGTCATCGTGTTAATGTGCGCTGTCCCTTTAAGATCCACGTGGTCAGAGTTACAATAGCTAAACTCACGTTAGTTGCCTGGATGTTATTAGCTGGGTGGCCCGCTCGTCGCAATATCCAATATCAGATTCGTAGGTTCGCGTCTATCTCCGTCCTTCTAGAGAGTTCGATAACCGCCTCGTCGCCAGTTTTACATCTTGACCTAACATTCATTAGTCAAGGAGACAGGATGTCTTTTTACTATTTATTAAAACACTGTAAATAGGACATTACATTAAGAACTGTAACAGACAGCCAAACCTCTCTCCATGAGGTAGGGGACCCAGCTCTGCTGAACTCCCGCCTCAGGCTCCAGCCCCTCCCTCCCTGTATGGCTGGGGGACTGGGTCAAAAGCAATCTCAAAACACAACAAGGTAGAGCTGGGTGTCGTCAGCGTACATGTGGAAACTGACGCTGTGTTTTCGGATGTTGCCGCCAAGGGGCAACATGTAAATGGGAAATAGGAGGGGGCCAAGGATAGATCCTTGGGGGACACCAGAGGTAACGATGCGGTAAGAGAAGCCATTGCAGGTGATTCTCTGGCTACCACTGGATAGATAAGAATGGAAGCAGGCGAGTGCAGTCCCACCCAGCTGGACGATGGAGGAGATGCGTTGGTTGAGGATTGTGTGGTCAACCATATCAAAGGCTGCAGACATTTTCCTTAGGACATTGGCCGCGCCGCTTCTGATTCACTATTATGTTTGCAACAGTGTATTCTGATCAGTTCTCCAGCAAAGATTGGAGGAAATTTGCCACTGGAGCATCGGAATGCACAATGTTCTAACTTATGGCATTTGCCGGCAATATCGACGTTGCAGCAATATTCCAAGCCTAAAGGCTCAGTAATCAATATTAATTAATTATTTATATCACTTGGGTGGGTAGAAAGTAGAAGCTGTCTGAGATGTTAACTAGTTCTGACCTGGCATGACACCTCCTTTAATGGCTGTAGCACTCACAAACAATTAGCCCATATCTGCCCCTTTCTAGCATTATCCATATACTGTACCTACAGGACTCTCAAACCAAATGACAAAGGAAATCTTATTGGAAACGCTAGCGATTATATCTTTATAAAACATTTTTTTTTAAAGATCCCAGGGCATTGGTCTAGTTACAGTTAGAAATATTTTATAACATCACAGAAGGGTGTGTCCCACTTCAGTTAAACTACATTTTTATCTGCACTGGTCAGGAGATGAAAACTGTGGCAGCACTTGTAGATTTATTTTAGCATCAATATAGTTCATCTGTCAGATATACTGTTTCCCCTGTTTTGAAATCTCCTTTGGCTTTGTGAACATTTATGTTTTGTTATATTGATTTTATGGCTATCACATTTATACCAGAGATCGATGAATTTTGCATTTGTGGTTAGATAACTATATTGGTATATTAAGCACTGAAACGTTTTTTTTACAAGAGTTGTAATATGCAAACTAAAACAGCATTGTGATATCATTCGAATTTGGTTTAATGAGTTATGCTCCCTCTGCAAATAAATTATACAATTTATAGATGAGAGGAACAAAAGATCACGATTTTCTGAAATTTAGATTATTTGAACCTGAAGTTCATTTCAAATAAAATTGCCACAGCAGCAATTTGCTTCATTGCTGGACTACAGCATGGTAAGGTTCAAGGTTGGGCCCACTGTTTCTAATACAAGGTGACAGTTTCTAATATTGCCAGCGTAATCAGGGAAGTGGAAGGAAGGTGTTGTAAAGGTATTGCCTTACAAAGAAACCTCATTATGGAGGCCCTGGAGAAGGAACACACCCAAGCATAGTCAGGGATCAACCAGAGGAGCTACTGCCTGGGGGAACCTTGGAGGCTCTGTGCCGTCCTGCAGAACTAACAGACATTGTTCATTTAAAAATCTGCTCCCAAAAGCAGTTTACAGTATATCTAGTCCTTGAGGCTGCTGCAGGTGTTTCATTCCTGAAGGAGCATGCTATTTCCTGCCCCAAATGACAAGCTCCAATGAGAGGCATTTCCAATGCCTGGAGCTCGCCCTCAATATTATAATTAAACTGACTCTGGAAACTTTGGCAGAGTTAGTGCTACTATGGTCCGATGGGCAGAAGTCTTGCCCCAGCACATTGTCTGCATTGTAGTCCACTAGAAAATCTGGGCTTCACTGTCTAGTCTTACAGATGAAGAATGGTCATGTGGGTAAGATCTGATGGGTGCGTGATGCCTGTGTCTTCAGGAGGTAAAGAAGGAAGTAAAACATAAGAACATAAGAAATAGGAGCAGGAGTAGGCCAATCGGCCCCTCGAGCCTGCTCCTCCATTCAATAAGATCATGGCTGATCTGATCCTAACCTCAAATCTAAAGAACACAAGAAGTAGGAGCAGAACCCGGCCACTCAGCCCCTGGGCCCGCTCCGCCACCCACAGGGCCCTGACCGATCCGAACTCAGCCTCATGTCCAATTTCCTGCCCGCTCACCGTAACCCCTAATTCCCTTTACCTCTAGGAAACTATCTATTTCTGTTTTAAATTTATTTAATGATGTAGCTAGAACTTGAACGACTTGACCTCATAACACATGAAACACAAAATTCCCAAAGTAGATTGCTATTTACCATGGTTTTTTTTCTATATTTCCAGGTTCCGAAAAATAGTCTATTTTAATATACAAGCTCCAAGTTAAATCCAATAAATGCTTGACATGGCTTAATATTTTTCACATGTGCATTTTTAGAAAGTAATGATTTATTGAACCAAAGAATTTGGTTTTATTAACTTTTTCTTCATAGCCCTTTAAACAAGTTATTTTGAAGGCAGATAAGGGCTGTATTTCCTTCCGGGGTTGGTTTGATGCTGGGAGGGGTTCTGCGGGACTTTTGCCCCGACCCCACCATGACCCCAACCCATTTTCCTGAGTTGGAACTCATTACAGATGCCAAACAGAGGGAGCCCGTCACTACCAAGGAGTAAAACTTAGCAGAGGAGGAGGCTAGATTAAAGCGGGTAGAAGTGCCTCGAAGTTTGTTTTAAAAATTTAAACTGAAGTCAGAAGAGAAGGAGAAGTGGGCCCATCATGCACCATCACCCCTTTTTTCCCCAGTAGCTGCAACTGGGAGGTAGGGGAATCAGTGAGTTTCCCTGACAATGCCATCATTGAAATGCAACAAGGTGGTCAAGGGTTGGGTGGCCAAGTTATCTGTAGGGGGTGTGGGGAAATTTCTGGCAGTAAGCCGCACTGTTCCATTTTCCTCTTTATTCCAACGCTATGCCACCTGATTTTGGACAGTATAGTGAAGGAAAATACAGCTGTCCTGAAAGAGATTCTTTAAGCAATCTAACCAGTTGATGCATTTTCAGTATTTGTGAAAAAGCATTCAAATCTGAACAAATCCAAAACCACACGACTCTGTGTCACTCTAAATTCCATCTCCATAGGTATCTAGGGATTGATTGTATAAACCAATGTGACATTCCCAGCCATCCTTAATAAAGCCTATCTGAGTATGAATGTCAATTTAGTGTTGAATTATGAACAGTTTTGTACTGTGGATCTGAACTTGCTGGACACTGGGTTGGCACTGAGAAAAACAATTACACATAGGAGGGTAGATTTTGCTCTATGAACACCTGTGACAGGTGCAGCACACCTGAGTGGACACAGCAGCCTGCCTTTTCTCTCCCTTTCACACCCAAGCATTATTTGTATGGCCCGGGGAGATCTCCAGGCACGTGTTTGGCCCCTGACCGGCTATGCACTTAACCAGTGCCAAAGGAGCAGGGTCAGGGAACAAAAGTAAGCACAGCTTCAGACCTGAGAGGCATGGAGCTGGAGATCAGCAGCCAGAAGGCCCTGAAGTCTTTGGATTGTCTGAGAGGGGAGTGGTTAATAACGTTTTTTTTGACACACCTGAAAAATCTTCAGCCTTCCGGTGGGACCCCCACAAACCTTCTAATCTGTGAGGGTCCCGGGGCTGCCCTTGTTAACTTTCTTCAGGTGCCCCCCCAAGTATAGAGAGAAGGGTTAGCCATTCAGCCTTTGTACTTGTGCTGGTGCTAGCTCCTCAACTGGAGCTATCTACTCTAATTCCACTTCCCCAGCCTAAATATTCTGGGCTTTTTATGTGGGAGCAGAAATCTGATGCGGCAGAGGGTCAGAAGATTGGACTGGAACCCGTTTCTGTTGAGTTTCTTTCCCAATCTGACTGCAATCTCAAATTCCGAGCACCGGGGGGCGGGGTGGAGTGGGGGTGGGGGCGGGCAGATGCTGCTTCCACCCACTCCCATCTAAGGTGATACCACTTTTGGAGTGGCACTGGTGGGATGCTGGGCTTCCCCCGAGATCCCACCAGTTCTGCCTGTGATAAGTATACTTGCATTTGTGTAAATCCATAGGTGTGTGATTTGAATATGACAATAGTTGGGCCGTACTTGTGCCCCACTATTGTCCTATTCAAATCACACACCTATGGAGCAATAGTGGAGAGAAATTTTCCAGTGTTACAACTTTGGCCAGACTGGCCTGTTTTTTCCCCCAAGTGGCTTCAGTGGAACTCACACAAGCTGAAAGTTAATAAGAATCCCTTTTGAAGCCCTCTGAAATCCCCCAAATCTTTACTAGACTAAGGTAATCTATCCCACAGGGAAACAATTATCTTGTCTGCAGGCTAAATGTGTCCTTTTGTTGTCAAAAATTCAAAAAAAGCTTCAATCTTTTCTTTGGCCTTGCCAAGCCTAGTGGGACCTCAGATGAAGTGGCTGTGGGCTGCTCTACCTTAAATTGGCAGATCAGGTCGGGCACTGCTAAATTACCCTTGAAGGCACGAGTGACCCATTCCAATCATGCAAGCGACCCCATTCCCAGGATTGAGGAGGAGGTCTCTGGCCTGGGACTTTGGCAGAAAAGGGTTCCATTCCATTGCATTGCACCAGCTGAGTGACTCCCCAAAACTTCTGGGGCTATTATCTCTTTCTTTCCTTTCTTCCTTCCTACCCGATTGCTGCTTTTATTTTATTTGCATTTTGCCTATTTCCTGGAATTAATGTACTGAGATTCCGCCAGATACTATCAGCAAAAAAAACACACCCAACCCAAAATAAACTCAACTCATTTCAGTTTGAGTTGCCTTCCTACTATGCCACCAAGGCTGGCATTTTGATGCTTCTGGGTTGAGCAGACTGCGGTTGCTTGTTCTGGCCTACATGCTTTCTGACCCTGTTCATAGGCAACACGTACACCATAAGCTCTCATAATCACATTCCGCAGTTCGGCTTATCTGAAGGCAAGCAGGAACAGCTAGATGAGTATGTAACTATTTCAGAATTTTTTTTGAAGTAGGAGGAGCAACGGTGGACTATTTTCTCATTTAAAATATAAATTCAAAAACACTTATCCGGTTGTGATTTTTCTACTTTTACTATCCACACCACTGATAGTTCTGAGTTTTCCAATTCATAAAAATGTGGAACAGCGTTGAAGACTGTCTGTGTGTTGTATGTAAAGGCTCCAGGCACATCTTCTGAAGCAAATAAACCTTTTCCGTCACTCCACAAGACAATACGAATATTTAGAAAGGACAGTAAGTGCAGTGTCTTGATTCAGCCGTTGAAATTTCTCACATCTATTTATGTGGTGGGAGAGGGAATTGATGGGGTGTCAAACTGCAACACTATCCAGCTTGAAGTCAGTATGACATTGCAATTGTATTAAAATCCAAACTGTTGATTGAACATTTCAGAGCGAGCATTCAAATGGCTCCTTTAGTCAATAGTTTTGGTAATTGAAAGCTAAAGCTCCAGCACATATGTGGGAATAGGTTTTGATCAAAACGGTGTTGAGAAAAATGGAACTGAAAACAGAATTGAGAATTGAAAGACTGAGAATTTAAGACTGACTTTGCACAAGATGTGGGTAACATTTTGATGTTTGATGTGTGGGATTGTGAAAATGGATCCTTGCATAAGATGCAAATCTTATTTCAAACTGCACATTTTTAGAGGATACAAAAATAGCTTTAGACAGTTAGGACAGGAAGAATGGTTTAATATCCCCCCTTGTTCAATAGCATACCATCAGTGACTGGAATGTTAAGTTTAGATCTGGCATCCATCAGTTTGCCCATTTCACAGGAAACAATGACCATTTCAGTACCCAGTGCATGAGCTTTGAGTACAGTAGTGAGTTCTGATTTTTGTATAGTTATGTCTGAATGTTCTTTTTCCAATACTAATGAGTCATTTTATGATTTTGCTAAATTTCCTATTGAGTTGCCCTGGCTTATGTATATTTCATTCACAGAATATCGCACAAATGTATCATGTCTTGTTTGAGCCTGAAGTGACAAGCAGTGCAAACAGAGTTCTAGATCTGGACCATAGATGTTAAAACCTAAATATAGGCTAGTGTAAATGGGCTGATGAATGAGTTAACAGAAAGCCAGCCTCACACAGTAATGCTGACAGATAACTTGAAAGCTGTCCTTATGACTTAGACTAACATGCCTGAAACACGAAAAAAATTCTCCAGACTTTCAAGCTTAGCTGTATTGAAATTTGAAAATGGGCCATGATTTTCTTGTGCTTAACAATTAATGGTGATTTTATTTTTTTCACTTGATGCTCGTTAATTGCTAGTTTCCTGACATTCTCATCACTGAGAACTACAGGAAACTGGAACTGACCAGCATTGCAGCTGATTTTCCCCTCTTCGATCAGTACTAACATACGCAGAGGTAAGACCAGATAGAAGTGACCTTAAAGTACCTAAACTTGGTAAGACATTAGCAAAGTATAGTGTAAGATTGAACACTTTTCACTTTTACTGCCGGGCAGTAGTGGATCGGCCGCCTGTTTTACACACCCCGATTTCAACGTAAACGAAAATCAGACAAGGTGTAAAACGGGCGGCCGATTCATTACTGCTCGTTTTCCGCCTGGTGGTAAAAGTGAAAATTTGCCCCTTCAAGGGTGAAATTGGCCTTCAGTGGTAGTGCAAAACAGGCGCTAGTGGCCCAGTCAATGGAAAAGAAAATTGGGTGGGGTGGAAAACAGGCTACCGATTCGCTATCGGTGAAGACCAATTTCACCCCCCCATTATTCGGGAAGAATGGCTTTTCCCCTCACTTACTGCTTCTAGTTGTCTTTGCAGTAGTAGCTAAAAATAATGGCCACCATATTGTGGGAAATTGGATTAGCAGAAATGTTTATATTTAAATTTATGCAGTTTAATAGCACTGTGATGCAGAAAGCTGGCACAAAGTACCAAGGATGGTAGGATGTCCTCACTCCAGATCTCCCACAGCATTAACCCCACCCAGTGGAGAGGGAGAATCAAAGGGAAGAGTTCTCCTTGGGTTGCTGTTGTGCATCTCTTGCTGGATAGTTCAGAGTGGTATTGCTGAAGTCCTGAGAGCAGGTCACCTGCCTACCTCCTCAGTCACAGTTGGTGAGTAGCATCGGGAGACCAGGAAATGAGAAGACAATAACTTATAAGAGTTAGATCAATTTCTTTACAAAAAACAGAGAAATTATGTGGAAAGCCAGCAAATCCAAAAACACTATTTATCGCAGCGTTATGGCAGCAAGCCTAGACTGCTGCTATCCTGAGGAACATTTACAAAATGTAAACTGATTGATTTGAAAAGGTTTCAGAAACTTGGAAAGCCTTAAATAATTAAACATAATAGGCTAAAAATTTGTGGGTTTAGCACCAGCCGTTACTGCCAGATTCGGGGGAAAAAATGGAGGCTGTCGCACTTCCTCCCGCTGCCGACAGGTCCTGTGACGGCTGCCATTTTTGGCTGGGTGCATCATAGAATCATAGAATGGTTACAGCACAAAAGGAGGCTATTCATCCCATCGAGCTCGTGCCGGCTCTCTGCAAGAGCACTTCAGCTAGTCCCACTCACCCGCCCTTTCCCCGTAGCCCTGCAAATTTTTTTCCATGATTGAATCTGACTCCACCACCCTCTCAGGCAGTGCATTCGAGATCCTAACCACTCGCTGTGTAAACATTTTTTTCCTCATGTCGCCTTTGGTTCTTTTGCCAATCACCTTAAATCTGTGCCCTCTGGTTCTCGACCCTTTCGCCAATGGGAACGGTTTCTCTCTATCTATTCTGTCTAAACCCATCATGATTTTGAACACCTCTATCAAATCTCCTCTCAACCTTCTCTGCTCCAAGGAGAACAACCCCAGCTTCTCCAGTCTATCCACGTAACTGAAGTCCCTCATCCCTGGAACCATTCTCGTAAAACTTTTCTGCACCCTCTCTAAGGCCTTCACATCCTTCCTAAAGTGCGGTGCCCGGAATTGGACACAATATTCCAGTTGAGATCGGACCAGTATTTCATAAATATTCATCATAACTTCCTTGCTTTTTGTACTCTATGCCTCTATTTATGAAGCACAGGATCCCGTATGCTTTTTTAACCGCTTTCTCAACCTGCCCTGCCACCTTCACCGATTTGTGCACATATACCCCCAGGTCTCTTTGTTCATGCGCCCCTTTTAGAATTGTACCCTTTAGTTTATATTGCCTCTCCTCAAAATCCAGAGGCGACGTGAGGAAAACCTTTTTTACGCAACGAATGGTTAGGATTTGGAATGAACTGTCTGATAGGGTGGTGGAAACGGATTCAATAGTAGCCTTCAAAAGGAAATTGGATAAATACTTGAAGGAGAAAAAATTGCAGGGATATGGGGAACGAGCAGAGGAGTGGGACCAACTGGATTGCTCTTCGAAAGAACCGGCACAGACTCGATGGGCCGAATGGCCTCCTTCTGTGCTGTTCTACTCTATGATTCGGTGATTCTCTTTTTCTCTCTCATATTTTCTCTCTTTCTCTCAATACTGAACAGTTTAATTTCGGCTGTTGTGGAATATGATCATTATTTTGAATTTCACTCTCTGTCTACTGTGATAATCAGTTTTTTGGTTGACATCCACTTTTACTGAAGGCCATATCGTGTAAGTGGAAGCTAGAAAATGTTCTCTTTATTTTGAGTCAATTGATGGCATGGTTTTTAAACACAATACTCGGGAAATAATTAATATGACGCATGCAGGGTCAGAGTTTCAGATAGGCAAGATTTTATTGTCTTCTTTCTGTCCAGGGTTAGGCCGCTGGCTATATTTAATCTTGTACAGATTGCATCAGCTTGGTCTGATGTTGCACACTGGTGCTTCTGGACACTATTGGTGTTTGTGCAGCTCCTGCTGCAGTAATGTTTTCACCTTATTGTAAATGTTCATATTCCTGTGTCTTTTGCAACATTGCCAGCAATCAACATGGATCAGAGGAGGGCTGGGAGGGGACATTCCAAACTAGCTGAGTTTGGTATTTCCCTGAAACACTAACACAGTAGCAGAGAAGCAAAACAAAAAAATCAGTCAATAATTGCTTTCTTTGAGAGCATGTTCATTGTATTAAATAACAGGGCCCAGAGTTTCTGCTCGTTATATCGGCGCAATTGGCCGAATCAGTGCAAAAGATTGCGGAGTTTTAAGCATGAGTTACGCTCAAAGCTCACTTACACTCGAGTTTCTTTTATGTTGGTTTAAAAATCACTGCGCCTGAAGCCCGCCCCGCCCCCAGAATTGGCCAAGCCCCCAGATTGAGATAATGAGGATGGCGAGTTTCCGCCGATTGCGGCCCTTCGAGGAGGGTTGTCAAATTGCGCTCATTTTTCTTCTTGGCGCACAGGCACCAGCAGGCACAGATAGTCATGTGATTCCAGCCTTCCTTGAGTAACCAGCAATCATTTCAACAAATAGTTTAGTTAAATTAAGCCACATACATTTATATTGGAGGAATAGTTAAATTAAATCCATTATAACCTGATAACTTTATTATAGTGCTTGGTGTTTCCGCATTGACCATGGCTGGAATTTTCTGGCGTCCGTACAGGCGGGATTGGAGGCGGGTCGGGAGTGAAAATTGAAATAACTTGGACCGGGTCAGGAACCCGCCATCATCCCGCCTCCACGTGCCTTTCCCTCGGGCGCGTTTGCCAGCGTGGCAGCGACTCCAACAGCAGAGGCGGCCAAGCTAATTTAGATGATTATTAGGTACTTGTCAGACCCTTAAGCATCTTTTTAACCCTACCTTTCCAATTTCACTGGCTGATAACAGGAATCACGCAGCTCGGGAACCACGTCTGTGAACCTGAGGCGGGTCAGTGGCCATTGATGGAACTCATTAGTGCACAGCATGGAAAGCACAATAAATACTTCCACCTGACACCTGGTACTTTGCTAAGGCAGATGCTGTTGCTGAGTGCATTGTCAGCACAGATTTAGCTTTCTGGAGGCTGCACGTGTTTTCAGCAAAGTCGGGATCCACTGTCACCTCATTGGTGGAACCTATCACACCATTGACAGCTTGCGTCTGTAATCTCTACTTGACCTGCCATCTATTACATCAGCATGGGTGCCATTTATACTGTCTCACCTTGGTCCTCAGAATCGACCACAATGAGCCCCAACACCAGCAGCACCAGGCACACCAGCAGCACCAACAACAACACCCCCAATCTTCTCCTCAACTACCTGATGCTGCACAAGACAGAGGGCATCAGCACAGGACTGCACCGCGCCGAAAGTGATACCCCCAACATGGTATAGAGGCAGAAGATGAGCTTCCTCAACATGATGGAGCAGCAGTGCCAAAGGAGGCTCAGTCTATCATGCCAGGTCGTCGCAGACATTTGCACTTTGCTGGAGCAAGACCTGCAGCCCAGAGGAGCGGGTGACCACGCCTTACCAGTGGCTGTCAAAGTCACCTGCCTCAGGCTCCTTCCAGGAATCTGCAGCAGACATTTGCGGCATCTCCCAGTCAGCCACCCACAGATGCATCACACAGGTCACCGATGCCCCCTTGACAAGTCAGCCAATTATATCAACTTTGCCACTGATGAAGCCAGTGTTACTGAACGGGTGCTCGGCTTTGCTGCACTGGCTGACTTCCCACAGGTGCAGGGCGTCATCGACTGCACTCATGTGGCCATCAGGGCACCCCATCATCACTCAGGAGTCTTTGTCAATCGCAAGGGCTTCCACTCCCTCAATGTGCAGCTCATCTGCAACCATAGGAAGATCATCATGCATGTGTGTACCAAATTCCCTGGCAGCTGCCATGGCTCTTTCATCCTGCGCCAGTCCACCCTCCCCCAGCTCTTCATTCCTCCAAACAGACTTTCCGGCTGGCTGCTTGGAGACAAGGGCCATGAGGACCCAAGTCTACATTGACATCCCTCCTAGAGAGGAGGTCTATGAGCGTCTGCCATCTATTTTCCATTGATAGCCATCTATTCTCCATAGAGACCATGTGCTCCTGTGAGTGGCGCATTAGCTGCTCCATGCAAGTGGCCATCCTATCCATGGAAGAGCCTACAGTCCTCCTGACAACATCCCTGCTGTGCACCCCCTCTGCAATTTCCAACCAGGCTCCTTTGGTCTGCTGGGGAAGTCTCTTGCACCCATCCGAAGGGAAGAGGACCCCCCTGCATGCTCTCAGTCGCTCCACAAGCATATGGAGGAATTCATCTGAGAACCTGGGTGCAGCCCTCTGCCTCTGTGCAGTCATGTTTCTAAGTCTTTGCCACACTCCAATGCTCCAATACAGTGCCTGCACAACCCTAGATGAACCTTCAAATGCAAGGAGGCCGTGGTTCCTTTAAATATCCCGGCTGAAAATGTGTCATCGATGATGTCATCAGACCCGCACCATTTAATAGGGCCGGGCAAGGCTGCCTTAATAGGCACCATTAAGGGAAAGTCGATCTCAGGAGTGAAATGAAATGAGGAACGGGGTCGCGACCTGCCACGGCGACCGACTGCACCTGACCCACCTAGGTACAGAAAATTCCAGTCCATGTTTTTGGAGTTAAAATCGAGTTTAAATTCAGAGCTCGTGTCGACAAAATGCCGCACTTTCTTGCTATTCTACTCCTTTATAATGCTGGAGGAGGAGGAGAAAAAGGAGGAGGAGGAGAAAAAGGAGGAGGAGAGAGCGTTCTGGAGGCTCGAAGTCTGCAGACTCGAGGATACACTGGAGGAGAGTTGATCCACTTGCAGTTACTCCACTCGAGTGTACAGGCCCCACATAAATTATGAGGAGATGTTGGAGGAGCTGGTTGTGAGCCGTCTACACTTCACCAAGGCTGCAATCTTCCAGCTTTGTGATTTACTGAGGGAGGACCTGAGGCCTCGATCAACAACCAGCACGGCCATCACAGTAGAAATGAAGGTCACAACGGCTTTACATTTTTAGGGTTACAGCTCGTCACAGGCGTCAATGGGGCACCTCTGCCAGATCAGTCAAGGGGCAGTGAAGGCCAGCATCTGGCACGTGACTGACTCTCTGTTCCGCAGGGTGAATGAATTTATTAAAATTTGAATAGAGACTTGCAGAGCAACGGTAGAAGTCACTTCAGTTTTACCACAAAGTTGGCTTCCCCAATGTGCTTGGAGCAAGTGATGGCCCTCACGTGACACTGAAGGTTTCCCACAAAGACTCGCGGCGCTATCTGAACAGGAAGGGATTCCACTCCCTTAATGTTCAGGTAGTGCGTGATGCCATCTGAGCATCCTGCACGTGAAGGCCATGCACGCTGGATCAACTCCTGATTCTTTCACAGGGAGGAACTCTGACATAACCAGCATATTTGGGGAAGGTGATCAGCCTGCTAGTTGGCTAATTGGGGAAAAAGCCTAACTCCCTGTTGCCCTGGCTGATGACACTGTTTCAGGCACCACAGACTGAGACGGAGGTGAAATTTAATGGAACGCATGTCTTCACCAGGCAGGTCATGGAGAGAGCCATTGGGGTCCAGAAGAGCTGCTTCAGGTGTTTGGACAGATCTGGGGGCGTACTGCAGTATTCCCCAGAGATTATTTTAGTGTGCTGTGCCCTGCACAATTTTGCTGTGGAACAAGGTGTGGACCTGGTCATCTCAGGAGAAGAGCTAGTCGAGATTAATGTTGTGCCACGGGAACCGGAACCGAGAGGTGCTGAGCTTGCACCTCTATATTGCCGGGAAGGAGGAGAGTGGGTGCAGATGGCAACCAGTGTTCCCGCTAAGCTGCACACGAGTGTGGCCGCACAGTAAGCTGAAAGGTCCCGTGCAGGCTGCTCACCAGCTTTTACATTGTAAATACCGCGCATGCGCAGAAATTTAAAGGGACCGTGCATTAAAAGAAACTGGCCACGCAGAACAAAACGCAGCTTAGAGGGAACACTGGTGGCAACCCTCTGCACTGCCCTACACGGAAGCGTTGAATGACCAAAGGGTAGGTACTCACCGGTTGTTAGACTCCCCCCAACCCGCCTCGGCCCCCGTCACATCCACGACGGTGTGTCTCCCCAGCAGCTCCACTGCCTTCTGCTCATGGGGGGTCAACACCCTGAGGCTTGGGATGCCCCCACCACTCTGGCCTTTCCCGGACATTGTGGGCATGCTTGGCATGCAATGACAAAAGGAAAAGATCAAAATGTGTGACGAGCAATTCCACTGAGCTACTGCTGTGCATATAACGGGAGAAGAGGGTTCAGTCCTCTCTGACAGATTGCTGGTCCGATTGCTTCACCTGAGTCTGACAGATTGGGACATGGCAGAAGGAAGGAAATAAATTTTCTGCTAGTTGTTTTAAGAACATAAGATCATAAGAATTTGGAGCAGGAGTAGGCCATACGGCCTGCTCGAGCCTGCTTCTTCCTGCTGGTCTGGAAGGAGCTATTAATTTGCTTTGTGCTCTGCATATGCTTTTTTGCACCAATCATCTGCACACTATTAATAGTTTTTTTTAAAATTTATTTTACTGATTTTTGTTAACAAGACATTCAAGAAAATTGGTCAGCATAAACCTATGACTCATCCCCGACTCTTGCTGGCCACAACGCCCACCCCCCCCCCCCCCCACCCCCCCCCCGCCCCACCCCCACTTTCCCCATTGAAGGGATCCAGCATTGCCCCTTTCCCTTGAGGGCAGAGGTAAGAAATGCATACGTGCTAATCTGCAAACCTGACCAACCGCTTCAAAAACAACTGTGAAAACTAGTAGTTACTTGGGCAGTGTAATTTAAGCAATAGGCATACTCAACATTACTTCACTTGTATTGGAAAAAAAAGTAAGTACATAAAAGCCTGAGCTGTCATCAGGGTTGCAAACTTCCGTGTCCCGGAAAGTTACATCACTTGACCTCCGGCCTCCACACTTCCACCATTGGTTGCCTGCCACGTCCACCCTCATGGCACACTGTCTTCTCATGTCAGCTGGAAAGTGAACAGACTCCTAGCTACCGATTGGATGGTTCTTGATTGTCAGTCAAACAGCCTTTTTTTCCATCTCCAATATTTTTTAATACCTCTATGATTTTTTTCTTCTGGGTTGATGGCAGCAGTGTCCGGGAGATTAATCTTTATATCCTGGATACTCCAGGACAATCTGGGGCAGTTGGCAACCCTAGCTGTCACTGACGGCTCATTCTCTGACTCTATTCCTATCCACTCAGGAGTTCCTTAGGGCTCTGTCCTCTTTCCCATTCTATTCTTTTTCTGTATTAGTGACTTCCATTCATCATCCAACCTTTGGTTGATGATTCCATCCAACACTCATAACCTCCACTCCTCTTGCAGTGCAATGGCTGGATCACTCACTACAGATTGATTGCTTCTTGCCCTCAACGGAAAGGAAAATTGGGCGGGATGTGTAATGGGCGGCTGATCCAATACCGCCTGTTTTGCGGTTCCGCCAGAGTTGAATTTTTACCCCACAGTGTCTGCGTTTGTGGGGGAAAAAAACCAGCGCCGTTGCCTGATTCTTTGCTCACCTAAAGCTGCTGTTTCGGGGATCAAAGCTTTGATGCATGCTGTGGGCAGGAATCCCTCTGGAGAGTTTCGGGCCCTAGGAGCAGCAGCTTCACTGAGGTGAGGGGTGGGAGAAATGCTTCCATGTCACTGTGACAAGTGTATAAATAATTTTAAAATAATTTAACAATTAGATTTAGCAACAGAGAGTATTAATACATATCAAATTAGCATACAATTTCTCCCTTAGAAATGAATGAAAATCGGCAAACGTTTTGCCACAATCTCCCACTATACTCCTGGAATGTTGGGAAGTAAAGACCATGGGGGAAAAATTCAGTTGGTTGCGCCTCCCGTTAGCGCCTTAAGAGGGCGCTAATGGGGCGCAAAGCAACCAGCGCCCGGGCGCGGCGATGTTTGCACCGCTCACAAAATTAACTAGATATTTTGCGGCGGTGCTAAACACTAGCGCCACGATCTCCTGCGCTGGCAGATCGTGACATCAGTCGAGTGCGCAACGCCCCGGTAGCGCCCCAGAGCAGATATTGAGTGGTGCCCCCTGCCTTACCGCCTGCCGCTAGCAACGACAGGTTGAGGGGAGCGTTTTGCAGTCAGGAAGGGACTGGGGGAGCGCTATTTAAAGGCGAACGCTTCCTGCCTTTTTTTGTTGGTGACATTTTTGCACCACGCATTCTGAGAGAGAGAGAGAGAGAGACTTCTGGAGAGATTCAATGCTGTTTGAAGGAGTTTTGGGTACTGAGCAGCACTTTGCAGGTTCATTTTGATTTGCCCTTCCTTGCATCTATTTAGAAGAGACTGTGGGGGCTGCACTCTGAGCTCTTTCCCTGTTTCTCTCCATTGTTCTTTCCAGCAGATTTGATGTACAGGTCTCTCCAGGCCGAGATTCAAGGCTGCAATGAGCAGGGTGTGGATGGAGAGCAAGATCAACCCTCCCCTTTAAGAGCTGGCAGGCGCCATTGTGTCTGTGTTCCATTGCTGACTGACATCACATGAGCTTCGCCAGCGCTCTGAGGTAGCGCCTCGCTCCTCAGCCTTTGCGCCTTAAGACAGGTGTGAAGCGCCTGATTTAGCGCTCCAATCACCTCCAGGGGCAATAAAAGCCAAGTTTGCAGTCGGAGGCGATAATTAGCGCCAGGCGCTAATTTTTGCGCCCAGCCGATAATTGCGCCCCAAATGGGGCGATACTGAATTTTCCCCCCAATATTTGCAGGTGGGCAATGGCAGATAAAATTCAGTACAGAGCAGATAAGTGTAAGGTCATATACGTTGGAAGAAAAAGTGAAGGATATTGCAAGTTGAATGATGGTTAACCAGATGGGGGTGGGGGGCGGGGGGAGCCTGACAGAGATTTGGGAGTACAGTCGAGTTTGTACAATGTTGTGTCACCTATTGCTATAACCCGCATAATGGTATACTGGCAGCCGATCCCAACTGTGCTTGGTATGTTTTGTACACATTTGAGTTTGCGCATTGTTATAGTCAAATAATGTTAAAATTCGTCTAAAGTTATGCAAATTTGTGATTGAAAAGATCAAATAATGTTAGACCATATTTCAACGAACAACTTGCATGACAGAGATTAGAAGAGACACGTCCTGGTTGTAAACAGAGGACCTTGCACCTTACTCCAGGTGCATTGTATCAGATGGATCAAAACATTGCTATACTCAGTACACTCGGTACCTGAATGTTACAATAAAATGTTACAATATCTAATTATCCAAATGTGAGTCCACAGGTGCAGAACAACCTCACCAAACATAAAGCACTTCACCAAACATAAAGCACTCCACCAAGCAAGGCCCACAAACCCAACAGAAGTCATCTTTTTTAGTGAGTCTCCCTCTGAGGGTTCAGTGGGCAAATCCCTGGTCAGTTATGATTCCCTGAAGGTTTACTGGGTAAATCCACCTCAGTGGTGTTTCTCTCTGTTGGTGTGTAGCTATTTTTACGTTGGTCGGTGTGTAGCTCACCACGTTGTCCGACATCCCGTATTGGATGAGCAGAAATGTCCTCCAATTAGGTCATGGGAAGACCAAAACCATTGTCCTTGGACCTTGCCACAAACTCCATTCCCATGTCAATTGACTCCATCCCACTCCCTGGTCACTGTCTGAGGCTGAACCAGATCATTTGCAACCTTGGCATCCTATTTGACCCTGAGCTGAGCTTCCAACCCTATATCCTGTCCCTCACCAAGACCGCCTACTTCCACCTCCATAACATCGCCCTTCTCCACTCCTACCTCAGCTCATCTGCTGCTGAAACCCTCATCCATGTCTTATTTACCTCTAGACTCAGCTATTCCAATGCTTCCTGGCCAGCATCCCATATTGCACCCTCTGTAAATTTTCGCTGATGCAAAACTCTGCCGCCCGAATCCTGACTCGCACCAAGTACTGTTCACCCATCACCCCTGTGCTCGCTGACCTACATTGGCTCCCGGTACAGAAATTTCTTTATTTTAAAATTCTCATCCTTGTTTTTAAATCCATCCATGGCCTCGCCCCTCTCTATCTCTGTAACCTCCTCCAGCCCTACAACCCTCCGAGATCTCCACGCTCCTCCAATTCTGGCCTCTTTCGCATCCCCAATTTTCATCGCACCACCATTGGCAGCCGTGCCGTCATCTGGCCTAATTTCCCCTTATTTGACTCGGTGTCAAATTTTTTGTCTTATAATACTCCTGTGAAGCACCTTGGGACGTTTTACTACGTTAAAGGCGCTATATTAATTCAAGTTTTTGTTGTTGTTGTTGTTGTTTTAGGCCCTAAGCTCTGGAATTCCCTCCCTAAACCTCTCCGCCTCTCTACCTCTCTCTCCTCCTTTTAAGACGCTCCTTAAAACCTACCTCTTTCATCAAGCGTTTAGTCATCTGTCCTAATATCTCCTTATGTGACTCAGTGTAAAATTTTGTTTGATAACGTTCCAGTGAAGCACCTTGGGTCATTTTACTATTTTTAAGGCGCTATATAAATGCAAGTTGTTGTTGTTGTGTGCAGTTTGCTCTCGGTCGGTTGGAGTGTAGCGCTCTCTCTCTCTCTTTGGCCAGTGTAGCTCTCTCTGTCGGTGTGTAGCCCTCTGAAAAGTTTTTATTATGTTTGCAAATGTTAACAATCACAGATTGACCTGATTGAGTTATTCACTCATAATTATTCCATCTTCTTATCAAGGGTGGGGCTTTCTACTTTAGGACAGGCAGCTACTTTTCTGAAAATGTAAACAAATAAAAACAAGTGCACGGATCTCAATTTGAGCCACAAGTATGAAATTATCACTGCTCCAGACAAAAAAATCAAAGTCAGGCTGAATTAACTAAAGAATATGGTGTCGCTCAGCCAGCCATCAGCAAAATTTATAAAGAAGAACGGGATTCTGTTCTGAAATGGGTCAAAAGCAGCGATTTCAGAAGTGATATGAAATGTCTGTCCACTTCTAAACTCAATGACGGGAGCAGAACTTCTTGATTGGTTCATGGCAACGTGAAATAAAAATTTCCCTGGACTTTCAGAACAAGTTTTATTGGAAAAAGTTGTCAAAATTGCAGAAGAATTTTTTTTTTCTTAACCGTGAAATTGTAAATGCATTGAAAACAATTTGGAAGTGTTTATAAGGAAAGCTCTTGTATTGTTCTTGTATGTATTATGTGATGATTTTGTCCGGTGTGACAGATTATAACATGAGGCAGACTCGACTGTAATCGTAGACTCAATACTAACAATGTCCAGTGATTGCAGAGCAGCAACCAACAAAACAAACAGCACGCTGCCTTATAAATCTGAGGCTACCAAGCTGAAGCTGTGTAGTGTTCTGGTCAGTATGCACCTTAACTATTGCATTCAGTTCTGGTCACCGGGGCACAGGGAAATACCCAAGCCCTGGAAGCAGTGCAGAAGAGGACCACAGGTCTGACCACTAATGTCAGAGGAAAACCCTTGTCCCCACTGCACTGGCAGAAGTGTGGTGCAATGGGTGCCAATGATCCCCACTCCTGACCCTGCCAGAGTACCTGTGGTCTGGTGGTTGTTTGAAGAAAAAAAATGCATTTTTACGTTAAAAATGGTACATTCTGGTTCATTTTATGCACTTTTATAGTTCATAATTAATATATTTTCATTTAAAAAGGGGGGATATAAAGACATTTGGTATTTCAACAGACCACCATTTACTCAATAGTTACCTCAATACAAACTCTTCACCTCCAAACCCAACCACTCTAGTTCACAGAGGCATTCCAGCCAATCCATATCCAGTTCACAGAGACACTTCACCCCATCCAACTCCCCACCTTTTCACACTCGAGTTTATTCTCCTCTTCAGCACCTTGGCTGTGACCCACATGTACGAGGCACCGGGTTAAGATTGCCCATGCTCATATGACCTTTTTAGCTCGGAAAACAATTAACTTTGTCCTCTCTTTGTTTTTCCCTGCCATTCTCCTCATCTTCTGAAGGATGGATTTACGGGCACCTGGCACCTTCTGGTACCCCAGTTAAATGAGTATAGATAGTGAGTGTTGTCAGGCTAATTAACTACAGGGACATGATAGACAAACCCAATCTTGACCTCCTCCAACAGTCAGAGGTGCTGCTTCCAGCAGGATTCAATGGATAGTGATCAGAAGCAGTTACCCTGGATCTTCAAATTTGCCGCCATCAACACTCTCCTCAAAAAACCCACCCTTGACCCTTATGCCCTTGCAAATTACCGCCCCATCTCCAACCTCCCTTTCCTCGCATAAGTCCTTGAATGTGTTGTCGCCTCCCAAATCCGCGCCCATCTTTTTCGCCACTCCATGTTTGAATACCTCCAATCCCCACCACAGTTCTGAAACAGGCCTCATCAAAGTCACAAATTACATCCTATGTAACTGTGACAGTGGTAAACTATCCCTCCTCATCCTTCTCAACCTGTCTGCAGCCTTTGACACGGTTGACCACACCATTCTCCTCCAGCGCCTCTCCTCCATCTTCCAGCTGGGTGGGACTGCCCTCGCCTGGTTCCATTCTTATCTGTCCAGTTGTAGCCAGAGAATCACCTGCAATGGCTTCTCTTTCCACTCCCACACCGTTACCTCCGGAGTCCCCCAAGGATCTATCCTTGGCCCCTTACTATTTCTCATCTACATGCTGCTCCTTGATGTCATCAATCCAAAGCACAACATCAGGTTCCACATCCCTAGCCACCGACTCCATCATTCTCCCTGGCCACTGTCTGAGACTGGACCAGACTCTTCGCAATCTCGGTGTCGTAGTTGACCCTGAGATGAGCTTCCGACCACATATCCGTTCCATCACCAAGCCTGCCTATTTCCACCTCCATAACATCGCCCGTCTCCGCACCTGGCTCAGCTCCTCTGCTGCTTAAACCCTCATCCATGCCTTTGTTACCTCTAGACTCGACTATTCCAATGCTCTCCTGGCTGGCCTTCCATCTTCCACTCTCGATAAACTTGAGCTCATCCAAAACTCTGCTGCCAGTATTCTAACTCGCACCAAGTCCCGTTCACCACCCCTGTGTTCACTGACCTACATTGGCTCCCAGTCCGGTAATGTCTCTATTTTTGAATTCTCATCCTTGTTTTCAAATACTTCCATGGCCTTGGTCTCTCTATCTCCCTATCCAGCCCTACAACCCTCCGAGATCTCTGTGCCCCTCCAACTCTGGCCTCTTGCGCATCCCCAATTTTAATAGCTCCACCATTGGCAGCCGTGCCTTCAGCTGCCTAGGCCCTAAGCTCTGGAATCTCCTCCCTAAATCCACCTCTCTGCCTCTCTCTCCCCCTTTGTCATTCCTTAAAACCTACCTTTTGACCAAGTTTTTTGTCACCTGTCCTAATGTTTCCTTATGTGGCTCAGTGTCAAATTTTGTTTGTTAACGCTCCCGTGAAGCGCCTTGGGATGCTTTACTATGTTAAAGGCGCTAAAAGATATAAAGTTATTGTTGTTGTTATACTTGCTATCAGCATATTCTGTACCACTCTTGAACTCGATTGGCTGAAATTTCATATTTTTAAAACAAGCAACTGAGCAAGTAGGGAATGTGCCAATCAAACACAAAGATAAACTTTAATGAAGAATTGCAAAACAACAGATTTACTGCAAGTTCGTTAAGAAATAATTTACAGTTGTTGCAGGGAAATTCTATGGTTATTGTACATTATAGATCATGTGTCACCACCATCCAATCACAATTACGTGAAACATATTTTGTCTGAATGATCTAAAATGGCCCTTGTGTTTCACTTCTTGAGTGCACGATCTCACTCATTGAGGAGGCATTAGACTAACTGGAAAGTCTGAACTGGTGATAAAGATGCCAGATTAAGATAGGTGGCTCACAGTTGGGAGGAACTTGAAATTCAGGTTGTTGTTTGCATGATTAATATATAGCTTCAAGTGGTTATATTTCCGCATATTTGCTAATGTTACTGGGAAAGTCAGTGTGATTGTAAAATGGGTTTTTGCACTCTTCTCACACTGACTTTCAGTTAGCATTAGCAGACGAGGACACTTTACCCCAGTTTCTTTTTTAAGTTAACTTAAAGGAATTAGAAAAGGTCAAACAGCATATTTCTTACCGCTGGTGATAGGCCCATTTCTTAAATATGTTATTTGTATTTGGTGTTATTTAGGCAATTTACCAATCAAAGTAAAAAATACCATTTGCAGAAAAAATTGAGAGGTATCCAAGTTGTACTCAACCTAGCAGTTCGGGCCAGATTGAAAATGTTTTCATATAATTCTTTCCAACTTCCCCAATTTCTATGGAAACATATGTTTGAAATGAGAAACCTTCCTGTTGTGGGAGAGGAAGGCACCTTTTTAATAATAAATTGGCAGAGGAATGGTGAAGGCTGCCGCGTCCTCCTACCATCGTTTTTAATGAGCTAAATTGAGAGAGGTGGGTTTGCCATGGGCCACCCTACTGCGGCCACACCCGTGATAAGACACTGCCTTCATTTTGGCCACCAAGTGGAAAATTGACTTGGTACAGCATGGGTTTTGTAATTGGACGATCAGCCCAAATAATGACGCAGGCAGCTCTGGTCACTGGATCTAGGCAGGATCCAACACAGAGAGCAATGAAGTGTGAAATAGTAGTCGGAAGCCGACAAAGCAAAGCCTTTGCCATCGGGTAGGTTTCTTGGGACTAAGCAGATTTTGAAATAGAGAGTTCTAATGATTAGGATACAAGTTCTAGAGCAGATGGAGTAGCCTTGATAATAATACTTTGGGAGAAAAACTCAAATAGAATTCCTAACAGTTTTTAAATACTCTCAGTATATTTCTGAAAAGTTTGATTCCTGCAAACATTAGAAGTGACAAAAATAGATTGAATATTCCTGTTGATGCTAGTGTTTGTCTGCAGTGTGCTTCAACCAGGCCAAGAAGTTCAGATAATGTTGTTTTAAACCATTTGTTCTTTGATTTGTGAGCTGTCAGCTTTATCTCAGTGGTTCTCAAACTTTTTTGGTTGAAGGACCCCTTTTCAAATTGATTAGTAATCACGGACCCCCCATCTAAATTATAACACTAAATAATACTCATAATATGAAAGTGCTGCATGTAAAGAGTGTTTTAATAATGCTTTTAAGAACACAGGTATTTACTTACAGATATCAGTGAGATGGGTATGCCTGCTTCTCACACCAATTCTGGGTAGTCCATAGCAACAGATGGCCACTATTAGCCACTTAGAGCTGGACAATTTTTAAAGCCGTCAGCAGGCTGGCCAAGATGAATGAGGGCTCAAGCACCCACGCACATGCTGAGATGCTGCTGGAAGCATGACTCACCACCATACTGTCCCACTGGCATCGTCTATAACAGCTGCACTGTGGGATTGTATGCATTTGCGTAATCACATTCAGGCACGTGTTTGAAGGGCCCCGCAGATGCTCCAATCACGTGTCAGGTGGTTGGCACAGGGTCACGGAGCCAGGGAGCGGAATCTGCTCGACCGGCAGGGAGCGCTTGTTGCAAAGTCAGTGAGAGCTGTGGGCCTCTGTGAAGAGGCGGGCCCAGTTGAGAATAATTCACAAGAACTGAATGAGTGTCGATTTTATAAAGAGGAGCAGGCTTGAAATTACCTCCGGTCGCGGACCCCCTGGAAAGTCGTCCTGTGAATGGAAGGAGTTGTCAGGATGATTTGCATACATTGAGGGTCTTCTGTGGATGCGCCACCTAAAGTTACAGCAACAATTGTCTGTCCGTGCTCTCCTGATCTTTTAACTTTTTAAAACTTTCCACAGCCATCTGTTATGTTAATGAGGTTCTTCCACTTAACCGGAGCACACTTTCAGAAACATGGCAGCTGCACTCCGAGGGCAGGTGAAATAAATAGATGGATTGGTACATTGGAGTGCACGTCCATAGATCCCTGAAGGTAGCAGGACAGGTAAACAAGGTGGTTAAGAAGGCATACGGGATACTTTCCTTTAATAGCCGAGGCATAGAATATAAGAGCAGAGAGGTTATACTTGAACTGTATAAAACACTAGTTAGGCCACAGCTAGAATACTGCGTGCAGTTCTGGTCACCACATTACAGGAAAGATGTGATTGCACTAGAAAGGGTACAGAGGAGATTTACGAGGATGTTGCCAGGACTGGAGAATTTTAGCTATGAGGAAAGATTGGATAGACTGGGGTTGTTTTCTTTGGAACAAAGGAGGCTGAGGGGGGATTTAATTGCAGTGTATAAAATTATGAGGAGCCTAGATGGAGTGGATAGGAAGGACTTATTTCCCTTAGTAGAGAGGTCAATAACTAGGTGTACTAACTAGATATAAATAATTGGTAGAAGGAGTAGAGGGTCGTTGAGGAGAAATTGTTCACCCAGAGGGTGGTGGGGGTCTGGAACTCACTGCCTGAAAGGGTGGTAGAGGCAGAAACCCTCATCACATTTAAAAAATACTTGGATATGCACTTGAAGTGCCATAACCTACAAGGCTACAAAGCAAGAGCTGGAAAGTGGGATTAGGCTGGAAAGCTCTTTTTCTGCTGGCTCAGACATGATGGGCCAAATGGCCGCCTTCTGTGCCGTAAACGTCTATGAATCTATAAAGTCTCTACGGACCCCAATTTGAGAAACACTGCTTTATCTAAATTTGTTTCTTGTTGCTACTGGTCACATGCTAATCACTCTTGCCCTACAGTTTCTTGTTCCAGATTCCACACTGAACACACTTGTCCAGCATTTCTCATATCAGTCCAATGGCACTGATCCCAAGGCTTTCTGCTACTAATCCTGCACTAAAAATTGTTGGCAAAGTCGTTATTCTCCTTCTCTGTTTCTTCTTGATGTTATAACTTTATTCCTGTAATTTATTCCCGACAGTCCCAGACTGATTGCTCTCACCATAAGGTTTCTGGCATTGCTTACTTTTGTCTCAAGGTTTCTTGCTTATAAATGCAATTTATTCCTTCCTTCCTTCCTTCCTTCCTTCCTTCCCCCCTCCCTCCCTCCCTCCCTCATAAAGGGGGTGCATGAACAGAGAGACCTGAGGGTACAGGTGCACAAATCGTTGAAGGTGGCAGGGCAGGGTGAGAAAGCGGTTAAAAAAAGCATACGGAATCCTGGGCTTCATAAATAGAATTGAGAGGTCGCACAACACCAGGTTATAGTCCAACAGTTTTATTTGAAATCACAAGCTTTCGGAACTATCGCTCCTTCCTCAGGTGAGGCATAGAGTATAAATAGAGGCATAGAGTACGAAAGCAAGGAAGTTATGATGAACCTTTATAAAACACTGGTTCGGCCTCAACTGGAGTATTGTGTCCAATTCTGGGCACCGCACTTTAGGGTGCAGAAAATATTTACGAGAATGGTTCCAGGGATGAGGGACTTCAGTTACGTGGATAGACTGGAGAAGCTGGAGTTGTTCTCCTTAGAGCAGAGAAGGCTGAGAGGAGATTTGATAGAGGTGTTCAAAATCATGAGGGGTCTAGACAGAGTAGATAGATAAACTGTTCCCATTGGGGGAAGGGTTGAGAACCAGAGGGCACAGATTTAAGGTGATTGGCAAAAGAACCAAAGGTGAAATGAGGAAAAACTTTTTTATGCAGCGAGTGGTTAGGGTCTGGAATTCACTGCCTGAAAGGATGGTGGAGGCAGACTCAATCGTGACTTTCAAAAGGGAATTGGATAAGTACCTGAAGGAAAAACGTTTGCAGGGCTATGGGGAAAGGGCAGGGGAGTGGGACTAGCTGAAGTGCTCTTTCCGAGAGCCAGCACTTCTTCTGTGCTGTAACCATTCCATGATTCTATGATTCTTTCTTCCTTTCTTTCTTTCCTTCCTTCCATCTTTCCTTCTTTCCTCCCTTCCTCTTAGTGCATTGATCTCCTTTTCCCCACAACTTCCTGTGACGTGTCACAATGAACACGCTTATTCCATGATTTTATTGACAAAATGCACCAAAGATAAACTGCAAGATGAGAGTGAGTGGTGAATCACCAATACTAAATAATAAAAGTGAGCCGAGTTCCATCAATGTAGAAGCACTACTTGGAGAGTGTGATGAAAGTGAACAGCTATGAGAAATGGGGGAATAAGATAAACCTAACAATTTAAATAAGCACAAAACTTAATCAGTAGGAAAGATTCAGTTATAGGGAAGGGAACACTTTTCTATTTTTGCCATCTGTAAAGTTTCGCAATTATCGCAATTCAAAATAACGAGAGAGAAGCAGATTCGTTTGATCAGTTTATTTAAACAAAATGCTGTCATGATTAAAAAGGACACAGAAGCCTGTAAAATGGCCACCGCGCATCGTGACAGAAGCTTCCAGAATTTCAGTGGGCAGACAAGATGGCGTTCGAATAAACATTTCAATATAAGACGGGATCATACTCGATAAACACTGATAAAGACAGGATGCAACCTGTTTGCATTCGAAACAATAGCAAAAGATATGAGTGCTGGAATCGTTTTCCATACACAAGTAAGGTTCATTGTACTGGGCAATCGAAGGCCCATCCAGACACATCAATACACAAATACCCCCACGGCTCTACAATGAGAGAGCCATTCTCGGGTGATTAAACAAGTATTCGGGGGCCCCCAAAACCAGTCAGGGAGACGATTCATACGATCCTGGCTGGGTCAACAATGGGGAAAACATTAACGGGTAGTTGGCCAGTTTCAGGTGCTACCGAAACCCGTTAAAGACAAGAATCGCCCCATGCTGGGAGTTTTGAGTGCCAATATTTCACAAAGGACAAACATTACGATTTGGGCGGAAGATAAGGGAACACAGCACTATAACTATAGTGAACAAATGTCCATCGCTCTCTTATTCTCCCGGTGCTCTTATTCGCTTGAATCGACTCTTATCTCTCGCTGAAGCTCTTCTTGAGGGCTGGACATTGTTGACTCTTGACTATTAGCCATACTGGTCGGTTATTCGAATGTTGGGTGGAGCTCAAACGGAACGAGCCGCCTCGACAAAGGCAAGTGACCGGGTGCACCATCCCGAGAGTCGGTAAACGGTGTCTGGACCCGAAGGCCCGAAGAGACAAAACGAAACGAGACGAGAAGAAGAAGAATCCACGTGCCCCCGCGGTCAGTAAACCCCGACCGCGCCCAAAAATATAAGACCCATTTCTTGAACTCTACAGTTTATTCCACGAACCGGTCAAAGGCTCTTCTTTGAATTCTACCGACAACTGGTGTCGGTACAGGAAGACTCTTCTTCGAACTGTGTCCGAGTTCTGTCGAGTTCTTCATGACAACGGGGAGCCTGGCCTGCTTGCCGCAGCAGCGAAGATAAACAAGTGGGGTACAGAGATCCCTCCAAACACGTGACAGTCAGGCGCTGCAGCGAAACGAGCCGAGTGCCTCACTTTAAAATTCTCCGAAGTATCACGAGTGGTGAGCATGTTTCCCGATCCTACAAATCTAGATGTAGTGTAGGTATTGATAGGGGAGGGTGGTTTTATTAAGGATAAAGTATAATGTGTTCCCCTTTTTACGATGTGCCGTGCGTTCTTCATTACCATAGACCAAGCTTTATGAATGTATGTATACTTGTACTCTCGTTAATTTGTGCCTATGACATGTACTTCATGATTTTAGACGCTATGCAATAAAGATTTCCATTTCGTACTATTCAACCGGGTCTATTTGAGTTTTTCTCTGCATTACTGCTCTCGCACCTAAGTCCAGTGTTAGAACCGTAAGGGCGAGTGGGTCGAACCACTCACAGGTGCTTATTGCAACAAGTCTGGCCGGAGACCAGAGCAAGCAATAGTATTAGGCAACGAAGGCCTAACCCCGCACCAGCACCGTCTGCTATACAAGCACGCCGCGAACCCCTTACACATCCAATATTGGCATTCACCACACCTGGGTTAAGTACACGATAAGCGAACAAAACTCACTTTGCTCTGGCTGAACAGTGTGCTTTATCCCTAACTTCAGAAGAGCATCCCTACGCACCAATGTAATTCGTCTATTTCCCACATCAGTCATTGTTGTGGGCTCTTGAGTAGGATTGCACAAATCAGGATTAAATTGGCCAAGTTGTGACCAGTTTTAATGTTTTGGACTTGTGCCAACTACCAAACTCATTTCATTTCATTACATTTAAGACATTTACAGCCAACAGAGAGAATAGACCCAGAGAGTGGTGAACCTGTGGAATTCTCTACCACAGAAGGTAGTTGAGGCCAATTCATTAAATATATTCAAGAAGGAGTTAGATATATTTCTTAAGGCTAAAGGGATCAAGGGATATGGGGAGAAGGCAGGGACAGGGTACTGAATTTGGATGATCAGCCATGATCTCATTGAATGGCGGAGCAGGCTCGAGGGGCCGAATGGCCTACTCCGGCTCCTATCTTCTATGCTTCTATGCTTCATCCAATCAGCCTAAAGTGGGCTCAGTTCAAATCCATGTCTTAGAGGTGAAAGGAGAATTTGCTAAGCCAGTCCGATAACCAATCCTCATTACAGTAAATAACTACTTCTAGGTGATAAATTATCTTTATTGGTTAATGAATAATTGTGATAACAGTCAAATTTAAGTTAAAGATTGGACTTTCTAGACCGAGCCATTATATTCATGCTTTCATGTGCACCAAAGTTGCAGTATTTTCTTTGATCAAAATATACCAGCTAGCAAGATAATCTGTATTGGCAAAATACAGTACTTTTATTTTAAGTAAATAATATTTTCAAACTTGAGATCTCTTCCCCTATGGGTATTAGAGGTTTCCAACAGCCTTATGCTATTATTCTAATTTTATATTCTGCACCGTGAAATGGTCTCAGGTGAGGTCATTTCCTGCATCTTACTAAAATAAGATTGCAATGTGTTGAAAACCCATTTAGATTTACACATGAAAATTAATATGAGATTTTTGCACCATGATGCTCAAGATTGTACTTTGCATTGCTATTGATACCAATGCACACATGATGAATTAAATTTAACCCTAAATCCTCATACAAAACTGGTTTGTAAACATATTTGGACACCTCTTGCAAGAATTGTGTTGCACAAAAAGAAACGTAGCAATGGAATAAAAAAGACTTCATAGAAAGAAAGAAAAGAAAGACTTGCATTTATGTAGCGCCTTTCACGACCACCGGATGTCTCAAAGCAATTTACAACCAAAAAATGCAGAAAAAGGAAGTCCCCAGACTTTCTGACAAGTAAGCTTAAATATTAAAAAGATCAAAAGCTAGTTATTATTTTGTATATCTAGAGGGAAAGTCCTGGCCATTAATGAATATATAGAATCATAGAATATTACAGCACAGAAGGAGGCCATTCAGTCCGCCATGCCTGTGCCAGCTTTTTGAAAGAGCTGTCTAATTTAGTCCCACACCCCAGCTTTTTCACCATGCAAATTAGTACTCTTCAAGTAAATCTGCTTCCTCCACCTTTCAGGTAGTGTGCTCCAGATCTTATCAACCCTCTGTGTGAAAAAATTTCTCCTCATTTCCGCTCTACTTATTTTGCCAATTATTTTAAATCTATGACCTCTGGTTACCAAACGAAACCGTTTCTCCCTACTTACTCGATCAAAACCCCGCATAATTTTGAATACCTCTATTAGGTTTCCCCTTAACCTTCTCTGCTCTAAGGAGAACAATCCCAGCTTCTCAAATCGCTCTACATAACTAAAGCCCCTCATCCCTGGTATCATCTTGGTAAACCTCCTCTGTACCATCTCCAAGGCCTTGACACATAAAGTGTGGTGCCCAGAATTGTACAATACTCAAACTTAGGCCTAACCAGTGATTAGCATGACTTTCTTGCTTTTGTATTGTATTGGCTATTTACAAAGCCAAGTATCCCTTATGCTTTCTTAACCACCTTATCAACTTGCCCTGCCACTTTCAAAGATTTGTGAATATGCACCTCCAGGTCCCTCTGCTCTTGCACCTCCCCCCCCACCCCCCCTCAAAATAGTACCATTTAGATCTCTTCGTGTTGTTTCTCCCAAAGTGCATCATTTCATACTTCTCCGCATTAAATTGCATCTACCATGTGTCTGTCTATTTCACCAGTCTGTCTATGTCCTGAAGCCTGCTACCATCTTCTTCACTATTTACTACGTTGCCAAGTTTTGTATCATCCGCAAACTTCAAACTTGTACTCCCTATATCCAATTCCAGGTTGTTTATATATAACAAAGAAATCTATGGTCCTAATACTGATCCCTGGGGGAACCCACTGCATACTTCTTTCCGGTCAGAAAAACATCCATTCACCACTACTCTCTGCCTCCTATCCCTTAGCCAATTATGTACCCAAGTTACCACTATCCCGCTAATCCTATGTGCTTCTATTTTCCGAATAAGTTTGTTATGTGGTACTTTATCAAATGCCTTTTGAAACTCCATATATACAACACTACTGTACTACCTTCAGCAACCCTTTCTGTTACTTCATCAAAGAACTCCAGGTTAGTCAGACATGATTTGTCTTTAACAAATCCATGTTGGCTGTCCTTTATTAACCCATGCTTCTCCAAGTGAGAATTAATTTTGTCCTTGACAACGATCTCTAATAGTTTTCCCACCACTGATGTTAGATTGATTGGCCTGTAGTTATCTCTCTCCTATTTTTTATATAAGCATGTTGTTGAGGCTGCCGCAAAACACGAATTAAGACTGAATCCATGTGTGGGAAAACAAAGGCTTTTTAATACAACTGCATGGTCCAAAATGGCTGAAAAAACTGCTCCCAGAATTCGCTGGAAAAACCCTGAGGCCCCGCCCACTCCTTTTCTCCTGCCTTAAAGGCAAGGTGCTCGATATATTGTCCACGGACGGAAAAGTGGATTATGCCCGTTTAGGTGGCGATCCGCCACACAGCTCCCCCCAGAATCCGCTTAGGAGGTGTGGACGAGACGGTGCGGTGGTCTGATGGGCCGGCTGGAGCGGCTCTTGTAGGACGCCGGTGGACGTGGAACGGCCGGGCGTGGAGCAGCCGGGTGAACCGGCTTGAGGGCAGGTCGGCCGCGTGGTGGTGGACAAGCTACAGGGACCTGCTCACCGGGCTCCGAGTGTGCTGGCTTGAGTCGGTCAACCGACACTTTTTCGGTCCTGTCGCCCACTTGCAGGGTGAAAAATTTGTCCCCAGCCTGTAGCACCTTGTAGGGCCCGTCGTACGGGGGTTGAAGGGGTCCGCGGTGGGCGTCGTGCCGGACGAAAACGAACTGTGCCTGGTGCAGGCTTAGTGGGACGTGTGAGGTGGATTCGCTGTGTCAGGCAATGGGCACCGGGGCGAACTGCAGCGCCGGTGAGGCGAAGTCGTGGCGTTGCTGGTCGGCTGACCAGGGTGTCGTGGCGGTGGGCAGGAACTCGCCGGGTACGCGCAGCGGCTGACCGTACACGAGCTCTGCTGCCGATGCGTGGAGGTCTTCTTTAACCGCGGTGCGCAGGCCGAGGAGGACCCACGGCAGTCAGTCGGTCCAGGCGCCGTCCTGGAGGCTGGCTCGAAGAGATGCCTTCAAGGATCTGTGGAACCACTCACACAGTCCGTTGGCTTGGGGGTGGTACGCTGTGGTGCGGTGAATGGTCACCCCGAGATTGCGTGCGATGGCGGTCCAGAGTTCAGAGGTAAATTGCGGACCTCTGTCCGACGTCATGTGGTAGAGGTCAGTGGAATTGCCTTGGGCCAGCGCATGGTGCGGTCAACGATGGTCAGCAAGTGCGTGTGGCCTTGCGACGGCGGCAGGGGCCCGACGATGTCCACGTGGATGTGGTCAAATCTCCGCGAGGGGACGGTAAACTCCTCGAGGGGTGCTTTCGTGTGTTGCTGTACCTTGGCCCATTGGCAGGCTAGGCAGGAGTTGGCCCAAGTACGCACATCCTTGCGAAGGCCGCGCCAGACAAAGCGGTTGGCTACCAATTTGATGGATGCGCGGGCACCGGGGTGGGAGAGGTTGTGGAGAATGTTGAATACCCGGCGGCGCCAGGACGCTGGGACGACGGGCCGAGGTTGACATAGGGATATGTCGCACTTGACCGTGACTGCGGTCGGGCCACAGGCGACGTCGGCCAGGCGTAGCCCTGGTAGGTTGGTAGGTGCAGAGAGCAGATCAGGGTCGGTGATCTGGTCTGCTGCGAGTTGAGCGTAGTCGACTGCCAGGTGTGCGGCGTGGATGGCGGGGCGGGAGAGGCAGTCGGCTACCACATTGTCTCGGCCGGAGACGTGTTGGATGTCCGTGGTGAACTCGGACACTGCCGCGAGCTGGCGCTGCTGCCTGGCGGACCAGGGGTCGGTTGTCTTTGCCATTGCGAATGTCAGGGGCTTGTGGTCGACAAACGCAGTGAAGGGGTGGCCCTCAAGCAAAAACCAAAAATGGCGGACCGCCAGGAACAGCGCGAGGAGCTCGCGGTCGAAGGTGCTGTACTTGACCTCCGGGGGGCGTAGTTGGTGGCTGAAGAAGGCAAGTGGTTGCCAGGCGCCGTTGACCCACTGCTCATACACGGCGCCGACCGCGTGGTCGGAGGCGTCCATGGTGAGCGCTACCCTGGCATTGGGCCGTGGGTGCGCGAGCAGGGTGGCGTTGGCGAGCGCGGTCTTGGTGGAGTCGAAGGCAGCGGACGCGTCTGCCGTCCATTCGACCGCCATCTTGCCGCTCCTGCCCCGGAGGGCTTCATACAGGGGCCTCATGAGGGACGCCGCTTTGGGGATGAAGCGGTTATAGAAATTCACCATCCCAAGGAACTCCTGGAGGCCTTTGATGGTGGTGGGGCGGGGAAATTGTTGGACGGCCTGCACCTTGGTGGGCAGGGGAATGGCCCCAGCATGGGTGATGTGGTGGCCGAGGAAGTCGATCTTGTCCAGGCCGAACTGGCATTTGGCTGGGCTGAGGATGAGCCCGTGGTCGCTGAGGCGCCCGAACAGGATGCGAAGGTGTTCGAGGTGTTCCTGCTTGGAGGAACTGGCTACCAGGATGTCGTCCAGGTAGACGAACAGGAACTTCAGGTCCCGAAGGACCGAGTCCATGAGCCGTTGGAATGCCTGGGCCGCGTTTTTGAGGCCGAAGGGCATCCGCAGGAACTCAAACAGGCCGAAGGGGGTGATTACGGCCGTCTTGGGGACGTCCGCGGGGTGGACGGGGACTTGGTGGTAGCCGCGCACCAGGTCGACCTTGGAAAAGACTGAGCGGCCGGCCAGTCTAGCCGAGAAGTCCTGAATGTGCGGCACGGGGTACCGATCAGGGGTGGTGGCATTGTTGAGGCGACGGTAATCCCCGCAGGGGCGCCAACACCCGCCTGGTTTGGGGGTGATGTGGAGTGGGGAGGCCCAGGGACTGTTGGAGCGGTGGATGATGCCGAGCTGTTCCATGGTGGCAAACTCGGTCCGCGCGATCTCCAGTTTGGCCGGGTCCAGCCTGCGGGCGTGGGCGTACACTGGGGGGCCTGTGGTGGGGATGAAGTGTTCCACCCCGTGTTTGGCGGCCTCCGCGGAGAAGGTCGGATTGGTAAGGGCCGGGAATTCAGCCAGGAGTGCCGAGTAGTCATCCGTGGCCCGGGCGTGGCACTGTGACGCCATGTCGGCGGGTTGACGGGGGGCCATGGCGCCCAGGATGGGGGACATGGTGTTCATGTCCACGAGGCGGTGATGAGGGATGTCTACCAGTAGGCCGTGGGCGCACAGAAAATCTGCGCCGATGAGAGGGGAGAGCACCTTGGCAGTGATGAACTCCCATCGGTAGCGGCGACCAGCGAGGTCGAGGCTGACTGTGCGGGTGCCATACGTCGGGATGTCCGAGCCGTTAGCAGCAGCCAGCGCCGTTCCTCGTTCGCCCTTTTGGATGTCGACGGAGGAGGCCGGGATGATGCTGTGCTGAGCTCCAGTGTCGCACAGGAACCAGCAGCCGGTTTTGTCATCCGTGACGTACAGCAGGGAGCCCGCGTGGCCCACAGCCATCGCGGGGGCTGGTACGGGGGCGGACTTGAAAGAGCAGGGAGGTGTGCACCGTTGTGCCCTGGCGCCGAACCCTGCGTGGTAGTAACAGTGGCCCGGGTTAGTGGGGCGCGAAGGCCCCGTGGGCCTGGTGGCTGGTCCTTGTGGCCGCGTGGTGGCCGGTGAGGGGCGCGCCCAGGCATTGGCTGCCAGGTCCGGACTGACGTCGCGGCTGGAGTGAGCGGACAGCAGCTTGTCGGCCTCATCGGCCAGGGCTTCCAGGTTCGTGAGGCCGGACACCACGATCGCTGGGCGGATGCTGAGAGGGAGCTGGCGGATGAACAGCGTGCGGAAGAGGGATCCGGGTGGGCTCTCGTCGGTGAGGGAGAGCATGTGGGAGAGGAGGTCTGACGGTGAGGCATCACCGAGGCCTGGAAGGTCGAGGAGGTGGCAGTTTCGCTGATATGCCGATGCCATAAATTTTTTAAGCAGCGCTGCCTTGAGATGTGCCTACTTGCCTTCCTCTGGTGGGTTCTGCAGCGCTGTCCAAACCTTCGAAACTGTGGCGCTACCGAGTGATGTGACGAGGTAGTCGTACTGCGTCCCATCTGTGGTGATGTTTCGCAGCCGGAAGCGGGATTCAGCTTGGAGAAACCAGGCTTCGGGCTGGTTTTCCCCAAACTCCGGCAGTTTCACGGAAACTGCGTTCGTGTCCGCCATTGCAGTGCTCGGAATACGTTCTGAGCGTCGGGGTCACCAATGTTGAGGCTGCCGCGAAACACGAATTAAGACTGAATCCATGTGTGGGAAAACAAAGGCTTTTTAATACAACTGCATGGTCCAAAATGGCTGAAAAAACTGCTCCCAGAATTCTCTGGAAAAATCCTGAGGCCCCGCCCACTCCTTTTCTCCTGCCTTAAAGGCAAGGTGCCTTAAAGGCAAGGTGCTCGATATATTGTCCACGGACGGAAAAGTGGATTATGCCCGTTTAGGTGCTGATCCGCCACAATGTAACATTTGCAATCTTCCAATCCTCTGGCACCACTTCCATATACAAGGAGGATTGAAAGATTGTAGTCAGAGCTTCTGCTATCTCTACCCTTGTTTCCCTCCACAACCTAGGATGCATCACATCTGGACGGGTGACTTTTTAACTTTGAGTGATGCCAACCTATTTAGCACCTCCTTTCTGTATATTTTTATCCTAACCAATATCTCTACTCCCTCCTCCTCCACTGCGACATTAACTTAGAATCATAAAATCCTCTTCTTTTGTGAAGACAGATGCAAAGTACTTATTCAGTACCTTAGTTATGCCCTCTGCCTCCACAAGAAGATTTCCTTCTTTGTCCCTAAACAGCCCCACCATTCCTTTTTACTTTTTATATGTTTATAAAAGATTTTTGGGTTCCCTTTTAGGTTACCCGCTAATCTTTTCTCATATTCTCTCTTTACCCTTCTTGTATCCTTTTTCAATGATTTATATATTTCTGAAATGAAAACTGCTTCATTATAACATATGCTTATTGAAACATATAAGATTGTGAAGGGGCTTGATCGGGTGGATGCGGTAAGGATGTTCCCAAGGATGGGTGAAACTAGAACTAGGGGGCATAATCTTAGAATAAGGGGCTGCTCTTTCAAAACTGAGATGAGAGAAACTTCTTCACCCAGAGGGTAGTCGGTCTGTGGACTTTGCTGCCCCAGGAAGCTGTGGAAGCTACATCATTAAATAAATTTACAACAGAAATAGACAGTTTCCTAGAAGTAAAGGGAATTAGGGGTTACAGGGAGCGGGCAGGAAATTGGACATGAGGCTGAGTTCGGATCGGTCAAGGCCCTGTGGGTGGCGGAGCGGGCCCAGGGGCTGAGTGGCCGGGTCCTGCTCCTACTTCTTGTGTTCTTTAGATTTGAGGTTAGGATCAGATCAGCCATGATCTTATTGAATGGCGGAGCAGGCTCGAGGGGCCGATTGGCCTACTCCTGCTCCTATTTCTTATGTTCTCATGTTCTTATAAGCGCAAATATAATTTTCACCAAAATATTTGAGGCTGTACATAATGATCCTACTATTGAATAATTACTCCACACTTCAAATCACTATTGATCTGTTTCCAGTCCGCTTACTTACTGTTGAGAAAAGATGATGAATGCACCATTACAAAAATATTATGTTGAACAATCCACCCCAGGTAACCCAGCCACAAAGACCAATAGATTTAATATTGGACTTTCTCTAGTGCTGTGGATTCTAGATAAGCCCTGTCATCAGAGAAAACTGTGATAAAGGCTTTCATACCCAAAGATTGTATAGACAAAAACAGAAAACAAGAGAAGAAAGAAAGGAGAGGGAGGGCATAGGATAAGAAAAAGACAAGGTAGTGAAAAAAGAAAAGAAATTAGAGGAGAGGGGAAAAGGTGAGATAAAGATGTTAATGTCACATTTATACTCGACTAAAAGTTGTAGCATTGGTTCGATCTCTCAGTGATGCCTGCTTACATTGTAGTGAAGCTGGGGAAAGTAGGTTTGTGTGCATGTACTCAAATGCACATGAAGAGCTTTGTTGAAGGACCTCCCACTGACGGTCTGATTTTTTAAATACTTAACAACAGTGGGGAAGATTGTAAATTCCTTTCAATCATTTAAATTGTGACTGGTCATACAGCAAGCTACCAGAGTATGTTTTAACTTTAATTGCCCATCTTTTTTTGGTGAGGCTTCATACCAGCTGCTTTTATACTAGTTGATGCCTGTTTCCACATGAGTTCTGATAGGTGATTGGCTGAAAATATTTTTTCTTGTAGCGAGCAGAACAGAAGATTTGGTTGCTTTAATAACAACTGAAGAATATCATTGACATTGAAGTATTTGAAATAGAGACTGCAAGATACTTAAAATGTCTCCTTTTTTGAAAAGGAATTGTGTGCAGTGCAAGGCAGTGCCATGCATCATCAAACTGTATCAAAGTTCTTCTAACAACCAACAGCCATCAGGCAAATCACTGCTTGGAATTTTTTTATATTCATTCACGGGATGTGGGCATTGCTGGCAAGGCCAGCATTTATTGCCCATTCCTAATTGCCTTTGAGTGGCTTGCTAGGCCATTTCACAGGGCAGTTAAGAGTCAACCACATTGCTGTGGGTCTGGAGTCACATATAGGCCAGACCTGGGTAAGGACGGCAGATTTCCTTCCCTAAAGGACATCAGTGAAACAGATGGGTTTTTACGACAATCTGGTAGTTTCATGGTCGCCATTACTGATACTAGCTTTTTATTCCAGATTTATTTAATTAACTGAATTTAAATTCCCCAGCTGCCGTGGTGGGATTTGAACTCTTGTCACCGCATTATTAAGTCCAGGCCTCTGGTTTACTAGTCCAGTAACATGTGGTCCCAAGCCAAAAGTTAGTGATCATCCCAGGCTTAAACTACACCAGGTGGTGCTTTTTACCTATTAGGTCATCTGAGAGCTTAAAAAAACAAGCTTTTTTCAAAGAAAGGGATGGGCAATAAGTGATGCATGCCGATCAGCAATAAGAGTCAAATGCCCAAGCACTATTATTCCCAGAAGGGTGAGACTGAATGCAATGAAACGTGTGAAGTTACCCTTTTTTTTCTTTCTGTTGTTGGGAGCCTACATTAGTTTATTTTTGTATGGGCAGTGAAACATTTAAGCACTATAAGTGGGAAATGTTTAGCCTGAATTTAACCAAATCAACGTAAAGCAGGTGGATGCTGAATATTTCCCATCAATGGATCATGAAATAAAATGCCCTGCTGCAAAGAGAAGCCACTCAAACCCGATGACTGTAATACGGACATTAACCTCCTTGGGGGAAAAATTGAGTCGCGCCCCCTTTGGGGTGCTAACTTCGCCTGGGCACTACTTTTAGCACCCCAAAAAAACTAGCGCTCCTGTGACCGAAATTCATCGGTAGCGCCCCTAGAGGGAATCGGGGCGCTACTGGAAGCGCCCCGCCTCCTTCTTGACGCGCTGTGAGGGAATATCGCGGCGCTATGTGCCACGGTACTGCAGACCTTCCTCCCCTTCTTAAAGGGGAGGGGCCTAGCTCAGCGCGACCCTGGGGCCCAGCTGAGCTACCAGGGATCAGAGTGCCGGCAAAAGAGCCCGGCACTCGAGAAGTGCCGGGCTCACGGAGCGCAGCCGGCACGCCGTGGGGGGGCGGGTCAGGAGGCCAGGGACGGCAACGGGGGCAGGTGCTGGCTGGCGGTCAGCAACAAAAATGGCTTTAATTAGCGCCGCCCCGGCCGCAGGTGGGCCCCCCTGACCCCGTCGGACATAGCGTCCGGCGGTAAGTCAGGGGGTGATACCGAAGATCGCGGCTGGGGCGCGAGCGGGGTGCTGTGCATGGTGATAACGTCATCGCCGGTGCTAATGGTTACCGCCGCCGCTAACACCCCGTTGAATTTTGCGGGAGGCGTTGGCCCGGGCGCTAGTTGCTTTGCATCCCGTTAGCGCCCTCTTCGGGAGGCGCAAAGCAACCGAATTTTTCCCCCCTTATGTCTTAAAAGTTCTGGGTTCTCATCTGTAAAACTGGAACCAACTTTGATCTTGTTAGTTGAAACATTTAAGAATGTCTTTAAAAGGAGTTTGCGTGAAACTGCTTGGATACAAGACTTCATTCACTTCCTTGAATCATTTTGTTCTATGCTCGGTTTTGAGAACTGTTTACGATGCGTCCATTTAAACTTTCCAACAAAAGATTGTACAAGGTGATTAAATGTGAGTGTATGAGGAATTGTGACTAGCCTGTATGACTTTTATTAACAAACTTCAGTTTTCTTAAATTTGAGTTGTTGACTGATCTAAAAACTGTTCAGCATGCTGACTGAAAGCAATGAATAGAATCACTTATCTTATTCCTAATCTTACTGATTAAAGTAATATTTGAAAAATGTGAGCTTTGTTTTTTCTGTACAAACAATGAGGCTAAATCCCAACCTCAATGGAGAACTTCCTGCTGTACCAGTGCCTTCAATGCCTTTCTCCGATTTTGTTTCTAGAACATCTGAATTGTCCAACCCCAGTCTAAACCCAGCTTCCAGCTGGCCAATGGTGCGATTTGTATGCTCCAACCACACAATATTAATCTAATTACTTTTGATGGGAGCTTATTCCACATATCCAATGCTCTTGTGACATAAAAATCTTCTAATCCCTTGTTTTTACTTGAACCTTGCTAATTTTGTATTGTGCTCTCTGTGATCACAGCTTCGATTCATCAGCCTACATCTGTATTCTAGGTTTTCAAACCCACGCTGGGATTCCAGGAGGTCTCTGAGGGCACCAGATATCTGTTCATCTGGGACCGAGCATACCATACACTTGGAGCAAAGTGTCTTTAGAAATCTCTATCCTATATTTTCTGTATTTTTTGACTGAATAACACATTATTTCTGCTACTGTATACTAAGAAAAATATTTTCTGCATTGATAACTCTGTTTTCCTTTGGTAGCTGACACAGACTTTCACAAGTTGGGAGATAGGGTCCCAAGGAATGTACCAATATTTCCAGGGGGGTCACTGACACAGAAAAGTTTGAAAATTATTTATCTGTATTACCTGGCGAATAAAGGCCTTAAAGTACCTCACCCAAGTAACCTTTCATCATGTGAGAATCTAAAGAATGATTGTTGGCAAGCTATTTAACAGTAGCTCAGCTTGATAATGCTCTCACCTCACGTGCATAATTTCCAGAAGAGCACACTGGATAGTGATCAGGACCTAACACCCTGTCAACTCTCCTTCCACCACACCAGTGGTGATAAGAGAATATCCCACGAGCTCAGCTTGGCCCAGGGATAAAGCCTGTAACATTTCTGGTCTGTAGGACTCTGATGCATTTCACTAGGGGACCACAAAAGGCGATTTTTAACCCTACCCACCTGGAGGAAACTGGGCGGGTGGGCAGTTAAAATCGCCCAGGTTACTTTTTCATTGGCAGGCGGCCTCCGGGCTGTGCGATTTTCCGTCACTTCTAGCCGAAACAGGTGGGAAGTCAGCTGGCGGGATTTAAATGAAGCCCTATATTTAAAATCGCCTCATTTCTGGAGCAGTGGCTGACACCACTATCTGTAACTCACACTGCTATCTACCTGCCTGGAGTTAAAATCGGGACCCATATGTTTTCTTCAACACCACTATTTTACAGCCAAGTCCCAGTGAAGCAAAAATAGGCCCTAAGAAACCTTTGCATAGCAGTGTGAGCTAGCTGATGGGAATAGTTGGTGTAGTTTTCCTTGCCTGTCAACACACAAAGAAAGAACTTAAGGAGAAATGAGTATGTTTTCTCAGCTGGTAGAGACAGGATGCTAGATCTATATAAATTCCACTTAATCTGGCATTCATCTGTAACAGAAAAGGAGGTATTAATGGCACAAGACTCTAATCATATATGAGTTCTGCTAGTGTGTGCACACCTAAATTTTAATATGATAACCCTTTTTTATTGTAGGTATTCCTCAGCTGAAATTAGGAGGCAATATTTCCAACAAACAAATCATGCAGCCATCAGTCACCAACGCACTTCAGGCACCCAGGGCTCCACCTCATTTCAGATAGTAAGTATAAGATTTGATCCCACTATAATTCATGGCTACTGTGAGGGTGCAAGGCAAATGATAAATGATGGGTCTTTTCTGTTCAATTTAAAGCACCTCTTTAGTCATCCATGGATTTTTTTTTTGGCAAGTAGATCTCTTGCCTCTCAGGGATATAAACTGGTTCTGTATCACCTTAAATTCTTTTTTGAACATCTTCCACTGATCTGTCATTTTACCCATTAACAGATTTGCCCAGCTTACTGTGGACAGTCTGGGGGAGAAATTCAGTATCGCCCCATTTGGGGCGCAATTATCGGCCGGGCGCAAAGATTAGCGCCTGGCGCTAATTATCGCCTCCGACTGCAAACTTGACTTTTATCGCCCCTGGAGGTGATTGGAGCGCTAAATCAGGCGCTTCACACCTGTCTTAAGGCGCAAAGGCCGAGGAGTGAGGCGCTACCTCAGAGCGCTGGCGAAGCTCATGTGATGTCAGTCAGCAATGGAACACACACACAATGGCGCCGGCCAGTTCTTAAAGGGAAGGGTTGATCTTGCTTTCCATCCACATCCTGCTCATTGCAGCCTTGAATCTCGGCCTGGAGAGACCTGTACATCAAATCTGCTGGAAAGAACAATGGAGAGAACCAGGGAAAGAGCTCAGAGTGCAGCCCCCACAGTCTCTTCTAAATCGATACAAGGAAGGGCAAATCAAAATGAACCTGCAAAGTGCTACTCAGTACCCAAAACTCCTTCACACATCGCTGAATGTCTAGTTAATTTTGCGAGTGGCGCAAACATCGCCGCCCACGGGCGCTAGTTGCTTTGCCGCTCATTAGCGCCCTCTTAAGGCGCCAATGGGAGGCGCAACCAACTGAATTTTTCCCCCTAAGACTTTAATTTAACTTACACTTGAAGCTGAGGGATCAATAGGAAAGTTTTCAAAAGCTCCTAAGTGGTTCACTGGTGTTGCAAAGAAGGAAAAAGTACAATGACCAGATGGTGGAAAGAAAAACTAATGTAAATGAACTGGGAGAGGAAGGAACAGCAGATCTGTAATGGTTACATTTGAGATGCTCAATCAGTACAGAAACAATTATTTTCTTTTCTTATTTTCAGTTCATTTTGGAGCTCTTGAAGGTTAGGGATGTTGGTGCTGAGGAATAGGACACTTTGCCATTTCAGGCACTCTGTGCCACCATCAAACAGTCTCAGGTCAGATGTGCTGTAATCAGTTGCAGAGTTAAACTCACTATACTCTGCCTAACAATGTACCTTAATCTCAACCTCTGAAGAGCACCTCCTACTGTAACAGTATGATAGATCAATTTCCCAAATTGCTATCCTTTTGACTTCTGTGACTGGTTTTCTTCGTCAATTATTTGAGAAAAATTAAAAGTGGAGAATGATTTATTATTTAAGATTGTTTTATGTGCGGGACTACGCCAATATTGTTCCTCATTCCATTGGGTGGACAACTAATATTAAGGTGCCTATTAACAGTTTTCAAATGTCTAAATATTGTACAAAACAATGGGCCAAAAATTGATGCCGCTACGCGAGAGTACGCACTGCGTACTCTCGCGTATTCTCTCTCCAATTGCCGGTTTTCTGCATGCACTGCACATGCGCTGAAAACCGGCACTTGGTTTTTGGAAAAGGGGGCGGTTCCTCGGTGCACCGCGTGCGCGCTACAGGCTGCGCGCACGCTGTGCACTTAGTGCTTTGGACGCGCAGGTAAGGACGGAAGATTTTAGAAATGAAAAAAGGAGGAGTAAGACCCACTTTTAACAAGGTAAGTAGTGAATTAAGTATTATTTTGAATTTTTTTTAACAGGTATATCTTTTTTAGAGACTTTAAAGACAGGTAAGTTTATTTTTATAACTTTTTAAAAGATTTTAAATTTTTTCAAAAATTTAATTTTTTATTTAAAATGGTTAATTTATTTAACTATACTTATTTTATTAATGTGATGGTTTTTGTTTAAATTTAATTGAGGTTTAGCTGTTATTTTGGGGGTGTGTAAGATTCATAGCTTTCACAGCACGTATGTGAAACTTATGAATGGAAGATGGTGTGCTGCCATTGGCTCTAACTGAGTCACGTGATCCCACAGCTCGCACGAATTCACTACGCCGGTGGGATACGCAAGCACTGCCCAGCTGATGTCTAGAACATCAAGTTCGTGCGAGCTGGATCTGAAAAAGCCAACGCGGAGTGAGAGATCGCGCCTGCTCCTTACCCCCGCGGGAACAGAGCGAGATCAATTTCTGGGCCATTATGTGTAAATGGGATAAATTGATGAATAATTTGGTAATTGTAAATGGGAACACGTCTGTGTACGAAAGGCTGATATTTAGAGATATTTAGTGGACGAGAATCATATACATATAAATTCAAGTGTAGCCATTGACCAAATAATATTACCCATAATTATTCCTGGGTAACTAAATATATTATGCTGTATGCTTAATAAATCTTGATCTGTTGCTCAAACATACTGGCTGCTGCCTATTGGTGTCTTGTCCAAGAACTCAGAGATCATTAGGATCTTACATCTGGATTAAAATATCCTTCAAGAATATTTTTATCAATTCTTGTAGTTGTTTTATAAGTACATTGTTGCATCCAAGAATAAATGGCCCTCAAATTACACAGGACTGCTCCACCGGCATAAGTGCTGGGGAGCGTCTGCCAAGAACATCCACTGCTGACCTGGCCAAAATATCTGAAGGTCGGGAAAGGTTGCCTCATTAGTATAGGCATGCAATAAATGTAACCTTGGGTGACTGCAGAGCAAAGGGACAGGTAATGCTGCCCTGGGCAGCCACGTTGGGCATGCCAATGACACAAACAGCTTTAGAATTTTTTTCAAGGGCCAATCGACTCCCTTAACGTGAGGCAGGTTTCTTGGCAATGCCACAATATTCTTCAGGAGCCCAGGCGGGCCTCACAGCTGCCGGGGCAAGGGCCAATACATCTCGTTGAGCCTGGTATAATGGCTATTCGGCGTAGAAATTCTCCGGATGGGAAAATTCCTGGCCTGGGAAAACCCTCTCTCTGGCGTCAGGAGCCATGTTGGGGCAGGTGGAGGTTCTTCCCTAACTGACCCTGTAGAAGCGACCATCAGGAACTTGAACCCAGCTTATCTGGGTCCTGGCTTAATGATCGGCTCATCCGTTGCACTCCTGGCAAAATGCACAAAGTGTGCTGCAAAGGTTGCACATTTTTAGCCTCAATTATTTGATGTGCTTTTTGTTATTGAACACAAGAAAGTGGGACTGTACAGGACTGGAAAAGATGATTGCGGTCCATCTGGCCTGTTGCAAAGTTCAAAAACTTACTTTACTGTACCTCAAATGCTTTGGAAAAATGTGTTGTATTTTACGTAAATGCTGGCTATATACTGAACAATTTAGCCTGGAATATCTTGTGGAGGTGTAATCGTCAAGCCATTTTGCCGACAGCGGTTTACACTGATATTTCCTGCCAATCTCATTAGCATACACGGGATCCTAAAAATCGACAAAAACCAGCGGAAATCATCGTCAACAATCAAGGCCGAGGAAAATGCAGAACTCACACAGTGTATTTCTTCGTTAAATATGAAAATTAAAGTTGGAATTCATTCCTCACTCATACACATTAGGCACAGCCTTTTTGAGAGAAAGCAATCATGGAAGCTTTCCAATTTTTAATTTCACTCATACTGATGCCATATAAAAGCTTTCAAAGAAACCGTGCATTACAGATCTCTGAGGATAAATTTTTAAAAATTGCTTTGAAAATTGCCGTAAAATATCAAAAATATGACTTTGTTTTTTGCTGCACCTAAAATTCTGGGCATTTTAAACCGGTTCTGAACCAGGGTAATTGCAGGAAATTTGTGTGTATGGCTCTTTAGCCTGGAGCGGAGCCATTATAATGAGCTGAGATGTGTTTGGGGGCTGGCATTGGTAAACGGGTGTAAAAGATTGAGGAAATTCTGGCATACCGTTATTACCTGCATAACTCGCTTGTGCCCAAATTTCCTCAATCTTTTACATTGGGTAGTTGATTTACACCCTGACTACGGATGCCTCAATAACAGCAGCAATTTACTATTATATAGCATCTTTAACAGAGTAAAACATCCCAAGGCACATCACAAGAGTGTTATCAAACAAAATTTGACACCAAGCCACATAAAGACATAATAGGACAGGTGACCAAAAGCTTGGTCAAAGTGGTAGTTTTTAAGGAGCGTCTTACAGGAGGAGAGAGAGGTAGAGAGGTGAAGAGGTTCAGGGAGGGAATTCCAGATCTTAGGGTCTAGGCAAATGAAGGTGCGGCCGCCAATGGTGGAGCGATTAAAACAGGGGAAGCACTCCCGGTCCAGCAATGCCTCGCTTTTAAAATTCTCATCCTTGTTTTCAAATCCATCCATGACCTTGCCCCTCCCTATCTCTGTAACCTCCTCCAGCCCTACAAGCCTCCGAGATCTCTGCGCTCCTCTAATTCTAGCCTCTTGCGCATCCCCGCCCTGGAATTCCCTCCATAAACCTCTCCGCCTCTCTACCTCTCTCTCCTCCTTTAAGACACTCCTTAAAACCTACCTCTTCCCTGTCTTAATATCTCATCATGTGGCTCAGTGTCAAATTTTGTTTGATAATTGCTTCTGAGAAGCACCTTGGGATGTTTTATTATGTAAAGGCGCATATAAATGCAAGTTGTTGCTGTTGTTGAAGTGAACTGTGCAATCGACATTTTGGAAAAAAGGATGAGGTTAGTTGAAAACCTTTTTCTGGTGTATCATTTGTACCGTTTAATAACTCTCACTGTACATGATTTAGCAACATTATGGAGGCACAAACTCCCTTTCTCTGGGTTTTTCACGGATCTTTTGCCGAACTTACAGCAGACTATCAGAAGAACCCCATGGAAATTCCCCTATTATGGTTCAGAAATGGTTCAGAGAGGCTGGGGTGACAAGTAGTGGATAAAATTCACACCACGTAAGTACCAGGCAATGACCATCTCCAAGAAGAAAAAGCCCAACCACCTTACCAAGACCTTCAAGGGCACCACCATCACCAAGTACCTCACCATCAACATTTTAGGTGTTACCTTTAACCAGAAGCTTAACTGGACCTGTTATATCAATACCATGACTACAAGAGTAGTGCAGAGGCTCAATACTATGCGTCTCCCCTCCGGGCCTTTCAGAGTCTTTCCACCGTCTACTGGACTCAAGTCAAGAATGTGATGGAATAATCACCACTGGCCGGGATGGGTAAAGATGCAACAACATTTTAAGAAGCTCGACACCATCCAGGATGGAGCAATTTCCTTGATTGGTGCCTCTGCCTTTGGACTCAATATCCACTCCTCACATCACCAGCACAGTGTAGCTGCAGACATCGGGCCGTAATTTGCATCCCCTACAGGTGCGTACGAGGTGTGCATATGCCCATAAGGGCCGCGCAAGTTCTGGGTTTAGGTATGCGCTGCGCATGCGCGAAAACCTGGAACTTGCGATCTGTCAAAAAATTTCTTGACAGATCATCCGCATCCCCGGGAAAAGGGCATCCGCAGGCGGAAAGTTGGGTTATTCCCAACTTCTGCCCAGCGAATGCCCATTAAATTCTTCCGCCTGGTAAAAGCAGGCGTAAGGCTTGCTTTTCCTACAAAAACAACAGCAACTTATATTTATATAGCGCCTTTAATGTAGTAAAACGTCCCAAGGCGCTTCACAGGAGTATTATAAGGCTAAAAATTTGACACCGAGTCACAGAAGGAGAAATTAGGGCAGGTGATCAAAAGCTTGGTCAAAGAGGTAGGTTTTAAGGAGTGTCTTAAAGGAGGAAAGAGAGTTAGAGCGGCAGAGAGGTTTAAGCAGGGAATTCCAGAGCTTGGGGCCTAGGCAACAGAAGGCACGGCCACCAATGGTTGAGTGATTATAATCAGGGATGCTCAAGAGGGCAGAATTAGAGGAGCGCAGATATCTCGGGGGGTTGTGGGGCTGGAGGAGATTACAGAGATAGGGAGGAGCCAGGCCATGGAGGGATTTGAAAACAAGGATGAGAATTTTGAAATTGAGGCGCTGCTTAACCGGGAGCCAATGTAGGTCAGTGAGCACAGGGGTGATGGGTGAACGGGACTTGGTGTGAGTTAGGACACGGGCAGCCGAGTTTTGGATCACCTCAAGTTTACGTAGGGTAGAACGTGGGAGGCCAGCCAGGAGTGCGTTGGAACAGTCAAGTCTAGAGGTAACAAAGGCATGGATGAGAGTTTCAGCAGTGCATGAGCTGAGGCAAGGGCAGAGTCGGGTGATGTTATGGAGGTGGAAATAGGTGGTCTTTGTTATGCTGTGGATATGTGGTCGGAAGCTCATTTCAGGGTCAAATATGACACCAATGTTGCGAACAGTGTGGTTCAGCCTCAGACAGATGTTAGGGAGAGGGATGGAGTTAGTGGCTAGGGAACGGAGTTTGTGGCGGGGACTGAAAACAATGGCTTTGGTCTTCCCAATATTTAATTGGAGAAAATTTCTGCTCATCCAGAACTAGATGCCGGACAAGCAGTCTGACAATTTAGACACCGTGGAGGGGTCGAGAGAAGTGGTAGTGAGGTAGAGCTGGGTGTCGTCAGCGTACATGTGGAAACTGATGCCGTGTTTTCGGATGATGTCGCCAAGGGGCAGCATGTAGATGAGAAATAGGATGGGGCCAAGGATAGATCCTTGGGGGACACCAGAGGGAACGATGCGGGAACAGGAAGAGAAGTCGTTGCAGGTGATTCTCTGGCTACTTAGATAGATAAGAATAGAACCAGACGAGTGCAGTCCCACCCAGCTGGACGACGGTGGAGAGGTGTTGGAGAAGGATGGAGTTGTCAACTGTGTCAAAGGCTACAGACAAGTCAAGAAGGACGAGGAGGGATAGTTTACCTTAGCCACAGTCACAAACGATGTCATTTGTGACTTTGAGAGCCATTTCGGTACTGTGGCAAGGGCAGAAACCTGATTGGAGGGATTCAAACATGGAGTTGCGGGAAAGATGGGTACGGATTTGGGAGGCGACAACACGTTCAAGGACTTTGGAGAGGAAAGGGAGGTTGGAGATGGGGTGGTAGTTTGCAAGGACGGAGGGGGTCAAGGGTTGGTTTTTTGAGGAAAAGGGAACACTACCTGAGAACCAGAGTTTTAAAAAAACAGAAAAATAAAATGTTATCAATAATTTATGCATTTAAAAACCTGTGAAATAAGGTAAGTTTATTTTTAGCCCCTTTAAAACATGTAAATTTATTTTTCAAAAAATTAAATTTTCGTTTTAAATATTTAGTTAAATGCCATTTTAATTAATTTTAAATATGTGATGGTTTTTTTAAAATGTATTTGAAGTGTAGAGGTATTTTTCCGGGAATTCCCGTTCAATCCCCACAAGCAGGAATGGGGTTTCCCTTCTGTCATTGGTTGGGCAGGCCCACGTAATCCCAGGGGCACTTGCAAACCGCATGCACCCCTGAGATATGTGGGCCTCTTCCCGCGTGTACCCAGACAGGCAAAGGACCTGCGAATCTCCGTACCTCCCGGACCATCGGGAGGATTTTATTTGCCGATCGGAGGCATATCCCCACGGGCCTACCACCTTCTCAGTGCAACTAGGGATGGGCAATAAATGCAGCCTTTCCAGCGTTGTCCACGTCCTGACAATTTTTTTAAATGTCTTTATTCCCATCTCTGTCTCTGTGGGGGAGAAATTCGGTGGTGCTCCATTTGGGGCGCTAACTTCGCTGCGGCGCTACTTTTAGCACTCTGAAAAAGTTAGCGCCCCTGTGCCGTAAATTCAGTGGTAGCGCCCCAAGCAGGAGGCGGGACACTACTGGAAGCGCTCCACCTCCTTCCTTGGGGCGCTACAAGTGAATATCGTGGCGCTATGTGCAACAGCGCCACGCGCGTCGGCACGTAGCGCCGCGGTATTGCAGGCCTCCCTCCCCTGATTAAAGGGGAGGGGCCTAGCGCTGCATGCACCAGGGCCCTGCTGGACCACCAGGGAGCAGGGTATCGCGGCTGGCACCCCAATAAAAAAGGGGAAGGGGGCAGGTGCTGACAGGCGGCCGGGAAAAAAAATGGCTGCCCGACACCTGCCCTTTAACTTGCGTCGCCACGGCTGCAAAAACGCCACCCTGACCCTGTCGGACATAGCGTCAGAAGATAGGTTGGGGCGCAACCGAAGTTTGCGGCCGGGGCGTGAGCGGGGCGCTGCGCATGGCGATGACATCCTCGCCGGCGACGCAGCACCATGGGGCGCAACCGGCTACCGCCGCCGCTAACCTCCCGCTGAATTTCACGGGAGGTGTTAGCGGCGCCGCACCTGGGTGCTAGGGGCTTTGCGTCCCATTAGCGCCCCCCGGGGGCGCTAACAGGAGGCGCAAAGCAACCCAATTTTTCCCTCTGTCTCTCTTTGGCAGTATCTCTGTCTGTCTCTCTGTCTCCATCTCTGTCTCTTTTTCTGTGTGTGTGTGTGTGTGTGTGTATGTGTATGTGTGTCTCTTTGTTTCTTTTTCTGTGTCTATGTGTCTCTCAATCTGTGGACTGAATTTTGCCGGTGCTCAGAGTGCGGGTTTGGAGGCAGGTCCGCTGTCAAAATCCCAAAGATTGACAGAGGGTCGGTATCCCGCTGTAAACCCGTCTCCTTATCAGTTTCCCAAGTGTCGGGTCTGTCATCCCTGAACAGACCCAAAACCAAGCGGCGGGTCAGCCAATTTAGATTGTTAAAAGCTTATTGAAAGGTAGTTAAGAACCATTTTCCCATGTACTTACCATTTTACCAGGTTTTCAAAGAGGTTCCCGGAGAGCGGGTATCACGTCAGGTAAGTATGTTGGGTTCTCAGTGACTGTGGATTGCTGTGAATAGGTGAAAGCTGCAACAGTGGTATAAAACCTACCATTTCACAGCTGGTCACTTCCCAACCTTGGAAGCTGGCGCATTAATGATTTGGAACCCACTTTTGAGCTTTATGCACTTTTGAAGTGTTTGGAGTAATCTCTCTATCCACTGTCACCTCCTTGGAACAACCTATCTCAACATTAACAGATTACTTCTGTCATCTCAACATCACCTGCCATCTATTCCATCAGCATTGGTGCCCTTGAAAAAATCTCACCTTGGTCCTCAGAATCCCAACACGATCAGCCTCAACACCAGCAGCACCAGGCACACCAGCAGCACCAACATCCAGACCAACCTTCTCCGCAATCAACTGATGCTGCGCTGGACACAGGGCATCATCACCCGTGCACATTGCTGCCCGGGATGCCAGCAATGGCCTCCCCATGTCCAGATTTACTTCACTTGACGCTGTACACCCTGGCTGCCACATGATGCACCAGGTTGGCACCACCCCACACCAACACCATACAGCATCCCTACAATGTCCAAGCCATTCCTTTCACACTCATCACCATTGGTGGGGGCGGGAATGTTATGTCTCACCATTCACTGCAACTCACTAAGACACTTTCAAAGGTGCACACAAATCTGTCCAAGAAGGCAAAGTGGTGACGATAAGGATTTCAATGCTTGAAAATACATTAACAGAAAGTTTACATGAACATTGGCTAAAACACCCAAGTACCTACCCTTGTGTGTTGTTAGTTGGTATGATTGCACTAGGATGAGGGTGAGTGTGAGCTGTGGCTAGTGAGATGGAGAAGTGATAATATAGATAGAGAGGGAATGGGTGGAGGTGCAAGGTAAGTTGATGTGAGTAAGGATGTGCAGGAGTAGGGTAGAGAAGGCAGAGTGATGGGGATGTGATGAGTGGCACAGCAGGATGAGGTTGAGTGTGGCTTTGCAGTAACGCTTCGTGATCTACTGAGATCATTGAAAGGTTTGCACCACTGCAGCCTGGTCCTCCTGACGACATCCCTGCTTGTGTCCTCCTGGGCAATGCGCAACCAGGCTGCGTTGGTCTCCTTGGGAGGTCTCTTCCGCCCATTGGAGCATATGGAGGGAGTCATGGGAGAGCCTAGGTGCAGCCCTGCACCTTTGTGCAGTGCTTGTCAGTGTTTACAGCCCCTCAATGCTGCAGAACAGTGACAGCAGAACTCTCAAAATCTATTTGGGCATGGCCCCTTTTAGGAAACCGACTGATGACGTGTCATCAAATGACGTCACCAGACCCGCTTCCTATTAATTGGCCGGGAACCTCGCAGGGCGGGCTTAACAAGCCCAATCATCGTGAAATCTTGTTGGAGGCCGGGATCGATACAGATGCGAGGTCCCCACACGCCACGGAAGTCGCCCACCCCGGACCCGCCGAGGTTGGAAAAATCCAGCCATGTGTGTGTGTGTGTATCTCTCTCTGTCTGTGTGTGTGTGTGTGTATCTCTCTCTGTCTGTGTGTGTGTGTGTGTATCTCTCTGTCTGTGTGTGTGTGTGTGTGTGTATCTCTCTGTCTGTGTGTGTGTGTCTCTCTCTCTCTCTGTCTGTGTGTGTATCTCTCTCTGTCTGTGTGTGTCTGTGTGTATCTCTCTCTGTCTGTGTGTGTCTCTCTCTCTGTCTGTGTGTGTGTGTCTCTCTCTCTCTCTGTCTGTGTGTGTATCTCTCTCTATCTGTGTGTGTGTGTATCTCTCTCTCTCTGTCTGTGTGTGTGTCTCTCTCTCTCTCTTTGTCTCTTTCTATCTGTCTCTTTCTGTGTGTGTGTGTGTGCCTCACTCTCTCTCCCTCTGTGTTTGTGTGTGTGTGTCTCTCTCTCTCTCTGCCTCTGTCTGTGTGTGTTAACAAAAACAAGTTTCAATTTGTCATTAATATGTAATGCCATCAGCAATGTATACTAGATTTGCCTATAGGCTCTCAAGCTATAAGAACAAAAGAGAACGTAACAGAATCTTAGCAGTGGCTTTCATTTCAAATATTCTAGAGCTCTGGCTTTGGGGAAGTATATACTAAAATATTATAACTTGAAACAGGATGGATCCTTGTATCTGTTCACTGTTGTTCCACTAAACCTTACAATTAGTTTTAAAATGGCTCTAGGGGAAGCCCAGAAGCTTGCTCCTTTTGCCCCTGGCCACAAATGGTAACAGTGTGGATACCCAATTGTAAAGGGAGAGAAATTAACTTTTAAAAAGAGGGAGGAGCCCTGATCTTTGCGGAGTTAGCCGATGTAAACCAGGAGGCAGCATGGGTGCTATAACTGTTGGCAGTGCCCAGGAACAAGGAAAGGGGAAATGAGCCCAGGTTCCTGTTTCTGATGATTATCAGGTGACCCTGAGGGAAGTTGCACATGTATGTGGACATCAGATGAGGCCTGGACTTGGCTTGGATTGTGATGCTGCCCATGGTGAGTAACCTGCCAACACTCAATGTCCAGGACAATGGTCACTTGGGTGAGATGCCTGTTCACTTGCAATCTGAGTTAAAGCCTTCAAGAAAGGAAGGGAGAAAAGGCTTGAAAATTGGCAGAAAAAAGGGAAACATCATCACAGAAAAAATTCAGCTCTTTGACTGTATGTATGATGTCATCTGCATTCACTTTGAACAAAAATAATCCCACAAGTCGGTAGACTGGATGGAGAAAATGGGAGTTAAAATTCATTGTAACTCTTTGTAATTTTGGCTTTCTTTTACATAAAGGGAACAATGGTGATGAACCTTATTTAAACAAACAGCGGGTGAACTGAGTGAAATCTGCTCAATATGTTCATTGTAGTCTTCTTCTTCTTAGGCAGTCCCTCGGAACCGAGGATGACTTGCTTCCACATTAAAAATGAGTTCGCAGGTGACTGATGAGTCCAATGCGGGACCTACAGTCTCTGTCACAGGTGGGGCAGACGGTGGTTGAAGGAGCAGGTGGGTGGGGTGCTTGGGTTGACGTGCGCTCCTTGCGCTGCCTGCGCTTGGCTTCCACTTGCTCCCGGCGAAGAGACTCGAGGTGTTCAGCGCCTTCCTGGATGCTTCTCCTCCACTTTGTGCGGTCTTGGGCCAGGGATTCCCAGGTGTCGGTGGGGATGTTACACTTTTTCAAGGAGGCTTTGAGGGTGTCCTTGAAGCGTTTCCTCTGCCCACCTGGGGCTCTCTTGCCTGTGCCGGAGCTCCGAGTAGAGCGCTTGTTTTGGGCGTCTCGTATCGGGCATGCTGACAATGTGACCCGTCCATCGGAGCTGATCGAGGGTGGTCAAAGCTTCAATGCTGGGGATGTTGGCCTGAGCAAGAACACTGACGTTGGTGCGCCTATCCTGCCAATGGATTTGCAGGATCTTGCGGAGGCAGCGTTGGTGGTACCTCTCCAGTGCTTTGAGGTGCCTGCTGTACATGGTCCATGTCTCTGAGGCATACAGCAGGACGGGTATCACTGCTGCTCTGTAGACCATGAGCTTAGTGCCGGGTTTGAGGTCCTGGTCTTCAAATACTCTCTTCCTCAGGCAACCGAAGGCTGCACTGGCACACTGAAGGCGGTGTTGGACTTCGTCGTCGACGTCTGCCTTTGTTGACAGTAGGCTCCCGAGGTATGGAAAGTGGTCCACGTTGTCCAAGGCCTTGTCGTGGATTTTGATAATCAGGGGGCAGTACTGTGTGGCGGGGGCAGGTTGGTAGAGGACCTTTGTCTTACGGATGTTTAGTGTAAGGCCCATGCTGTCGTACGCTTCGGTGAAGGTGTTGACGATGGTTTGGAGTTCGACCTCCGAGTGAGCGCAGACGCAAGCGTCGTCTGCATACTGTAATTCGACGACAGAGGATAGGATGACCTTGGATCTGGACTGGAGGCGACGGAGGTTGAACAGTTTCCCGTTTGTTCTGTAAATTAGCTCCACTCCAGCGGGGAGCTTACTGAGGGTGAGATGGAGCATTGCAGCCAGGAAGATCGAGAAGAGCGTTGGTGCGATGACACAGCCTTGCTTGACCCCGGTTCGTACATGAATTGGGTCTGTGGTGGAACCGTTGGTCAGGATCACGGCTTGCATGTTCATTGTTGTAGCAGCAGCATGAAGGAAGGTATTTAGCATAGTCTGAGTCACAGCTACATTGTTAAAGAGCCATTGTGAGTCATCAGTTGTTTAAATATGCAAAGGTTATTCAGAGGTGTTTCTCTTATGTGAGCAATTGGAATTAATCTACATTCATTGAGGTTTCTAAGGCAAGAAGGTAAATATCACCTTTGACACCTTTCCTTCAGTGCAGTGCAGCTGATGGCAGACATGCGCTTGGTAATAAAAAAATTAATTGGGTGGAGCACTTAGAAGGAAATTGAGGAGAGAGGATTGTACACAAACAAAACCTGCCTGATTTTCCACTACATGGCCTACCAGATGCTGCAGTTTCTAGCTATGGACTGCACTCCTAAATATATTAGATTCACCTGCAGGGAACCAGTGACATTATAGGAATAAGCTGCTGGACCAAGTATATGTTATTGCAAAAGCTAAATGCAGCCAGACTCTACCATGTGGGTTATACTGTTCTAACATTGGGTCTCTATTATGTAGTAATGCTCGGCAGGCTTACAGACAGAGACTGGCATCCGATGGAAAATGTAAGCAGGGAGCGTGTCAAACGAATTCTAAACACAATGGATTGTGGTTTGGTTCAATTTTGCGCAGCATTGGGCAGCTATTAACTTCAGCAGTGTGCTAGGCAAGAACCCACACGAGTGCCTTTGGCTAAATCAACAATCTCTGGAAATTAATAGGTTACCATAATATTAAACGGAGGGATTTAGTGCCCAGTTTAGTAGCAATCAAATTGGCGTATGTTGTGGATAGCCAGGAGAGAGGAATTTTAAAACCAGCAATTAGGTGCTCGTCAGTGAGAAGAATCAAGTGATGAGGGTTACAAAATATCCTAGCTGGTAGGTAACTAGTATTGAAACCATTTTGGTGACTTAGAAGGTATGTAATGAAAATGTTTGAAACTCCGATTTCTGTAACACATCTGTGGGGGTAGGTAGGTGGTGGGGACAGAACAGCAGTGGAAATAAAGATTATAGGTATGATTTTCCTGGGTAATCATGTTGGTAAACCTGGGTGGATGGGATATAAAAATTGGGTAGGATCAATTTTGCGAGATCCCCATCACCACTGCCACCACGCTGAAGATTTTCTGCTGTAATTGATGCTGGGTGTATAATGCATCTCTCAAATATGTGTAGGCATATTATAATAAGAAGAAAATAATGTTGTTATACAGTATATTTCCGATCATTTGCATCCTAGCAATATAACATCCCATGAGTATAAATCATGGAATTTTTTTGTTGCGACTATATAGAGTCTTCTAGTCAGATTGCAATATGAATATGTGTCTAGTTTTGCTCATCAAGAAATGAGGGAGACATTCAGGCCCTGCAGTCAGTGCAAAGACCAGCCAGAAGACGATCCTTAGTGTCAGAGGATTGAATTATGTGGAGAGACTTGAGAAAATTGGGCTCTTTGGTCTTAAAGAGGTGATTGAGAGGGAACCTTGTAAATTTGCATGAGCTAGCAATGGCATAGAAAAGGTATGTGTGGAGCACTATTTCAAGATAAACCTACTGATTTTAGAAATATGGTTGAGCCTTCTATTTGTTTCATTGATTACTGCTCCACTGCGAATGAAGTTGTCAATACCCCAGATCTCTTTTAACTTAACCATCAACATAAACCTGGACACTTGGACTGGGGAACTTAAGTTCAAACTGATGTAAGGCAAGTTTAGGACTGATTTTAGGATTTTTTTCTTGAGTAGTGGTGGCTTAAAGCAGAATAATATTAAAAGTACTCTCACAATATATTAGTGCAGCTAGATAAGCCCAGCTCCTTATCCTTATTAATATTGTAGACCTCTTAAAATGTTGGCCTACGATTCTGCCGTAGGCATAAAGGAGGCAATAGCAGCAATGTGAATGGAAGAGTCAGGTGCATAGATATTGGTCTCCCGTGACCCACACTGAAGGAGTGCCAAATACAATAGTGTTTGAGGGACAGTTGGATGCTGTGATGGGGATAAACTGAAGGATTATCAAATGGATTAACTGAGATTGGCAGAATGGCCTTCCTCATCTATACTTACCTTTATAAGATTAAGCTAGTTAATAAAGAAAGAAAAAATATATTCTGTATAATCTGGTAAGATTGTGAAGGCTTGAGTTACAGTCATGCTCTGTAAACTAAGATAATTAACAATAAAGATTATTACTGAATGCAAAGCTAGTATAAACACAGCTACAGTCAAATCCTGTTTAAGCTGTTTCATCAGCACATATTAGTATATATGGCTGGTGATAGGCCTTGAAATTCTTTTGTGACCATTTTTGGTGCAAATTATAAATTATGCAAATAAGAGACAGTTACATTAAAAAAAGTTTACTTAAGAGTCTGTCTTCACCCAAGTAGGACAATATTTAATATTTTCTCTTTTCAAACAATAGAATCATTTGATTTATAGACTTAGTTGTTGTATTTTGTACTAAATTTCTTTTAAGCTCATCACAAGCAAAGTCCTAGAACTCCCTCCCCAGCAGCACTGTAGGAGTACCTTCACCACATGGACTGCAGCGGTTCAAGAAGGCGACTCACCACCACCTTCTCAAGGGCAACTAGGGATGGGCAATAAATGCTGACCTTGCCAGCGAAGCCCACATCTCTTGAACTAATATTAAAAAAAAGCTGAGGGATGTGTATGCCAGGGAATAAAACACTTTCCATTTGCGTCAAGCACTCCCAGTCAGGAATAAAGCTCCCTCTGCTCTGCCCCTACAACATGTCTCAACCCCAAACTCACCTCTCATTGACCAGTATGGCACTTTCCCCCATTTCCCACACCAGCTGTCCTTAGGCCTCTCTAAGTCAGATTAACGCCAAATTAGGCAAAGTTTTATGATGTACACCCATACCCACTAGGAACGAGACTAAGACTGCCTAAACACATAGGATCCTTACAGCCAGCAGACTGTGAGACTTTCTTCCCATTAGTTTGGGCTGGATTTGAATCCACCTCCCAGATGTAAAAGACTGTTGTCTAAACAACAACAACAACTTGTAATTATATAGCGCCTTTAACGTAGTAAAACGTCCCACGGCGTTTCACAGGCACACAATCAGACATAAATTGACACTGAGCCAACAAAGGAGACTTTAGGACAGCGCAACGTAAGCTCGAGGAACAGCACCTCATCTTTCGTTTAGGCACGCTACAGCCCTCTGGACTCAATATCGAGTTCAACAATTTTAGATCATAACCTCAGCTCCAATCACATTTATATTTTATTTTTTCTACCCTTTTTTTTGCCCCCCCCACCTTTTTTTTTCCTCCTAGAAGCTGGCAGCTGTCCTTCATTCTGCCAGTGGATTTCACACTTCTTTCAGCCTTAATCTGTCACATTAACACCACCTCTAGCCTTGCATATCTCTTAATGTCTCTTAATGTCTCTTCATCTCCCCCTTTGTTCTTTTATCCCCTCCCCCTTTTCCCAGCTTTACTCTGGCCTTAAATCTATTTGATTTCCGGCTCTTCACAGTTCTGATGAAAGGTCATCGACCTGAAACGTTAACTCTCTTTCTCTCTCCACGGATGCTGCCTGGCCTGCTGAGTTTTTCCAGCGTTTTCTGTTGTTATTTTATAAGGAGACTTTAGGACAGGGGACCAAACATTTGGTTAAAGAGGTAGATTTTAAGTCAAGTCTTAAATGAGGAGAGAGAGAGGTGGAAAGACAAAGAGGTTTTGGAAGGGAATTCCAAAGCTTAGGGCCTAGACGGCTGAACGCACGGCCACCAGTGGTGGAGCGAAGGAAGTGCACAATAGGCCAGAACATAGAATAAACCACTACATCACTCAGACTGTTGGCTGTTCATATAATCTACATGGTAATCACTACTCCAGCAGCTGTATAAGAATCTAAAAGACACCTTCTCACCTCGTCAACTAGCTGATTGATTTCCGATTTTAAGGGTTTTTTTTCTCTTTTTGCCCTCATCCAATTTTCCTTCCCCCTCAGCTCACCCACCACTGAAGCTGCTGACCTGTGCTGAGGTTTGGTCCACAGCACCGACTGCCCTCCAGTTTCCCTAGTGTCGACAAATATATTTTGGAGCGTACATGTAACTTTCCTGTCCACAGTCCAAAATTAATAAAACCATGTTTCTTTCGATAATAATTTAGTCATGCTCTATAAAATCACAGACATGAACACTTACAGTCAATTGTCGGGCTGTGTGAGAGAGGAGCACACACCACCAGGAACAGAAAAAGACACCCCTGCTCACTTTGTTGCTGCTCCTGTCTCGACTCCTTTGGCGGGCGTCCTCTGGGGTTGCGAACCTGAGAGGGCTCGGCCACAGTCTGCTGCTCCTGCGACTGGGCAGGGGTTGAGACGCCGATCTCACTTGGGTGCGGACTCTGGTGGGGCTCTGAGCGAGGACCTGTCAGTGGCATGGAAGTGTGAGCGCTTGGCGAGGAGCCCCCACCTCCTTGTTGTGTGCCACCAACATCCCTCTCATGGGTCAGGTCCACCTCAGCGCTTGCAAGTGGCTTGAGAGCACCTTGCTGCACACCAGGGGGGCCATGGGGACCCGTATCTGCACTGAAGTCCTACTCAGAAGGACTTCCATGAAGGTCTGGTTTCTCTGTTCAATAGATGTCCATCGCTCCTCCAGAGATGTTATTCTATTCAGAACAATGACCATGTTTTCTGCACTCTGGCGACTTATCACCTCCATGGAGGTTGCCATCCTTTCCATGGTGATGCGTTCATGCGCCAATGACTCCACAAAGGCTCTGCTCATGTTCGCTATGGACTCCTCCATTCGCTCCACACTCGCAGCGACCCTGGAGACAAAACCTGTCAGAGACTCCTGCATCTATTCCTGGAGTTCCAGCACCGCTGATCTTATGGATGGCCCCAGAGGCAGAGGGTCGACATGCAGCTGAGCCGAGCTAGGAGAGTCCTGCGCCCTCCGACTAGGACTCTCCACTGCTGTCCCTGTCTCCACCATCTGCTGATGCTCACTTGTGAGCTGTGATACACCAGGTGACAACACTACTCTATGTCCCGAGGGTCCCACCGAGGTGTGAGTGTATGCGCTGGTGCTGGGTGCGCTTAGTTCTGCTGACACTGCGCCCTCAGAGGTTGCAGCTTCCTCTGAGGAGTCTGTCTGCTCAGGCTGCTCCTCCTGGCTAGTGGGGACGGGTGCTTGCGATGGTCCTGTGGGGGAGTAAAGGAAAGAGTCAGAGATGTGATGCCAAGGTTACATGCACATTGCATATTGCAGATGATCATAAATCCATCTGCTAGAGCTTCAGATTCATTATCAGCGACTCATGCAATGTCAATGAGAGAGATGGAACACTATTCAGTCACCAGCTTGCTCTGCTGCACCCGTCTGTCCGTCCCCCACTTGCGTTTCCTCCTGGACGCCCACGATCTCCAGGACCGCCTCCTCCCAGGGGGTGAGCTGGGCTAATGAGGGTGGGCCTCCTCCTGTCCTGGCTCTTTCTCTTTTATTGTGAGCTCTCTTTTCCTGCAATGAGGGAGACAAGTGGAGTTTGAGTGAGATTGAAGGAGTGAGTGTAGAGAGTCCATAGCATAGATGCTTAGAAGGAGACAAAGATGGAGTGAGGTGGCAAGACCAAGGGCCCTCCCTGTGTGTTGTAAGTTGTTTTCATAGCATGACAGTGATAGGGAGTGTGAGGGCTGCATAGTGGAATAGTAAGGTGAATGTGACCATAGAGGGAATGGGTAAGGGTGCATGGATGTCAGTGTCAAGTGGGATATGGAGGAAGAGGTTGCTAATGCTGAGTGCTGGTGAGGAGAGGCAATGGGGATCAGATTGAGGGTGAAGGGAAAGTCATACTCATCTTAGCAGTACGTAGAAGGTCATGAAACCTCTTCCTGCACTGGATCCAGGTCCTGCTTGTCAGAGATAAAGAGGTGACCTCCTGGGCGATCTGGACCCACACAGCCTTTGTCTGCTGGGGAGGCTTCTTCCTCCCTGAGGAGGGGAATAGCACCTCCTTGTTGGCTCTTGCTCCATCTACCAAAGCCTGAAGGGCAACATCATGGAATCTGGGAGCAGCCCTGGGCCGTTGGCTGGCCATTCCTGCTGCAGGTGCTGAGATTACAGGTCCAAAAGCTTGGCAGCCTGCAGAGGAAGCAAGGCTTGCTGCAGACCTTAAATGCAGCAGCAATGATGATGTCATCAGAGGCGACTTTCAGACTGGAATAACTCATTGGCCATGGGTTCTCACATGTGGGAACTCAATTGGCCAATTAAGTTAAAATCGCATCATTAATCCACATTAATCTGGAGTCGGTGGGGGGCAACACAAAATGTGGGTAACACGACCCCAACCCGACCCCAAGACAAAATCCAGCCCCGAGTCTTTATGCATTCTTTCTGGGATTATCTGAAAACTTATCTTTTTCAACAGTATTTGAAAAAGTAAACTTTTATATCTGTACTTATTGATCTTTCTTTTAATTAATTCCAATAACAGTGCAGCCAGCAGTACTGTAGACTAATTGAGCAATATGAAGGAAGTGAGCAAGTTGTGAGGATAAACCAAACCAGGCCAATATTTTGGTTTGTGCATGCAGCTCAGCAAAATCTAATCTTTCAGCAGTGGTTGGGGAATGTTGTAGTAAGTGCTTCCACAGAGTATGGGTATGAATGATGGCTCTGTGAGGAAATGACATTCAAGGCACTACAGAAAGCAAAACTTTGTTAGCTAACCAAACTCTTGAGACGCACACACTTAGTCACAAGGTTCAATACGATGCAACATGATCACATATAAAACATTATATGATGTAATCTCAGTTCTGAACTATCTGCCTAGCAATGGATTGAAGCTGGCTCATTTAGCACACTGTAGGACAGCACTCTGCATCTCCAGTACAGATTTGCTGCTACATGTTCTCGATATAATTTAGATACTGAATTAACAGAGTTTATATCATCCAGTCAAAAACATTCCCGAAAGCTGCATTTCAATATGTAGGACTAGAAGATTTAAGGTGAAAATAATACTGACTTCCTACATTTTGTCACACTAATCTGTGACATCACTTCCTGAGCGTGCAGCTGCCTATCTCAGATACATGTCAATTTATTTGCAGAATCGTGTGTGGCTTTGCATGAGGCAGGAAGAAGAGTGGTTTTGTAACCACCACTTCTCTTCTTGGAGACTTCACTGCGTAGGTTTGTTCTTTTCTTATTAGCTCGAAGACGCCATTTTAAGAAGGTAGACCTTGCCACTCGTCCTTATCAGGTAAGAAACATTTTGGCAGTCCTCGGAAGTTAATGCAAAGCCGATTTTAGCAAGGACTTTGAATGTGATAGGCAGAAGTGCTCAGTGTTATCATTCCATACTTTGATACCATCCTGGGCAATATGCAAACTGTCTTCTGTATTGCTTTCACATTCGAGTGATAGTCTGATTTTATCCAGTGTGATGGTGTTTCTGTGCAGTGTCAAACCAATGTTGCAAAAACGTTTACATTAGACTTGCTCTCTCATCATTCTGATGTACTGACTGGTGTATTTAGACAAGTTACAGTTAACCATTTTGTAGGTTCGCTCATGACTTCATGCGATTTTATAATTAAAAAAAAACCTGCTATTAAATGGTATCAATGTACTGTGGTAACAGCCATAAAAGCATTGAGATGTGTTTGAAATCTGTAGTGCCATTGTGTGTTTTTAAATGTAATTAGTGCACCATGAAAGGCCCAATATTAATCGATTATTAATTTTCCACTAGCTTCAAATAACTTGCTGTTAAGTAGATAATTGGATTCAAATATTACTTAAGAATAATTCTGAATGATATTGATGACAGTTGCTTTGAAGAACAAAACTTAAAATCGTTGCAAACTAGTATTGTAGTAGTGCTGAGAACAGTTGCTGTTGGTGTGTGACATCACAACAACATTTGTGCTGCTGATCTGGCTTGAGACCTGTAGGTCATGGGGACAGAGCTAGTTCATGGTCAAGGGAAGAGGGGATAGGCAAAGAAGACCTAAAGGAGAGAGAAAAAAGGTGTCCACAAAGGTAGACCTTAATAATGCGAGTCCATCTCATTTTATCCCCTCATTTTAGCTTGGAAGCTATATATTTCCTGTTTACAGGTTTTCCCCCCACTATGCTATAGCTCTAACAACACAAATGTTGAACCAACCGATGGGAAACACACGAGAACAGTATCTCTCACTTGAACTCAGCAGGGGGCATTGCCAAGTTAGGCGAGTGGTCTGTGCTTCTTGGGAGGTGAGGGGCGGAGGATGTTATTGTCGCAGCTGTGTGTTACATTATCTTAAAGAGCAGTGTGAGTCAACTCCCACAGAGGTAAGACTTTCAGGCCCCACAATTCGGCTCCGTAGCGCCTGTTGTTTGGCGCAACGGGTGCCATTTTGGTTCCAAAATGGTGTCCGTGGCAAGTGCGCACACTTCTGGGGTGGCCCATGCTGGACGCCATCTTGGGTAGGATGTTAAAGTGGGCGCAGGGAGCGTGCGCTGGGAGTATGCCGAGTAGGCAAATCGTGACGTCAATCAGCGCTGATTTGACGTCCGCACTGCCAATTTGGAGCTCAACACTGCAGCTAACGCCCTATCATAAGCTCGCACAGTTGAACACATGTTCAGCAGCAGGAAGGACCTCCCCCCCCACCCCTCCCTGCCCACCAGCGCTATATAAAGGGATAATCAACTACTTACAGGTTAGTTGCTGGTTGATATTCTACTGGCTGTTGCTGAGTTTGTAGAAGTGTTTGGTGGTTTGTACAGTTATTTAAAGTTGATAAAGTCTACAGGGAGTGGTGTGGCAGGTGCTGAAGGACACTTTCCTGACTTCAAGGATTTTGCACCGACCACTTGCTCCAAGACAGAGGTGCACTAGTAGGCATTCCACTGCTTGAGAGAGTGGCTGATGCTACTCAACCTGAAAAGATATTTCCGGCAGACCCTTATTTGTAACAACCATTAGAGGCAACTGTAAATGGGCATGCCTCTTCCCTCTGGTTGCTAACTGGCTTAATCATTCATGTGGTTGTTTCGTGTGATTTGGGATTGGCTGCGGTAGTTACCGATTGCTCCTGATGACAACAGCTGTGCTGAATTTGTGCTGAATGTAACTTGCGCTTAAAATTCCACAATCTTTTGCGCTGGTTTGGCCGATTTTGGGGGAATTGCACTGAAAAAACCAGCGCAACCTAACGGAAGCTCCTGCCCCCGATTCCTTCCACCAGTGACAAAGTATTTACGCAGATGGCACCAAGCTGGCAATAATGCTGGTGGAGACTCAGACTCATTTCTTTCCTGGGGGCAATGCCTTGTACCCGCTGATCAGAGAACTGGGTCCCACACCTTTCTCATTTCTGTGGGACCTCACATTTTTAGCATCCATTAAGCAAGAAAATAGATTCTAATTAATGGCAGATCAGGTAATGAATTGGTGACTATGTTTTTGTGCAACAGAATTGGTGCGTGCATGTACTATTTGACACAAATATCGGTTCTGATGGTATCTCAGTAGAAGAATAAACCGCAAAGTATAAAACCACCAAAGATGCTTGCTATAAAGCAACACGTCAGATAGCTTGGATAGACTGAGTAATACTGGGATACATTAAGCAATACTGAAGTATACTAAACTGAACAACTTGAATAAGAATTAACTGAACACACATGCATCATACACAAGACTAATAGGGATCAATTACAAATAACAACAGAAAATGCTGGAAGCACTCAGCAGGCCAGGCAGCATCCGTGGAGAGAGAAACAGAGTTTACCTTTCAGGTCTGGGACCCTTCATCAGAACTGGAAAAAGCTGGAGATGTAACAGATTTTAAGCAGGTGCAGAGGCAGGGAGGGGGGAGGTGTTGGGTGGGAGGGGGAGGAAGGAACTGAGGGAATATTCTGTGCTAAGGTAGGAGGCAGGAAAGATAAAATGTTGCAAATGGCAAAATCATACAGCCTAAAGAATGGGGGCAGGGGTTAGAGTCTGAAATTGTTGAACTCAGTGGTGAGTCCAGAAGGCTGTAAAGAGCCTAATCGAAAGATTAGGTGCTGTTCCTCGAGCTTACGTTGAGCTTCATTGGAACAATGTAAGAGGCCGAGGACAGAGAGATCAGAGTGGGAGTGAAGCGGAGAATTAAAGTGACAGGTGACCGGAATTCTCCAAATTGAACAATTTCAGTCTATAACCCCTGCCCCCATTTTTCATGCTGTATGATTTTGCCATCTCCATTTGCAACATTTTATCTTTCCTGCCTCCTACCTTAGCACAGAACGTTCCTTCAGTTCCTTTCTCTCCTCCCACCCTGCACCCCCCCACCCACTCTCCGTGCCTCTGCACCTGCTTAAAATCTGTTACATCTCCAGCTTTTTCCAGTCCTGATGAAGGGTCCCAGACCTGAAACGTTAAATCTGTTCCTCTCTCCACGGATGCTGCCTGGCCTGCTGAGTGTTTCCAGCATTTTCTGTTGTTATTTCAGATTTCCAGCATCCGCAGTATTTTGCTATGGGATCAATTACGTACCCACTACAATGTGCCATACCTGAGTGCAGTACTGAGGGAGTGCTGCACTGTCGGAGGTACCAGCTTTCGAATGTGACGTTAAATCAAGGCTTCGCCTATCCTCTCAGAAGGATGTCAAAGATCCCACGGCACTATTCAAAGAAGAGCATTGGACTTGTCCCCGGTGTCCTGGCCAACATTTATCCCTCAACCAACATAACTAAAACAGATTATCTGGTCATTTATTTCATTGCTATTTGTGGGACCTTGCTTGTGGGACCTTGTGGGTCAAATGCTGCCTTGATGTCAAGGACAGTCACTCTCACCTCACCTCTGGAATTCAGCTCTTTTGTTCATATTTGGACCAAGGCTATAATGAGGTCTGGAGCTGAGTGGTCCTGGCGGAACCCAAACTGAGCAATGGTAAGCAGGTTATTGGTGAGTAAGTGCCGCTTGATAGCACTGTCGACGACACCTTCCATTATTTTGCTGATGATTGAGAGTAGGCTGATAGGGCAGTAATTGGCCGGATTGGATTTGTCCGGCTTTTTGTGGACAGTACATACCCGGGCAATCTTCCACATTGTCAGGTAGATGCCAGTGTTGTAGCTGTACTGGAACAGCTTGGCTAGAGGCGTGGTTGTTCTGGAGCACGACAGCCGAGATGTTATCTGGGCCCATTGCATTTGATGTATCCAGTATGCTCAGCAGATTCTTGATATCACGTGGAGTGAATCGAATTGGCTAAAGACTGGCTTCTGTGATGGAGGAGGCCAAGATTGATCATCCTCTCGGCACTTCTGGCTCAAGATAGTTGCAAATGCTTCAGCCTTGTCTTTTGCACTCACGTGCTGGGCTCCACCATCATTGAGGATGAGGATGTTCATGGAGCCTCCTCCTCCTGTTAGTTGTTTAATTATCCACCACCATTCATGACTGGATGTGGTAGGACTGCAGAGTTTGATCTGATCCGTTGATTGTGGGATCACTTAGCTCAGTCTATAGCATGCTGCTTCCGCTATTTAGCATGCATGTAGTCCTGTGTTGTAGCTTCACCAGGTTGGCTCCTCATTTTTAGATACGCCTGGCGCTGCTCCTGGCATGCTCTTCTACACTCCTGGTTGGTCCCCTGGCTTACTGGTAATGGTAGAGTGAGGGATATGTCGGGCCATGAGGTTACAGATTGTGGTGGAATATAATTCTGCTGCTGCTGATGGCCCACAGCGCCTCATGGATGCCCACTTTTTAGCTGCTTGATCTGTTCTGAATTTATCCCATTTAGCACTGGTGGTGGTGCCACACAACATGGTGGAAGGTGTCCTTAGCGTCTCCACAAGGACTGTGCGGTGGTCACTCCTACCAATACTGTCATGGACAGATGCATCTGCGACAGGTAGATTGGTGAGGACGAGGTCATGTAGGTTTTTCCCCTCATGTTGGTTCTCTCACCACCTGCCGCAGGCTAAGTCCAGACTCGGCCAGCTCGGTCAGTAGTGGTGCTACCGAGCCACTCTTGGTGATGGACATTGAAGTCCCCCACCCAGAGTATGTTCTGTGTCCTTGCTACCCTCAGTGCTTCTTCCAAGTGGTGTTCAATGTGGAGGAGTACAGATTTTTCAACTGAGGGCGGGCGGTAGGTGGTAATCAGCAGGAGGTTTCCTTGCCCATATTTGACCTGATGCCATGAGACATCATGGGGTCCGGAGTCAATGTTGAGGACACCCAGGGCTACTCCCTCCTGACTGTATACCACTGGTGAGTCTGTCCTGCCGGTGGGACAGGACATACCCAGGGATCGTGATGGAGGAATCTGGGATGTTGGCTGAAAGGTATGATTCTGTGAGTATGACTATGTCAGGCTGTTGCTTTACTAACCTGTGAGACAACTCTCCCAATTTTGGCACAAGTCCCCAGATGTTAGTGAGGAGGACTTTGCAGGGTCGACTGGGCTGGGTGTGCCTTTGTCGTGTTCGGTGCCTAGGTCGATGCCGGGTGGTCCATCCAGTTTTATTCTTAGTGTACTTCCTTGTAGTGGTTTGGTACAACTGAGTGGGTTGCTCATCCATTTCAGAGGGCAGTTAAGAGTCAACCACATTGCTGTAGGTCTGGAGTCACATGTAGGCCAGACCAGGTAAGGACGGCAGATTTCCTTCCCAAAAGGACATTAGTGAACCAGATGGGTTTTTACGACAATCCAGTAGTTTCATGGTCACCATTACTGATACTAGCTTATTATTCCAGATTTATTTAATTAACTGAATTTAAAATCCCCAGCTGCCCTGATTTGAACTCATGTCTCTGCATCATTAGTCCAGGCCTCTGGATTACTAGTCCAGTAACATAACCACTATGCTACTGTACCCCTATGCTGTGAATAAATTGGCTGCCACATTTCCTACATTACAATAGTGACTACACTTCACAAAATACTTAATTGGCTGTAAAGTGCTTTGGGGTGTCCCGAGGTCGTGAAAGCCGCTATATAACTGTAAGTCTTTCTCATTTCTTCTCTACTATATAAACAGGAATCAGTGCTATATGGTTCTCTTCACACTTGGAACTAGATTTAGGCACTTGCCAAATCCATGACTATGCATGGAGTGGAGTAGCGTTGGGAGCTGGGGGGAAGGGTGGGGGTAGGGTGGTTGCAGGGTGGGGGGTTGTGGGTGGTGAGGGAAATTCTAAAGCTGGTCCTGGAGCAGAAGCAGCATTGAAGATTATGGGAAGTATTGCGTTGGACACAGTGCAAAGGGTGAATCCCAGACCAGAACTGGCAAATAAATCATGCCGCTGAGAATATGTAGGGCACAGGATAGAACTGGTGCTGCCTGCAGATCACCAGCCAATGGAAAGAGGAATATTGAGGAAGAATTTTCAGAGGAGCAACTAAAGTGCAAATTTCGGACAGATGAAGAGTTAATTTAAAATGAATCAATTGCCTAATTCAAAGTAATTGATTCTCCTTTACCAATTAGAAATTAATTGCAGTACAACCTGACCACTGAAACTGTTTATTTGTATCCTTTTCATTCAGGCAAGAAGCGCTAAACAATTAAGGAGCTCCAGTACTTAGTTGAATCTACAACAAATTAACTATTGATTTGTTTTAATTTATTTATATGGAGTCAGGAATCAAGCACTGAGAACTGGTTTCAGTACTTAATTGCTACAGTTCGATAGTTAGGGCACAAGAGCATTCAATAGGCTGATAGGTCTTGTCTTTGACTTATGTTCTTACATCTTGTGAGTATTAATACTATGCCTCTATTTATGTATATTTATATTGCTAGTTTATATACAGTATTGTTAGAGCATGTTAAGTGTATCAGAATTCACATTTAGCAAGAACTAATCTGCATTTATGTATTTATTAATCACAATATATACCCATACGGTTAGTAAGAGTCATTCAGTGTTTATTAAAAGTTAGCATTAGTTAGCATACCTTGGTGAGTGTTTTATGGATTCCTCACTCATAGCAGCCTGAGGGGAATTCAAAAAAAGTTACCAGATTAAATTCAGTCAGCACAGAATCAGAAACTGGAAAAGCACTAATTAGGGACTGGAGTGATATGCCAGATTTGAGAGAAAATCAGTAAAGCTTGAAGTTGTAAGAGAATAGCTTAATTTTTCAGTGTATGGCCAGTGGCAAGATACCTCACCATTGGTGCATACTGAGAAAATTTACCTCAACGTGTCAAAGTCTACAAACTAAAATTAGCACAGACTCAGACTCTGAGCAAAAGGACAACTACTCTGGCATCAGTAGAAGTACCACCCAGTGTGGGGCTGACGATACACTCACTCAAAATCTATGCACACTGCTTGATTAACCTAATTCGTGCCCTCAAAATCCTAAGGACAGCTCTATCCACACTGCACAAACAGGAATCAGACAGGCACATATGCACCATGATGTAATACACCGTAGTACTCTACTGATGTAGTTGCACCATTTATCTTCTTTAGATTTATTCTAAAGTGTGTTGCATTGTGATGAAGAAGCTGGAATAGTGCCATGCTCACTGGGCCCCTGGCTTAGTGTATGTGACAGAAACAAGGACAGATGGTAAAACATGACCACTCTGGAAAAATTAATCTCTTCTCACCTGAAGCATTATTTTCAGTGCAGAAGTAAGTCTTTGTTCGACATGTACAATGTCTGGAACTGAAACAAAAAATGGAACCAATAACATAGTGCATATTCTCATAGGCACTGCAGTGCATTGGGCATGGTGCCTTGCATTATCATGCATTGAGGCACGAGATCCACTCAGCATCCACTGTGTACAGCATATTATAGTGTGGGTCCCAAGTGTTGATGACATATAGAGCCTGCGCTCACCCTGCACAAGGCTCCTTAAGGCCCCAGTTTCTGTGTAGATTATAGGTAAGCCCCATAATGCATCAAGAATGCCTGAGCAGCATTCCAGATCCCATTTCAACAGGTACTTCAGAACAGGTCTTCAATAAAATGGATGGTTTGCACTGCTCGGTGGCTCTATCCTCCACGTAGGGCCATCGGGGTTGCTAGATCTCCTGCTCCATGGCCTCCAAAGCTCAACCAGCGCATCAGACATTTTTGTGGAAGCTCTTGTTTTATCCCTAAAAAAATGACACATATTTTAGGAGAGCCAAGATCTGCTGATGCCTCATAACATTCCACCTCAACCTCGGCATTCTCCCAACGCGCATGTGTTATGAGTTAGAAGTGTCATCAAAACATTTTAAATTAGCTAAAGGTGCAAGATCAGCTTGAAGTCTCGCGGGTGTGGCCAGTGCCTGATGAGCAGCCCCACATGACCGTAAATTGATTTACTTCAGGATTGTAAGTAAAATCAGCTTCTAATGCCAGTTCAGAACTGGTTTTATTGGATATGGAGCTGGATGAAATAGGTATAAGCAGTCAAATTTGAATCGCCTGCCTGTCTCTTGTTCTACTGACATGTTGGCACATGCCATGGGCAGGTGCAGTATTCACTGAGGTTAAGGTGACAATTCACTCTCTATTGCTGCATAGTTCTTGCAGGTTGTTTTGGCCAGGCTTTTCAAATTGGGTAAGTTATATACCTGTTATAGCAAAGTAGCTGATATTTAAGAGTAGGGCAAGACATGATTGTTTTGAGGAAATGGTATTCATCTGTCGAGCATCTCTTAACAGGTACAGCTTCTGTACAAGCTGTGTATGGCTTTTGTTCTAATAACATACAGTCATGACATGTGCCCTGATGTCTGTTTTTACATGTAATTCAATGCTATCTAGTACATGTCCTGACATAGGCGAGAGGTATGTGTAAATAATAGGGGGGTTCAATTTAATTCTGACTGAAACATCCAACTTAGATTTGATTTCCTGGTATAGAGGGGGTGAAATGTAAAAGCAGGAAGCACTCAAAGTTAACCGTGCCCTGATGTAACAAACCGGGCCCAATCCAACATGTAGCAGTGAGAAGAGAATGTAATATACTGGGAAATAGTTGCAGTCAAAAGGTTTTGTCATTGTGTAAGTATGTTTTGACTTATAGCAGGTACTAGTTGCTTGTATTTCTTGTAACTTTTAGAAAGCCATTTTACGTTTTAGGCATGTGCATAATAAATGTGGTTTATTTTGTAAGATTTTGTCAGTTTCAGATTTAGTATAATCCCAGATACTTTATCCTTAACTTTCATCCCCCTCCCTTCTCCTGAAAGCACTGACTCATTCTGATATTGTTTGCATCAACCAATCAGATGAATTGTTAGAGCTGGAGCCAATTAAATCAGTCAGATCAGTTGAAAGATGGACTGAAGCCCATTGGAACCAATCAATCAAATGTTATTTCCTTCCACTGTAGGCTGTGCATGAACTTGAGACAGAAAAGTTTAAAAATGGGCCAATAGCTTCTGAGAGTCATCACTATGGGTGTGTTTATCCCCAAAGAAGTTTATATATATATATATATATATAAAACAAATAAACTGATAAAATGCAACTTCTAAAAACTTTCGATTTCCTCAAAGGAGCTTTCTGGAGCAGGCCCGAATATTGACTTTCCTTTAAGAATTTTTTGAAATAAGGAGGAAGTCCCCTGGTGTGAATGCATTAACTGGGTTTATTTCTTTCCTCTCAAGTCCTTGAACGTGTTGTCACCTCCCTAATCTGTGCCCATCTTTCGTGCAACTCCATGTTTGAACCTCTCCAAGCAGGTATCCACCCTGACACAGCACTGAAATGACCCTTATCAAATTCACAAATGACATCCTATGTGCCTGCGACTGTAGTGCACTTTCCCTCCTCAACCTTCTTGACCAGTCTGCAGCCTTTGACACGGTTGACCACGCCATCCTCCTCCAACGCCTCTCCTCCGTCGTCCAGCTGGGTGGGACTGCCCTCGCCTGGTTCCATTCTTATCTATCCAGTCGTAGCCAGAGAATCACATGCAATGGCTTCTCTTCCCATTCCCACACCATTACTTCTTGAATCCCCCAAGGATCTATCCTTGGCCCCTTCCTGGTTCTCAGTTACATGCTGCCCCTAGGCAACATCATCCGAAGACAGGTCAGATTCCACATGTACACTGAGGATACCCACTCTACCTCACCGCCACCTCTCTCGAAACCTCCACGGCCTTTGATTTATCAGGTTGCTTGTCTGACATCTAGTATTCGATGAGCAGCAATTTCCTCCAAGTAAATATTGGGATGACTGAAGACATTCTCTTCGGTTCCCGCCACAAACTCCATTCTCTAGCCACTGACTCCACCAATCCCTGACCACTATCTGAGGCTGAATCAGACCGTTCGCAACCTTGGAGTAATTTTTGACCCTGAGTTGAGCTTCCGACCCCATATCCTCTCCATCACCAAGACCGCCTATTTCCACCTCCGTAACACCGCCCGTCTCCTCCCTTGCCTCAGCTCATCTGCTACTGAAACCCTCATCCATGCCTTTGTTACCTCTAGACTCGACTGCTCCAATGCTGTCCTGGCTGGCCTCCCAAATTGCACCCTCTGTAAACTTGAGCTTATCCAAACCTCTGCTACCTGTATCCTAACTCACACCATCCCATTCATCCATCACCTCTGTGCTCACTGACCTACATTGGCTCCTGGTCCGGCAACGCCATGATTTTAAAATTCTTATGCTTGTTTTCAAATCCCTCCATGGCTTCGCCTGTGCCTGTGCCTGTAACCTCCTCCAGCCCTACAATCCTCTGAGATCTCTACGCTCCTCCAATTCTGATCTCTTGCGCATCCCTGATTTTCATCGCGCCACCATTGGCGGCCATGTCTTCAGCTGCCTAGGCCATAAGCTCTGGAATTACCCCCCGACTAACTCTCTCCGCCTCTCTCTCCTTTATGACTCTCCTTAAAACCTACCTCTTTGACCAAGCATTTCGTCACCTATCCTAATATTTCTTTATGTAGCTCGGTGTCAAATTTTGTTTGATAACATTCCTGTGAAGTGCCTTTGGACATTTTACTACGTTAAAGACGATATATAAATGCTGCTGTTGTTTATTTGAACATTCCTGTCACTGCACTTGCAGAATTGCCAGTGTTGGGAACTGGCATAGGGAGTGAATGTGTCACCTCTCTGAATTTTCCCATGGAAAGCACCTAGATATGAGTTGTTTTAAAATATGCTTTTAAGCTAAATCTTGCTTTACAGAGGTTAAATTTGCAAGAGGGCAGGACTCTCAAGCGTGTATTGGGTTTCAGATGGGGCATTTGACCCAACACGACAATGAAAGATAGTTTTACATTCCAGCAACCGTACGCACTCATTGCTGCTGCAACAATCCTTCTCATTGAAACTCAGCAGGACTCATTGTCGAGTTAGGCTGGTGGACTCCGCTCCTGGGTGTGGGCTTAGTCAATTTTGTTGAAATTACGTAAGATTGGCGTACTGAAGTGGGGATGTAGTGTTAACTCACTCTGCCTTTAGACAGATTAAAGAGATGCATCTGTGAAAGGCACGAATATCCAGTCCCGATCGCAAGCAGATGTTAATTGTTACATCCCTGGGTTAAGCTATCGTACAAGTGGATATAAGGAACGGTGAGTCAACTCATTCAGACTGTTTAAGGGAGAGAGTGATGCCACTGAACCCGAAAAGGGGCTCGATTTTAATGAAGGAGGCGGGTTGACGGCGGGCCCGCTGCTCGGTGTCTTCTGGACCCGCGCCCGGTTGCCGCCACCCCGCAGATCAGATTTTAGTTTGATCGGCCTCGTTACGGCCGACGTGCGGGTCCCTGCAGGCAAGTGCTTGCAGAGTGTCAGATTCTCGCCTCTGATGACGCGTTGTTTCAGTAAAGATTTAAAGGGGCCATGTCCCCTTTGCAGAAGCATTGGCTTTTTTACTGTTAAAACTGCTGGCTGCTGCGGGAATGGCAGCACCAAAAACTAAGGCTGCAGCCAGGTTCAATGAGGGCATCCCTCCATGCTCTTCTGGAGGGAGTTAGAGGATGTCAGGAGGTCCTCTTCCCTGGAAACGGAAGGAGGAGGCCTCCTCAGCAAAGCAAGGCAGCTTGGCATGCAAATTGCTGAGGAGGTGAGTTCGAGGTCTGTGTGCAGACGCACATGGGTTTCATAGACTGTTGAAAAAGGTTTAATGATCTGCTGAGATCATCTAAAGTGTGGCCCCTGTATTCTGGGAAATGGAAGTTCAAGAGTGAGGGCTCAGGGTGAATTCCATGTAGAATGTTGGCGATGACACTGAGCGCAAACCACCGTTTATTGGCCAGATGATGCCTGGGGTTTTGAGGATGTCGCACTTATATTCATCTCCATGTGCCAGCCACCTGTGGTTGAAGCGTAAGCTTACGCAAATCTGGCATGGATGAGTGCATCCCTTGCCTGACGGCCAGCAATGTGGTTGCCTGCTGCTGGATTAGCCACATCCGGCCCCGCAAGGCATCGCTCCCCGTCCTCCTCCTCGTCCTCCTCCTCATCCTCTTCCTCTTCCTCCGAGGAGGCTGTGTGCTGAGCCACTTGTTCATGCGGCAGCACTAAGTCGCGCTGCTGTGCGATGTTGTGCAGGGCACAGCCAACCACAACGATTCTGGACACACTGGCTGGTGCATACTGCAAGGCTCTTCCAGATCTGTCTAGGCATCGGAAGCGCATTTTAAGCAAGCTGATGGTTTGCTCGATGATGCTTCTGGTGGATATGTGACTCACATTGTACCGCTCCTCAGCATCGTTTGATGGCCTCCTCATCAGTGTCATAAGCCACTTTTTCAAGGGATAGCCCTTGTCGCCAAGAAGCCATCCAGAAAGTTGGTTTGGCGGATGGAAGAGCTGAGGCACAGTAGACTGGCGCAGGATGCAGGAGTCATGGCAATTGCCAGGGTACTTTGCGCAAACATGCATGATGATCTTCCTGTGCTTACACACCAGCTGGACGTTTAGGGAGTGGAATCCCTTGCAGTTGACAAATACAGCTGGGTTGTGATAGGGGGCCCTCATGGCTACATGTGTGCAGTCTATGACGCCCTGCACCATTGGCTAGCCTGCCATGTTGGAAAGCCAACCACACGCGCGGTTACACTTGCTTCATCCGTGGAGAAGTGGATGTAATTGTGCGCCTTTGCAAAGAGGGTATCGGTAACCTGCATGATGCAGGTGTGTGCGGCCGACTGGGAGATGTCGCTGATGTCTGCAGCTGATCCCTGGAAGGAGCCCGAAGCAAAGAAGTTGAGTGCGGTGGTGACTTTGACAGCCACTGGTAAGGAGACACGCTCCTCTGGGCTCCAGGTGTTTGTGCAGCATTGCGCAGATGTCAGCGACTACCTCTCTTGAAAGTCTCAGCCTCCTTTGGCACTGCTGAGGAAGCTGATCCTCTGCCTGTAAACCTTGTGTTGTGGGTATCTCCTGCGGCGAACTGCAGCCCTGCGCTGAGGCCCTCTGCCCTGTGCAGCATCAGGTGGGTGAGGAGGAGGTTGGTGTTCCTGGTGCTGGTGCTGCTGGTGTTCCTCCGAATCTGATGACCAGGATGAGAGGATTTAAATGGTTCCCATCCCATTGCTATACATTTCAGTCGAGGCAAGAAGCTTGCAAGTGCACACTAGAAGTGGCCTGAAATTATTGCAATCAGGTCACACTGCAGATGGCTGTCAGCTTGAACAGTCACAAGGTCAGTAGATTTGCAAAATCTTATCCCAAACCTCCAACGACAAAGTTGTTGCATTTGAATGTCAGCCATGTTACAGGAGCGCTTTTAAAGTGCTGCACCAATGACTACAATTCATGTCCTCGAGAAACTCGTCTCCTTGCAGCTGGACTGTTTCTGACAAGACGGGAAACAGGAGCCAGAAGCATAAAAATGGGAATCCACTATCAAAATAGGATTAGCAAGGCAGTTAACAGGCTCTTAACTGCCTTAACTACCTGTCCCACCGGTTCCCATCGGGTCAGTTTGGGAGCGGCTCAACAGACCCGCCTCCAAACCCGCCTCCACAGTGCCATTAAAATTGAGCCCAAGGGGAGAAAAATTCAGTTGGTTGCGCCTCCCGTTAGCGCCTTAAGAGGGCGCTAATGGGGCGCAAAGCAACTAGCGCCCAGGCGCGGCGATGTTTGCGCCGCTCGCAAAATTAACTAGACATTTTGCGGCGGCGCTAAACACTAGCGACATGATCTCCTGCGTCGGCAGATCGTGACATCAGTCGAGTGCGCAATGCCCCGGTAGCGCCCCGGAGCGGATATTGAGTGGCGCCCCCTGCCTTACCACCTGCCGCTAGCAACGACAGGTTGAGGGGAGCGTTTTGCAGTCAGGAAGGGACTGGGGGAGCGCTATTTAAAGACGACCGCTTCCTGCCTTTTTTTGTTGGTGACATTTTTGAACCACGTATTCTGAGAGAGAGAGAGAGAGACTTCTGGAGAGATTCAACGATGTGTGAAGGAGTTTTGGGTACTGAGCAGCACTTTGCAGGTTCATTTTGATTTGCCCTTCCTTGTATCGATTTAGAAGAGACTGTGGGGGTTGCACTCTGAGCTCTTTCCCTGTTTCTCTCTATTGTTCTTTCCAGCAGATTTGATGTACAGGTCTCTCCAGGCCGAGATTCAAGGCTGCAATGAGCAGGATGTGGATGGAAAGCAAGATCAACCCACCCCTTTAAGAACTGGCTGGCGCCATTGTGTCTGTGTTCCATTGCTGACTGACATCACATGAGCTTCGCCAGCGCTCTGAGTTAGTGCCTCGTTCCTCGGCCTTTGCGCCTTAAGACAGATGTGTAGCGCCTGATTTAGCGCTCCAATCACCTCCAGGGGCGATAAAAGTCAAGTTTGCAGTCGGAGGCGATAATTAGCACCAGGCGCTAATCTTTGCGCCCGGCCGATAATTGCGCCCCAAACGGGGTGATACTGAATTTTTCCCCCAAGGTGTCTACGGCAGCCCTGAATTCTTAACAGCAGGTTTAGGTCGTTATGCTCCATAACTTTGAACACTCATGGAAATTCTTTGGGGAAATGGGGGGAGTGACAATCGTAATCCATAACAGCATAACGAAACACAATTACATTGTGTCATGATTTTTATTTCCAGTGCAAATAACTCTTATTGCTTGTTACTGCAAAGAACTATGAGTGACCACCAAACCGTTTTTTTGTGCAATTGGCCTCGTGGATCGTGGATCACAATGTCTTTCCCTTGGTATAGTTAACGCCAATGATACAGCTTGTTCTGTACAAACTCAAGGATATCATCCAGGAATGATAAAAATGGGTTTGATATTTGTGTTCATTTATCAAATGAATGAGCATCACAACTTCCCATGTGATGAATGGAGGGATGCTGCTCTGTGGACAGGAAGGTAAAATCAGCAAGTGACTGACGACAGACTGCTCTGGTGCACCTCCTGATTACTTGCTCCAATGTGCTGTTGCGAGCATGTTGCCTGACCATCTTTTGAGCAGGGAATAATATTGTGTGGATTAGTGAAACTGAAAAGAAGAGATGTCATTCAGTTTTAAGAATGGAGATCATTATTATATTTTAATGTGTACCTTGTATATTAAGAAATGGTCTCACAACAGATTGTTAATAGCCAAAGATTAAAAGAACACCGATGCTGTATTGAGAATTATTTTTAATACTCAAGTTTATGAAACGACTTGGAGTAGGCACTCCAAAAGATTTCCCCTTCAGTATTTTAATCTCTGCTTCTTTTTTACTCTTGTTTTCTATGCTTTGCAATCTTTTCTACATCTCCAAGTATCCGTCTCTCTGCCTCCTTCACTCAGAGGAATGCTTTCCTCTGTGGGCTGTGTAGCAAAATCATAAACCTGTTCTTTACAATTTTATTACACATAACACAATAAGGAAATCTACCACCTCAATCTCAATCTATGTGCATCTTAGTCTTCTGTCTGTTTGATTTATTTCTTCCTTTTTTTTAAGTTTCATGTGGCCTAGCCAACATTTAGGGAAACATTTAGGAAATCAGAAAACAATGCTTTGAGCATCTATGCACCGACTATATGCTAAAAATCTTGCATATACTGTGCACTTCCTGTACGTGTCATGCTTACTTCCTGTAACACATACCTGTCAAGTTATTTCTAGCGCACATTTTTGTCATCATATCGTCAAGTCATTACATCAAGGGGTATGGGGAGAGAGTGGGAATATGGTATTGACATAAAGGATCAGCCATGATCATATTGAATGGCGGAGCAGGCGCGAAGGGCCGAATGGCCTACTCCTGCTCCTATGTTTTTATGTTTCTGTTGCCATTTACACAAATGCTCAGCAGAAACCAACCACCAGATAAAAAACCATTGGAAAAATTAGGGGATACAGCTAGAACCAAAAGAATGATCCCCAAGTGTTTTTCTTTACATATTCAAAATCAGCACCAAATTAATCTGCGGTTTTTTTATTGGCAAAATTTAGGGAGTTAAAAAACCCCGGAATAACCTAATTTATTTCTCAAGTAATTTAATTACAAATGCTATATATCTATTTCAAAGATGTTGCTGCAGGACAAATACTTCAATATTTCAATTAACTGTCCTGCATTAAGAATCTCAAATGAACTGGAAACTCATACTGAATTGAGAGAATCTTTTTACAGGCTGTTTGTGAGTAAAATTCTAAAATAGAGCAATTTTATAGCTGAGTTGGATTATTGGCCCCAAGGGGAGCCACAGCTTGCTGAGAGGACAAGCTCTGAGGAGCATGATCTTGGACTGAGTAACCTATTTTGTACCTTTAACTACCTCTCTGTCTACTGTTTGACAGTTTGGGTCCTGGCCCATGGCAGTGCTAATATCCATATGTATTTGTTGTTGAGTCTGGAGTAACATGTACAGATAGAAAAGTGTAAAACATTCTTTTGTAGATCTCTCTTTCTAATTGTTATTGCCTGAGGTGGGATAGGAGGGGAAGAGTAGCATAGTGCTTATGTTACTGGACTAGTAATCCAGAGGCCTGGACATAAGAACATAAGAAATAGGAGCTGGAGTAGGCTATTTGAACCTTTCAACCTGCTTCGCCATTCAACAAGATTATGGCCGATCTTCTACCTCAACTCCACCTTCCCGCACTATCCCCATATCCCTTAATTCCCTTGGTTACCAAATATTTATCGACCTCTGTCTTGAATATACTCAACGATTGAGCATCCACAGCTCTCTGGGGTAGAGAATTCCAAAGATTCACAAACCTTTGAGTGAAGAAATTTCTCCTCATCTCAGTCCGAAATGGCCGACCCCTTATTCTGAGACTGTGACCTCGGGGGCGATTTTCTGAGCCCCGAGGAGGCGGGTTTGGAGGCAGGAAAGGCGGGATTCGATGGAATCTGGAACTGTACCCATGGATTGGAGGGTAGCTAATGTTACCCCACTATTCAAAAAGGGTGGTCGAGAGAAAGCAGGGAATTACAGACCGGTAAGCCTGACATCGGTAGTGGGGAAAATGCTAGAGTCCATTATAAAGGATGTAATAGCTGAGCATTTGAAAAACAGTGACAGGATCAGCAAAGTCAACACGGATTTACAAAAGGTAAATCGTGCTTGACTAATCTACTGGAATTTTTTGAGGATGTAACTGGGAAAATAGATAAGGGAGAACCAGTAGATGTGGTGTATTTGGACTTTCAAAAGGCTTTCGATAAGGTCCCGCATAAGAGATTAGCGTGTAAAGTTAAGGCACATGGGATTGGGGGCAAGGTATTGACTTGGATAGAGAACTGGTTGGCGGACAGAAAGCAGAGAGTAGGAATTAATGGGTCTTTTTCCGAGTGGCAGGCAGTGACTAGTGGGGTACCGCAGGGATCGGTCCTTGGACCCCAGCTATTCACAATATACATTAATGATCTAGATAAGGGAACTAAATGTAATATCTCCAAGTTTGCAGATGACACAAAGCTGGGTGGGCGTGTGTGCTGCGAGGAGGATACCGAGAAACTCCAGGATGATTTGGATAGGTTGGGTGAGTGGGCAGAAGCGTGGCAGATGCAATATAACGTGGATAAATGCGAGGTTATCCACTTTGGTGTCAAAAACAGAAAGGCACACTATTATCTGAATGGCAATAGATTGGGAGAAGGGGAAGTGCAACGAGACCTGGGTGTCCTTGTGTACCAGTCGCTGAAGGTAAGCATGCAGGTGCAGCAGGTGGTGAAGAAGGCAAATGGTATGTTGGCCTTCATAGCGAAAGGGTTTGAGTATAGGAATAGGGATGTCCTGCTGCAGTTGTACAGGGCCTTGGTGAGACCACACCTTGAGTACTGTGTGCAGTTTTGATCGCCTTCTCTGAGGAAGGATGTTCTTGCCATGGAAGGAGTTCAGCGAAGATTCACAAGGCTGATACCTGGGATGGCAGGAATGACATATGAGGAGAGATTGGGTCGATTGGGCTTATACTCGCTGGAGTATAGAAGAATGAGAGGGGATCTCATCGAAACATATAAAATTCTGACAGGTCTGGACAAACTAGATGCAGGAAGAATGTTCCCGATGGTCGGAGAGTCCAGAACCAGGGGTCATAATCTAAGGATAAGGGGTAAGCCATTTAGGACAGAAATGAGGAAGAATTTCTTCACCCAGAGAGTGGTGAACCTGTGGAATTCTCTACCACAGAAAGTAGTTGAGGCCAAGTCATTAAATATATTCAAGAATGAGTTAGATATATTTCTTAAAGATAAAGATATCAAGGGATATGGGGAGAAGGCAGGTACAGGGTACTGAGTTTGGATGATCAGCCATGATCTCATCGAATGGCGGAGCAGGCTTGAGGGGCTGAATGGCCTACTCCTGCTCCTATCTTCTATGTTTCTATGTGTCTATGAAAATCGCAAAAAATGAGTGCGGGTTCGGAACCCGCTTCCAACCCGCCTCCGCGGGATTTTGCCGGTGCCGGTTTTGCAGGCCAGAGAGGTTGTTAAGAGCCTTAAATGCTCATTAAGGGCCTCTCTAATCCTATTTTGAGAGGCCCTCGTTATTTTTCAACATTTTCAGCATGTTCCACGACCCTCCTAAACCACGCCAGCTAAACCTGGCGGGTTGACAAGTGGGTGGCCTCCTCACAGCTGCAGCTCCACCATTAAAACGGAGCTTTCATCAGGGTTTAGTTGCAGGTGGCAGAACTTTGCTTTAAAAGGTCTTTCAGCACTTTTAGCAGGCCTTCCGAAGTCGGAGGTGCTTGCTGCAGCTTGTATCTATCAACTGTGGGACCTCCTTGGAAGACCCTCTCCCCGCTTGCAATGAGTGCTTCCCCAACGGAGGCATCTGCAAGCAGCATGGGAACCATTCATTTCCTTTCACCATGGACCTCAGATTCGGGTGAGGAGCATCCACGGCTGCAGCAGAACCAGGCAGCTCAGCAGCAGCAGCAGCAGGAGCGCCAACCTCCTGCTCAGCCACCTGATACTACACAGGGCAGAAGGCGCCAGCGCATCGAGGCAGGAGATACCCCCGACAGAGGGTTTACAGACAGAGGATGAGCTACCTCAACATGAGTGAGCAGCAGTGCCAAAGGAGAATGAGACTTTCGCAAGAGGTTGTCCGAGAGATCTGCGGACTGCTGCACCAAGACCTGGTGCCCAGAGGAATGGGTGGATACCCCTTACCAGTGGCTGTCAAAGTCACCACCGCACTCAACTTATTTGCCTCAGGCTCCTTCCAGGGATCATCAGCAGACATCAGAGGCATCTCCCAGTCGGCCGCCCACAGTTGCATCACGCAGGTTACCGATGCCCTTTTTGCAAAGGCCCACAATTACATCCACTTCTCAAGGCATCAAGCAAGTATAACCGCGTGTTCGGTTGGCTTTGCAAATATGGCAGGCTTGCCAATGCTGCAGGGCGTCATAGACTGCACACATGTGGTCCTTAGGGCACCCCATCACAACCCAGCTATCTTTGTCAACCAAAAGGGCTTCCACTCCCTCAACGTACAGCTGGTGTGTAACCACAAGAAGGAGATTTTGCATGTTTGCGCCAAGTTCTGTGGTAATTGCCATGACTCTTTCATCCTGCGGCACTTTAGTGTTCCTCCGCTATTCAATCCACCAAACCAACTTAATGGATGGCTCCTTGGTGACAAGGGCTACCCCCTGAAGAAATGGCTAATGACGCCGATCAGGAGGCCAGCTAATGAGGCTGAAGAGCACTACAACGTCAGCCACACTTCGACCAGGTCCATCATCGAGCAAACCATTGGGTTGTTGAAGATGCGCTTCCAACGCCTTGACCGATCAGGTGGAGCCCTGCAGTAGACACCTTCAGGGTCTCCAGAATCGTTGTGGTCTGCTGTGCACTGCACAACATTGCACAGCGTTGTGGCTTGCAGCTTCCTGATGAGCAACTGGCTCAGTTCCAAGCCTCCTTAGATGAGGAGGAGTAGGAGGAGTAGGAGGAGTAGGAGGAGGAGGAGGAGGACCGAGCGCCGGTCTATCGACCAGCTGCAGCAGCAGCACGTGAGCACATGGCTGCCCGTGATGCAAGGGATGCACTTATCCTGGCCAGATTTGCATAGGTTGCCCATGTTGGCACATGTCCTTGGCTCCATCTTAAGACATGATAGACAATTGACATGACTCTCTGGCTTCCTTTCACTCTGGCCACCAACCTGACAACACAAGTGTCACAGAACCCCCAATGTGGAGCTGCCTAAGGCAAAAGAACAGATGCCATCACGCCAACATTTTGCCATCAAATCATTTTAATGCTTTCCAACAGGGATGGCATTTCATCAATACACATAAACATTCACCCAATCTGCACACAGATCTGGAGGTTATATCCCTTGCCAGCTGGACCCACACAACCTTGGTATCTTTGGGAGGCCTCTTCCTCCCAGATGAGTGGAAGAGCACCTCCCTGCTAGCTGTCACCACCTCAACCAACATTTGCAGCGCCTCATCCGAGAACCTCGGGGAGGCCCTTGCCTTGGAATTGGACATATTGGTTTCTCAGAATATGTTGCAGGTGGTGCAGCATCAACAGAAATCGAGTGGAAGGATCCAAGGCAGCAAGCAGCCCTTAAATGAGGCTGGAGAAGTGATATCAGCAGAGGCGAGTTTCAATCCCAAAACACTACTTGACCAAGGGAAACCTACACCCCTGAAATCAATTGGCCAATCAGGGAAAAATAGCAATTTTTTCAAACCTATCAGTGGAGGCAGGTTTGGAACCCACCCAAACCGAAACCCACCTCCAGTGGGAAAATCGCGTCCCCTCCGCCGCCCCCCCCGCCCCGCCCCGCCGTGTTCTAGATTCCCTAGCCAGGGGAAACATTTTCCCAGCATTAACCCTGTCAAGCCCCTTAAGAATTAAACTCTAGAGAATATAGGCCTAGTCTACTCAATCTCTCCTCATGGGGCAATCCCCTCATCCCAGGAACCAGTCTAGTAAACCTTCATTGCACTCGCTCTAAGGCAAGTATGTCTTTCCTTAGGTAAGGAGACCAGAACTGTACACAGTACGCTAGGTGTGACCTCACCAATGCCCTGTATAATTGTAAGACTTCTTTACTCTTATACTCTAATCCCTTTGTAACAAAAGCTAACATACCATTTGCTTTCTTAATTGCTTGCTGTATCTGCATGGTAACTTTCTGTGATTCATATATAAGGACACCCAGGTCCCTCTGAATGCAAACATTTCCCAGCCTCTCACCATTCAAAAAATATTCTGCTTTTTTGTTTTTCCTACCAAAGTGGATAATTTCACATTTTCTCACATTGTATTCCATTTGTTATGTTCTTGCCTACTCAGTCAACCTGTTTATATCTCTCTGTAGCCTCTTTGTGTCCTCCTCACACATTACTTTCCCACCTAACTTTGTATCATCAGCAAACTTGGATACGTTACACCCGTCCCTTCATCTAAGTCATGAATATAGATTGTAAATAGCTGAGGCCCAAGCACTGATCCTTGCAGTACCCCTGCCAACCCGAAAAAGTCTTGTTTATTCCTACTCTCTGTTTTCTGTCCATTAATCAATCCTCAATCCATGCTAATATATTACCCCCAATCCCATGAGTCCTAATTTTGTGTAATAACCTCTTGTGTGGCACCTTATCGAATGCTTTTTGAAAATCCGAGTACACTACATCCACTGGTTCCCCCTTATCCATCCTACTAGTTACATCTTCAAAAAACTAACAGATTTGTTAAACACAATTTCCCTTTCATAAAACCATGCTAACTCTGCCTAATCATATTACGACTCTGCCTAATGATCCAGAGAGATGAGTTCAAATCCCACCACGGCACGTGAATTTAAATTCAGTTAATTAAATGAATCTGGAATAAAAAGCTACAATCGGTAATGGTGACCATGAAACTACCGGATTGTCATAAAAATCCATCTGGTTCACTAATGTCCTTTAGGGAAGGAAATCTGCCGTCCTTACCTGGTCTGGCCTATATGTGACTCCAGACCCACAGCTATGTGGTTGACTCTTAACTGCCCTCTGAAATGGCCAGCAAGCCACTCAGTTGTAACAAACCACTACGTAAAACAATAATAAGAATAAAACCGAACGGACCACCCGGCATCAACTTAGACATTGGATTCAGACACGACAAAGGCAAAGAGCCTGCAAAGTCCTCCTCACTAACATCTGTGCCAAAATTGGGAGAGCAACAGCCTGACAAGAGTCATACTCCGAATCATACCTTTCAGCCAAGGTCCCAGATTCCTCCATCACCATCCCTGATGTGGCAGCACAGTGGTATACAGTCGGGAGGGAGTGGCCCTAAAAGTCCTCAACATTGACTCCCGACCCCATGAAGTCTCATGGTATCAGGTCACACATGGACAAGGAAACCTCCTGCTGATTACCACCTACCGCCCTCCCTCATGTTGAACACCACTTTGAAGAAGCACTGAGGACAGCAAGGGCACAGAATGTACTCTGGGTGGGGGACTTCAATGTCCATCACCAAGAGTGGCTCGGTAGCACCACTACTGACCTAGCTGGCCGAGTCCTGAAGGACATAGCTGCCAGACTGGGACTGCGGCAGATGGTGAGAGAACCAACACGAGGGAAAAACCTTCTTGACCTCATCCTTACCAACCTACCTGTCGCAGATGCATATGTCAGTGGCAGTATTGGTAGGAGTGACCACCGTATAGTCCATGTGTAGATCAAGACCTGTCTTCACACTGAGGAGACCCTCCACTGTGTTGTGTGGCACTACCACAGTGCTAAATGGGATAGATTCAGAACAGATCGAGTAGATCAAAACTGGGCAAACATGAGGCGCTGTGGGCCATCAGCAGCAGCAGAATTGTATTCCACCACAATTTCATGGCCCGGCATATCCCTCACTCTACCATTACCATCAAGCCAGGGGGCCAACCCTGGTTCAATGAGGAGTGTAGAAGAGCATGCCAGGAGCAGCACCAGGTGTACCTAAAAATGAGGTGCCAACCTGGTGAAGCTACAACACTGGACGACATGCATGCTAAACAGCGGAAGCAGAATGCTATAGACAGAACTAAGGGATCCCACAATCAACGGATCAGATCAAAGCTCTGCAGTCCTGCCGCATTCAGTCGTGAATGGTGGTGGAAAATTAAACAACTAACAGGAGGAGGAGGCTCCATGAACATCCCCATCCTCAATGATGGCAGAGCTGAAACGTTTGCAATCATCTTCAGCCAGAAGTGCCAAGTGGATGATCCATCTCAGCCTCCTCCAGAGGTCCCCACCATCACAGAAGTCAGTCTTCAGCAATTCAATTCACTCCACGTGATATGAAGAAACGCCTGAGCGCACTGGATATAGCAAAGGCTAAGGGCCCCGACAACATCCTGACTGTAGTGCTGAAGACTTGTGCTCCAGGACGAGCCATGCCTCTTGGCAATCTGTTCCAGTACAGCTACAACACTGCCAAGTGGAAAATTGCCCAGGTATGTGCTGTCCACAAAATGCAGGACAAATCCAATCCGGCCAATTACCACCCCATCAGTCTACTCTCAATCATCAGCAAAATGATGGAAGGGGTCATCGACAGTGCTATTAAGCAGCACTTACTCACCAATAACCTGCTCACCGATGCTCAGTTTGGGTTCCAGCAGGACCACTCGGCTCCAGACCTCATTACAGCCTTGGTCCAAATATGTACAAAAGAGCTGAATTCCAGAGGTGAGGTGAGAGTGACTGCCCTTGATATCAAGGCAGCATTTGACCGAATGTGGCATCAAGGAGCCCGAGTAAAATTGAAGTCAATGGGAATCAGGGGGAAAACTCTCCATTGGCTGGAGTCATACCTAGCACAAAGGAAGATAGTTGTTGGAGGCCAATCATCCCAACCCCAGGACATCGCTGCAGGAGTTCCTCAGGGCAGTGTCCTAGGCCCAACCATCTTCAGCTGCTTCATCAATGACCTTCCTTCCATCATAAGGTCAGAAGTGGGGATGTTCACTGATGATTGCACAGTGTTCAGCTCCATTCGCAACTCCTCAGATAATGAAGCAGTCCATGCACGCGTGCAGCAAGACCTGGACAACATTCAGGTTTGGGCTGATAAGTGGCAAGTAACATTTGCGACACACAAGTGCCAGGCAATGACTATCTCCAACAAGCAAGAGTCTAAGAACATAAGAACATAAGAAATAGGAGCAGGAGTAGGCCATTCAGCCCCTCGAGCCTGCTCCGCCATTCAATATGATCATGGCTGATCTGATCTTGGCCTCAACACCACTTCCCCACCCGCTCCCCATAACCCTTGACTCCACTGTAGCTCAAATATATGTCTATCTCCACCTTGAATATATTCAATGACTCCGCCTCCACAGCTCTCTGGGGTAGAGAATTCCAAAGATTCACAACCCTCTGAGAGAAGAAATTCCTCCTCATTTCCGTTTTAAATGGGCGACCCCTTATCCTGAAACTGTGCCCCCTAGTTCTAGATTCCCCCACAAGGGGAAACATCCTCCCTGCATCTACCCTGTCAAACCCCCTCAGAATCTTATATGTTTCAATAAGATCACCTCTCATTCTTCTAAACTCCAATGAGTATAAGCCCAACCTGCTCAACCTTTCCTCATAAGACAACCCCTTCATCTCAGGAATTAACTTAGTGAACCTTCTCTGAACTGCCTCCAATGCAAGTATATCCCTCCTTAAATAAGGAGACCAAAACTGCACGCAGTACTCCAGGTGTGGTCTCACCAGCACCCTGCACAGTTGTAGCATTACCATCATCAAATTCCCCACCATCAACATCCTGGGGGTCACCATTGACCAGAAACTTAACTGGATCAGCCACCTAGATACTGTGGGTACAAGAGCAGGTTAAAGGCTGAGTATTCTGTGGTGAGTGTCTCACCTCCTGACTCCCCAAAGCCTTTCCACCATCTACAAGGCACAAGTCTGGAGTGTGATATACTCTTCACTTGCCTGGATGAGTGCAGCTCCAACAACACTCAAGAAGCTCGACACCATCCAGGACGCTTGATTGGCATCCACCACCTTAAACATTCACTTCCTCCACCACCGGCACAACGTGTCTGCAGTGTGTACTATCTACAAGATGCACTGCAGCAACTCACCAAGGCTTCTTCGACAGCACCTTCCAAACTCACAACCTCTACCACCTAGAAGGACAAGAGCAGCAGGTGTACGAGAATACCACAACCTACAAGTTCCCCTCCAAATCACACAACATCCTGCCTTGGAAATATATCACCGTTTCTTCGTCGTCGCTGGGTCAAAATACTGGAACTCCCTACCTAACAGCCCTGTGCAGTAGCTTCACCACGCCGACTGCAGCCGTTCAAGAAGGCGGCTCACCACCAACTTCTCAAGGGCAATTAGGGATGGGCAATATATGCCGGCCTTGCCAGCGACGCCCACATCCTGTGAATGAATAAAACAAAGTAGTGGTATTCAGGCAGCAGTGATCCCGCTGTTTGGTCAGGGAGGATAAGGGCTTGTTGCTACACCTCCCGGAGGCCCAGTGTTGCCTGTAATGCCATTTCTGTCTTTAATGGGTGGAGGGGGCAATTTCTGCTGATTTGAGGTTTGTATCTGGGTAGAATGTATGATTTACTGCTTTGAACAGTATTAAGGGCATCTTTCATCGTGCCCGTTGTAAGTGATACTATAACAAGTGGTGCCATTAGGGACTCATAGCACACTCAGAGAACAAGCTACGAAACATTGCTCACTTCCTTCCTTGTCTCACCCCCATCACGGTGAAACCCTCGTTCACATCTTCAACTCCAGACTCAACTCTTCCAATGCTTTTGCCAGTCTCTTAAGCTCTACCTTACATAAGCTGAAGCTCCTGAAACTCTGCGACTTGCATTCTGTCTCTCAGGTATATTTTTTTCAGTTTTAATATGTTTTTAAAAAATGAATCTAGTGATGTCTGTTTCTCATCTGAGGCTGGTATGGTTATAGAAGGATGTCTTATTTATTTTTTAAGTATTTTTTGAATGCACGCTCGTGCAGAAAACAGTGCTGTAAATTTTCAGGGTTCTGCCAGTTACGGTACTGGGTTTGCAGACACGCAAACTGACCCACAGTGATAGTTTATATTTAAAAAATAGTGTGCACAAAGTAACTAAGGCATTCCCTTTCTGTGAATAGGTGTGAGAATAAATACTTAATAAAACATTTATTCCAGAACATTTATTCCAGAATTGCTGCAAGTGATTTTTATTTGCTGAAGGCAGAATCATTCCTTCTGCTTTTCACAACAACAATTATTTTGTTTGCCATTTATTTTAACATATTCTGGCTGGCTAATTTGGGACTTGTAGAAATCTATTTGCATTCTTGGTGTCAGCATTTTATATCACTGTAGTACATTAATTCTTAAGAAATCAACATCTTCAGTCTCCAAATTTTCATTTGTTTGAGAGATTATGAATCGTTCTGATGTTCTGAACTATACCAGAGTCCCGGTTCTAACCCAATTCCCAGTAAGCACAGAGGTGCCTGAAATGTTTGCTGTCAATCAGAGTATTTGGTTTGCATACCAGCTGCTCTTGTTCTTTGGACTGATTTTCCATTCCCCATTTCTCCTGAAGTTGCTGACTAATGCTAGGCTGTTATCTCCCTCGAGCAGCCATTTTTCCGGTGTGAGCCAAAACAGTGAGTTACAGCCACTGAAACTGGATAACTTCAGTCATTTATATTTTAAGCACGTTAAGAAGAAATTTTTGGATCGGATACAAGAGCCCTCAAAACAGTAGGTTTTTAGTGGGAGAAATTTGTGTGTTTAGCGCCACATGTTCGCGCCACGAGATGTTTATCAAGTACAACACTCCATAATTCTGAAAAGCTTCAACCAACAACACTTGCTAAAAGTCATGGGGGCTGTACTAGCAGTGAACCTCGCCCTCCAGGATCTACAGCGGAGGGAGCGGAGGCAGGGAGATAATCGGTCTTCTGGACAGGCTGTCCGTGACCAGCTCATCAGACTCCGATTCGCATGAATGAAACATCAGAACCCCATAGCTCACCACATCCCCATATACAATCCCTGTCTCACACCATATCACAGCGTCCTCCTGGGTGCAATGGTGAAATGAGAGAGACCACAAAATATTCCAAACACAATTAATACATTTATCTATAAACATCCAAAAATATACACATGTACATTCAAGAAAGAGATCGATAGATTTTGGGATATTAAGGGAATCAAGGGATATGGGGATAGTGCAGGAAAGTGGAGTTGAGGTAGAAGATCAGCCATGATCTTATTGAATGGTGGAGCAGGCTCGAGGGGCCGAATGGCCTACTCCTGCTCCTATTTCTTATGTTCTTATGTCACATGAATTCTAATAACTAACTGAGTGACTGCTGCCAATGAACCGGAAGCTGCGCAGAAGCCTTCAGCGCATAAATCTGTGGTGGTTTAAGTATGAATGTATAATAATATAGTCATATCGCATGCCTATATCTATGGAGCTATGGGTTGGTTTAATAATGTATAATTGGTTGGTTTAAGTATTAATATATAATATTTTCGCGGGGGGAGAGTTGCGGAGATTTATTTTTACGGCGCGCAAGCTCCATGTAAAGGGAAAGGAGAGAAAATTAATAAATATTAATGATTACTGTGTTTTGCTGACGCAGATTTTCTTTTCCTGACGTGGCTCTGTTTGGCAGTAGCGATCTCTTTTCACCACCCCCTCCCCTCCTTTCTCTCTGGAAGTGTTTTCTCTGTGATGGTGACAATATTTTCTTTTCAGTTAGCGAACAACCGAAAAAACACTGAAACTACACATACGCAACTACTTCAACTTCGTTGGCAGCAGTCGCTGTCAATAACTAATGACCCTTGTGCCTGCCATAGTTGAATAGCTGTCATTGTGTGCAAGGTGTGAGATGTGGATGTGAGTGTTGCTAGGTAGAGATTGTTGGTGGGTGAGTGATGGGGTTGTGGTGCATTGAGCAGTGTGTGAAGCTTGTGGTACAGATGGTGGTATGTAGCAATTGTTGAAGCCTTCCCTCACCCTAACCACCCGTGTAAGGTCATTAAACTTTTTCCTGCACTGGGTGTGGGTCCTGAGGTGCACAGTGCTGCCCGTGACGTGGCATGTCACCTCCCTCCACGTAGTCCGGCAGACTTGTGTCGAGGGCCTCCTGCCAGTTGCTGGGTACAGGACCGCCCGTCTCCTCTCCACCACTAAAACCAACGCCTCCAAAGCTTCATCGGAAAACCTCCGGGCTCTCTCCCTGGGCCGGCGATCTGCTATCAGGATTTGTAATTAAGTGCTCCTTCTCCTTGTCCTTCTTATGGTTGTTGAGGCAGCTGCACACCCAACAATGCTGAGAATGAAGTGCTGCAGTATCAATGAACCGCCCCTTTAAGTTGTGAAAAAAGCCCGTGGCAATCATTACTTGCATTTAGACTGCCCCCGATATTGGTCCATCTTTTCAGTGTAACGCCAATGAGCTTGGGTTTTTAGACGAGAATTATGACTGCAATCATTTCAATGAGGAGTGAGGACAAATTTTGCGTGCAACCTAGACATTTTTCAAGGGGCACTACTTAACCATTTTTAGTCTAAACACTGCTCATTTCTTGGCTATAACGAATTTCTAGCCCTCATTGTTTGAAATGGCTAATAACCCATTTTCCACAAAATAATTTTCAGTTGGCACCAAAGGTTGTATTGCTAGCTACAGAGATAGGGATAGGCAAAGTATTGAAGGGATTTAAACATGAGGATAAGGGTTTTAAATTGGAGGCACTGGAGAACTGAGAGCCAATCTATGTCAGCAAGGACAGGGGTGATGTATGAGCTGGACCTATTGTGGGATAGGATATGGGCAGCAGAGTTTTGGATGAGCTCAAATTTATGGAGGATAGGAAACCTTCCAGGAGCAAATCTAGAGGCTATCAATATAAGATAGTCACCAAGAAATCAAACAGGGAATTCAGAAGAAACTTCTTTGCCCAGAGAGTGATGAGAATGTGGAACTCGCTACCATAGGAAGTAGCTGAGGCAATAACATACATGCATTTAAGGGGAAACTAGATAAGCATATGAGGGGGAAGGGAATAGAGGATTATGCTGATAGTGAGATGAGGAAGGATGGGTGAAGGCAATCTTGTTGTGCGAGGCCCCTTGGGGGGGAGCGATCATAATATGATAGAATTCTTCATTAAGATGGAGAGTGAAGTAGTTGACTCAGACACTAGGGTCCTGAATTTAAATAAAGGAAACTACGATGGTATGAGGCGCAAGTTGGCTAGGATGGATTGGGGAACGTTACTTAAAGGGTTGACGGTGGATAGGCAATGGCAAACATTTAAAGATCGCATGGATGAACTACAGAATTTGTTCATCCCTGTTTGGCATAAAAATAAAACAAAGGTGACAACCGTGGCTAACAAGGGAAATTAGGGATAGCATAAGATCCAAGGAGAGGACATATAAATTGGCCAGAAAAAGCAGCAAACCTGAGGATTGGGAGCAGTTTAGGATTCAGCAAAGGAGGACAAAGGAATTAATTAAGAGGGGGAAAATAGAGTATGAGAGTAAGCTTGCAGGGAACATAAAAACTGACTGTAAAAGCTTCTATAGATATGTGAAGAGAAAAAGATTGGTGAAGTCAAGCGTAGGTCCCTTGCAGTCAGAATATGGGGAATTTATAATGGGGAACAAAGAAATGGCAGACCAATTAAATACATACAATAGCAAAATACTGCGGATGCTGGAAATCCGAAATAACAACAGAAAACGCTGGAAAAACTCAGCAGGCCAGGCAGCATCCGTGGAGAGAGAAACAGAGTTAACGTTTCAGGTCGAAGACCTTTCATCAGAACTGGAAAAAAGCAGGAAATGGAACAGATTTTAAAGCAAGATTAGGGCTGGGAAATGGGGGAGGGGATGAAAGCACAAAAGGGAAGGTCAGTGATAGGATGGAAGGCAGGAGAAGTAAAGAGGCATTAAGAGATATTCAAGGCAAGAGGAGATGGTAATGGGACAGGTTAAGGAACAAAGGATGGCTCTAGATGAAGTGTGAATTGCGCTGGCAGAATGAAGGACAGCTGCCATGTGGGAGGGAAGAAAAAAAGGCACAAACAAAAAGTGTGGATAAAAAATATATATATGTGATAGGGGCCGAGGTTATGATCTGAAATTGTTGAACTCTATGTTGAGTCCAGAGGGCTGTAGAGTGCCTAATCGAAAGATGAGGTGCTGTTCCTCGAGCTTACGCTGAGCTTCCGTGGAACAATGCAAGAGGCCGAGGACGGTGAGGTCTGAGTGGGCGTGGAGCGGTGAATTAAAGTGACAGGCGACCGGAAGCTCGGGGTCCCCCTTACGGACTGAACGGAGGTGTTCCGCAAAGCGGTCACCCAATCTGCGTTTGGTCTCCCCAATGTAGAGGAGACCACATCATGAGCAGCGAATACAGTATACTAAATACATACTTTGGTTCTGTCTTCACAAAGGGGGACACAAATAACCTCCCAGAGATGTTGGGGAACTTAGGGTCTAATGAGAGGGAGGAATTGAATGAAATCAGTATTTGTAGGGAAATGGTGTTAGCGAAATTGACGGGATTGAAGGCCGATAAATCCCCAGGGCCTGATAATCTACATCCTCGGGTACTTAAGGAAGTGGCCCTAGAAATAGTAGATGCATTGCTGGTCATCTTCCAAAATTCTATAGACTCTGGAACAGTTCCCATGGATTGGAGGGTAGCTAATGTAACCCCACTATTTAAAAAAACTGGTAGAGAGAAAACGGGGAATTATAGACCGGTAAGCCTGACATCGGTAGTGGGGAAAATGCTAGAGTCCATTATAAAAGATTAAATAGCAGAGCACTTGGAAAACAGTGACAGGATCAGACAAAGTCAACATGGATTTACAAAAGGTAAATCATGCTTGACTAATCTACTGGATTTTTTTGAGGATGTAACTGGTAGAATAGATAAGGGAGAAAAAGTGGATGTGGTGTATTTGGACTTGCAGAAGGCTTTCGATAAGGTCCCGCATAAGAGATTAGTGTGCAAAGTTAAGCACATGGGATTGGGGTAAGGTACTGACTTGGATAGAGAACTGGTTGGCAGACAGGAAGCAAAGAGTTGGAATAAACGGGTCTTTTTCCGAGTGGCAGGCAGTGACTAGTGGGGTACCGCAGGGATCGGTGCTAGGACCCCAGCTATTCACAATATATATTAATGATCTAGATGAGGGAACTAGATTTAATATCTCCAAGTTTGCAGACGACACAAAGCTGGGTGGGCGTGTGTGCTGTGAGGAGGATACAGAGAAACTCCAGTATGATTTGGACAGGTTGGGTGATTTGGCAGATGCAGTATAATGTGGATAAATGTGAGGTTATCCACTTTGGTGGCAAAAACAGGAAGACAGATTATTATCAAGGGATCAAGGGATATGGGGAGAAAGCAGGGACAGGGTACTTAATTTGGATGATCAGCCATGATCTCATTGAATGGCGGAGCAGGCTCGAGGGGCCGAATGGCCTACTCCTGCTCCTATCTTCTATGTTTCTATGTTTCTATATTATTATCTGAATGGCAATAGATTGGGAAAAAGGGAAGTGCAACAAGACCTGGGTGTCCTTGTGCACCAGTCGCTGAAGGTAAGCATGCAGGTGCAGCAGGCGGTTAAGAAGGCAAATGGTATGTTGGCCTTCATAGCGAGGGGATTCAAGTACAGGAGCAAGGATGTCTTGCTGCAGTTGTACAGGGCCTTGGTGAGACCACACCTTGAGTATTGTGTGCAGTTTTGGTCGCCTTATCTGAGGAAGGATGTTCTTGCCATGGAGGGAGTGCAGCGAAGATTCACCAGACTGATGCCTGGGATGGCAGGAATGATGTATGAAGAGAGATTGGGTCGATTAGGCTTATATTCGCTAGAGTTTAGAAGAATGAGAGGGGATCTCATTGAAACTTATAAAATTCCAACAGGACTAGACAGACTAGATGCAGGAAGGATGTTCCCGATGGCGGGGGAGTCCAGAATCAGGAGTCACAGTCTAAGGATAAGGGGTAAGCCATTTAGGACTGAGATGAGGAGGAATTTCTTCACCCAGAGAGTGGTGAACCTGTGGAATTCTCTACCACAGAAGGCTGTTGAGGCCAATTCATTAAATATATTCAAGAAGGAGTTAGATATATTTCTTAAGGCTAAAGGGATCAAGGGATATGGGGAGAAAGCAGGGACAGGGTACTGAATTTGGATGATCAGCCATGATCTTATTGAATGGCGGAGCAGGCTCGAGGGGCCGAATGGCCTATTCCTGCTCCTATCTTCTATGTTTCTATGAGGCTCGAGTGGAGCATAAACAGACTGATTAGGCCCAATGGCCTGTTTGTGTGCTGTATATTCTATGAAATTCTGCATAAAGTCCTACTCTCCTATTATTCCACTATTAGCTCCCCACCCTTATGTGCACTGCGTTTGACATCCTTATCTTGTTTCCAAATCCCTTCTTGGGATTGCCTCATGTTATCTCTGCAATCTTCTCTATCTCCATGTTTCAGCTTGCACTCTCCAATCTTCCTCCGCTAACCTATGGTGCATCTCCCCACCCCCCACTCCACCAACAGAACCTGCAGCTGTCTTGACCCTGCACTCTAGAATTCTGTCCCTAAACCTCTCTGCCTTGCTACCTTTTTCTCCACCTTCAAATAACTCAAAACCTACCTCTTCAAACGTACCTTTGATCACTTTCCCTAACCCTTTTCTGAGTGTTACCTAATATTTCCCCCCAATTTTTTTTATTATGAAGAGTGTCTTTAGACATTTGTTATGTTATGAAGGTACAAGCTGTTGTTGCTGCTGCTCCTCTTTGGGAGAAATATTGTTTGTTTATTTATATCGAGTTGGGTGACAATGTTTTCATCAGTGATGTATTGGATGGCATTAGAGCGTTTGTTCTGATTATTTCTGAAAAGAATTTGAATGTTCCTTTTCTCAGATGATATTCTGTTGGTGATGGACTCACTTGAGAATCAAGTGCACACCATTCACCATCTTCAGCAATGTCCCAAAACCTGGAAATGAATCATTTTGCTCTCAGTACTCATATCTCCATCAGAAGTTTCTAAAACCAACACGTTTGTGTTCTTTGGATTTTCCTTGCTATAAAAATGATGAAATATTGGGTATACCTGCAACTTAAGGTACAGCGTGCTCATGTCCCACTGTACTCTCGGTGTAAGCGTTTCTGTTCACCTGTCAAAAGCAAGGCCATTAGATTTTAGTTTTCACAGAAAAATGGACCAAGTTGTTGAATGTGATCCCAAAAGATCTCTAAAAATCCATGAAATCCCATGTTATAAAAATGGAATTAACTTATTAGTCCCGATTTTAACCCTGCCCGCCCGGTGAGAACCGGGCGAATGGGTGGTTAAAGTGGTGGTCAGGTGCTTCCGAAGTGTTCCTGATGCATTCGTGCATGCCCCCATTTTAACCCCACTGAGTCCGGTCAGGGGGAGGGTGCCCACCACAGGCAGGCAGGGACCTCATCAATATTTAAACGTCAGGGTGCAATGATGTCATTCGGACGCCGACACGATTTTTACTGGGTCACGGCTGTGACGTCCAGTGCCAGAGCTGCCAGTCAAACCTGGCGGCAGGCAGGATCATGGCCAGAGGAGACCCAGGTAAGTTTGATTTTTTTTTTAAACTCCTGCTCCACCAGGCCCACAAGGAAATTTTGGGCCTCCCCTGCCCTTGTCTTCCCCCCTCCCCCGACCACGATTCCCGTTGGACGCCCGTCCCCCACTTACCACTTTCCTTAGTGCCGGGGAGTATTCCCTCCTTCGGGTTTCCGTTGGTAGCAACTTGCAACCTGAAATCCCACTCTCGCCTGCCGGCCTCCTCGCCATTCCCGCCGGGTTTGGACAGGATTCAACATTCCATCCTTTAAATGAGGCCTGATATTAAAAATGGGTTCACACTGGTACCATCATGAGCGCAGTCCGCCTGCCTTAACCCCCGCATGCCATTCTGCAGCTCCAAGTTAAAACCATGGTGCTCAGTCACTGTAAAGCAGTGGCCCTGATCATAGGCCTATATTAATGACTGTCTTTGAGTTGTAAGTTGTTTTTGAGTTGTCCATTTATTTGGGACTGTTTCTGCTTTCCTGAAGCTGTTTTTCACTTATTTCTCATTTTCTAGGTAAGTATGCATGCACCTCATAGTAGGTAGCTCAAAGGGACATTGGCAGGGACCTTGGGAGTAAGTTGCCTGTACTTCCTCCCAGAATGAATCAAGGTGCATGAAGAACTAAAAAGGCCTCCCTGAACATGATCCTGTTAAGACAGTTCAAATCAAGCGCTCATCAAGGAGTTGATACTCCAGTATGTTCTTTTTTTGTGCACTGGTTGGCAGGTTTGCATCGTACTACTACATGCAGTGTTTTTACAAAGTTGTTGACCAGTTTTGGGTTGGCAACTTTCTTAAAATAACACACACAAGAATTAACAAGTGTGCTTAAGGTAGCTGAGATTTTATCTCCTTGTTGGGAATTATTAGTAGCTAATTGCTATACTTTGAAAGAATATGAAATGAACACAAAAAGTAAAAGAACAGTTAAAGAGAGGGTTGAATTGCTCAGTGATGGAAGATGAAGGTATAGGGGAGATATAAAATAAGTATTTTGCATTGGTTTTTATAAACGATGGTGGAGTGAGAGTATAGGTGTACTGGAGGAAGATATGTGCAATTGTTGGAGATAACTGCAGAAAATACATTTGTTCTATTAAAAAAAAAAGCAGAACTCAAAGTGGATAAGTCACTGGGCTCTGCTGGCAAAGAAATGAGAGAGGAGATAACAAAGGCTCTGGCCACAGTATTTTAATCCTCAAATATGCAAATTGTGCTGTGAGACTAGAGAGCAGCCAATGTAACATCTTTGTTTCAGGGAAGGAAGGATAAACCGTGCAACTATAGACCAGTTAGTCTGACATCTTTTGTGGGGAAACTCTTAGAATCCGTAATGAGGCTCCTGCATTCCAGACTGTTCGCAACCTTGGTGTCATATTTAACACTGAGATGTGCTTCTGACCACACATCCACGCCATCACCAAGACTGCCTATTTCCACCTCTGTAACATCGCACGACTCTGTCCCCTCTCAGTTCATCTGCTGCTGAAACTCATATCCATTCTTTTGTTACCTGTAGACTTGACTATTCCAACACACTTCTAGCTGGCCTCCTACTTTCTACCCTCCATAAACTTGAGGTCATTCAAAACTCGGCTGCCTGTGTCCTAAGTCGCACCAAGTCCTGTTCACTCATCAGCCCTGTGCTCACTGACCTACATTGGCTCCCAGTTAAGCAACGCCTCGATTTTAAAATTCTCATCCTTGTTTTCAAATCTCTCCATGGCCTCGTCCCTCCCTAGCTCTGTAATCTCCTCCAGGCCTATAACCCTCCGAGATATCTGCGCTCCTCCAATTCTGGCCTCTTGAGCATCCCTGATTATAATCGCTCAACCATTGGTGGCCGTGCTTCTGTTGCCTAGGCCCTAAGCTCTGGAATTCCGTCCCTAAACCTCTCCACCTCTCTACCTCTCTTTCCTCCTTTCAGACGCTCTTTAAAACCTAAATCTTTGGCCAAGCTTTTGGTCATCTGTCCTAATATCTCTTTATGTGGCTCGGTGTCAAATTTTGTTTGATAATGCTTCTGTGGAGCACCTTGGAATGGTTTTACTACATTAAAGGTGCTATATAAATACAAGTTGTTGTTGTTGATGTTGCAGCACTCATTTCTGACCAGGACTCCTAAATTTCTTTGTCCTAGTTGGAGCTTGCACCCCTCCGATCGCATCCCATTTCTCCTCCCCACCCCCTTTGGACTTGCCTCTGGGCTTCAGCACATGACCATTCCTGGTGCCACAGACTTCTGAAAGGAGGGCCCTACTGCAGCGTTCATTGAGGTCACCACATGCTGCATGGTTGAGTGTTGATTCCATGCACTAGAATCCCACAGAAGTTGGTAAAATGGACTTCTCCAACATGTTGTGGAAGTTCCCTGGCAGGCAGTCCAATACAACACCCCTAAATCTGTACATCGACCCATTTCCTAGGCTGTCCTTTCCACTTACACCTGCTACTGCTCACACGTGTTCTGTGAATCATCCTGTTTCGACCCTTTCAATTTACTATCTGTACCATCCGGGGTGCTGATTTCTGGGCTGATACTTGGAAGGTTAAGAGTGAGTTACTGTGCATCTTTGGGAGGGCTGTTACCCTTCATCTGTGCAGCTGCAGGGCCTGAGTCACTTGAAGGACCTAGAAAGAGGACTGAGGGACAAGGATTAGCACGTAAGAGTCCAATGTAGCCCAGGTTGTCATGCTGTGTGTGTGTTAGCTAGAAAGTTATGTGGAATGAGAAAAGGAATGGAAAAAGCTCAAACCGCCTGCTGTACATGGCTCCCAGCCTTGCCATCTCTAATACTGCATGACCTCTCTCTCTCAATGATGCAGCATCCTCCGTTGGAGTCAAAATTTGCAACATAGCGGGACCTCCATCTGTTCAGGTGGTCTCCTTCCAATTGTTTGAGGGTGGTCTAATGCGTGCTCTGTTGAAGGGTTCTGAAGCTGTGTGAGGCAAATTAGCATCGTATGCATGGCGAGAGGAGGAAGAAGCAGTAAGTGTGGGCAAGAGGGGAAAGTCATTCTGAGGGCAATGGCAGGTGTTGAGTGTGTGAATGCAAACACAAGGAAGTATTGTGAAGTGTCCCATTGTAGTTGGAGGAGAGGTTTGTGAAGTGGGGGAGGGAAGGATTGCGAATGCTGGGGCTAAAGACTGGCGTTGCAGGGCTGTGTATAGAGTAAGAGAGATGTAAAGAAGAGTCTTGCCTTGGTAATCCTGGTTAGGTCAATAAATTTCTTCCTGCACTACAGTCAAGTTCCAGGAACTATGCTGCTGGCACTGACCTGCCGAGCCATCACTCTTCACAGCTGCTGGCTAATTTTCTGGGGCACCCATCTGAAGGAAATTGGAACTCTTTCCAACTCCTGATTTGCTTCACTAGGATCTCCATGGCAGCATCGGAGAATCAGAGTGCTGTGACTGGCACCATGCTGCTGCTGCCTGAGTAATGCAATGTTCATTGATCACATTTCAGAAGTGCACCCCCTCCCTTTAAGAGCTGCAGGCTGCCTTTCATTGGCAGCAAGACCACTGGATTTCCCACCCTCCCAAACGGTGAGCTGCCTATAAGCAGCCTGATTCATGCTGACAGCTCACCTGTTCTATTTAAATGAGGCCAGACCACTAAAACCATTCGGGCCTCCCGTGGATGTCATCAGGCGGGCGAAGTGGACACCCTTCTCACTGAACGGCCGATCTGCACTTCACACTAAAATTGAGCCCAATGAGTCAAATGGTCTCTTTCTGTGCCATAAACTTCTATGTTTCTATGGAACAGAATTTTTTGTAGGGGAGAGCAATGTGTATATTATAAGTAAATTTTTCCATTGGTGCTCAAAAATACCCACCACAGTCACCATATTTCTGTGCAATTTGTAAATGTGGCTTGTATTTCATTTATGTAAAGCATTATGTTTAAATTCAAGTAAATTATTGGATTCTCAATAGTGTTTGTCACTTCATATGTTAACCCCCAGCATTGTTCTGCTTCTATCCAGCCTCCATTTTATGACCCTGTGGTGCCCGTGGACTTTGAGGAGTTCCTGATGTCGCAGTTCAACATTGCAGATCCTGACCTTCAGCAAGACCTGGGTGACTTCCCTGATGATGACCTAGAGATTACTTTCATCCCAAGAGAGTGCAGGACCGTGCAGCCTTCTGTTCCAGAAGAAGGGTATAACACCTATATACCGGTTTTGATCCAGTTTTAATAAGTATATTTATATAATGGCAAACATGAAATACCAAAATGACAGTATTTCATGGGACTTCCCTGATGCCTGAAGACTGTTCAACAGTATTCGGACATAAAGGCCTTGAAGAGGGTGCAAATGAGATTTACTAGAATGGTACCAGGGATCAGGGACTTCAGTTACGTGGAGAGACTAGTAAACTGGGATTATTGTCCTTAGAGCAGAGAAGGGGAGATTCAATAGAGGTGTTCAAAATTATGAGGGGTTTTGATAGAGTAAATAAGAAGAAACTGTTTCCACTGGCAGGAGGATCAGTAACCAGAGGACACAGATTTAAAGTAATTGGCAAAAGAGAGGAATTTTTTTTTATGCAGTGAGTTGTTATGATCTGGAATGCACTGCCTGAAAGGGCGGTGGAAGCAGATTCAATAGTGACTTTCAAAAGGGAAGTGGATATATACTTGAAAAGGAAAAATTTGCAGGCCTCTGGGGAAAGAACAGGGGAGTGGGACTAATTGGCTAGCTCTTTCAAAGAGCCGGCACAGCCACAGTGGGGCGAATAGCCTGCTTCTGTGCTGTATGATTCTATGATTATGATATATTTTGATTATATCAAGGCAATAATCATTATAGTCATAATAAAGATATATACACACACACACACACATCAATTTTTAAGTCTAAGTGAGGGTTGAAATGGAAAGACAGATCTTATGATCATATGTTAGGAGCATTTTGCTTCACTCTGAGCTCCCTGGGTCACATGCCAACTGCAGTCATAAGGGCTGCCAGTTAGGCGGCCTGCTCCCAGCCCACCACTGGTGCTGCTCTTAGAGTGGCCGCACCAAGACACTACGGGCTGGATCTTGCCAGCCCTGGGGAGGCGGGTTTGGAGGCAGGACTGCCGGGAAAATGGCAGAATTTGGGGGCGGGTGCCCAACCCGCCCCCAACCCACCTCGATGCCATCTTGCCAGGAGGCGGGTAGCCATCCCGCGCCGGGTCCCGTCTCCTTGGAGGCGGGAAGGGATTAAAGCCTATTAACTGCCTGTTAACAGGCAGAAAATAGGCTTATCACCATTTTGCCCACACAAGTGCAGGCTTCCCGAAGGCTCCGAAACCCGCCAGGGTCACCGAGGCGAGTAGTGGGCCTGCGGGGGTCTGCGGGGTCCAAAAGTGTGCTGTGGAGGCGAGTGATGGGTGCAAAAGTGGAGAGGTGAGTATCTGAGGTAAGTGCAAAGTGTTAGAAAAAGTGTACTTACCTTTGTTTCTCTCTGCAGGCTTCAGTCGGTGGGTATGCGGAGAGTCTCGCACCTCCGCGGTAGAGATGACAGATGGCCGTTGCATTCTCCAATGCAACAACCATCTAATCTCTACAAAAGAAAGAGGTTTGATGAGGTCTTGAATTCAAGACCTGATCAAACTACAAAGAATGTCACTGTTTGACAGCTTCACAGAGCTGTCAAACGATGACAATTCATCTGTCAAAAACGTCATACGCTGACGTTCTCTGCAACCGGCTTTCCCTTAATTGCCCTGCTAAGCTCGCTGGGCGGGCTTAACAAGGTCAATCAAGGGAAAATAGCGTGGGTTGGCCAGAAGTTGATGGAGGCGGGACTGAAACCCGACAAGTGGGAGTCCCGCCTCCATAACCTCCCCATTGGCAAAATCACCCCCTACATCACCATTTCACCCAAAGTAATAGTGTGTCTTGTTAAAAGAAGTACATGGAGCTAGAACAGCTAGAAATGTGTTATTTTACCAAAGGCAGGTATCTGAGTTAATTTCCAAATATTTATTCAAATTTTAAAATGAACTTGGCCAGGAATTTCCTCAGAGCTGCTCCCACTCTGCTGCTGTTAGTTCACGAGAAGTGCAGCAGAAACCTTCAGCAAAATTACCAGGCAGAGCAGGAGCGAGTCTAAGGAAATTACTGGTCAAGAGATTTAGGAAAAACTATTGGGAGAGGTGACAGGAAATGACTCCAGTAATTTACACACTGTACCACCTCCAATGAAAATATTAAAATAATGAGCTTCCTGCCAAAGGCGCAAAGTAGCTGTGGTGGGGAAAAGGATAACTATTTTCAATTGGTTGGACCCTGTACTGCACAGAAAAAAAACTCCGAACCAGAAATGATATTCCGCTCTCCCAATGGTACAGTTGGTAAAAATATAAGTGGTCCAGAATTTCTTGGAAAGTTTCAGCGTAACTATGGTGTAAGAGCAACGTTGTGCTACTTTTTCTGAAGAATTTCGCAAGTAACTGATTTACGCCGGTTTTACGCTGAAACATCGGTACAGGCGAATTTCCTTGATCGTTTGCTCAGTTTCGGAGATACGTCCCCCGAAACTCTCTGCGTCTGACAATGTTGTACTCCCTCAGTATTGCACTACAGTGTGAGCCTGGATTATGTGCTCAAGGCCTTTAATAGGATTCAGAGAAAAGAACACTGAGCCAAGCTGACACTTACAACATAGCAGGCAGAAGAATTCTTTCCCTTGTGATTAAATTCAAGGTGAATCATTTGTACTGTAGCATTTTGTGTAAAATTCACTCATTTATTTTCTTAACAGTATGTAAGTCCACACAGTAATGGGGATAGTTTGTTAGGTCTAACTATGTATTTTTTCATTTCTAGGGTTGATTTAGATCCACATGTGCGAGACTGTGTCCAGACCTACACTCAAGATTGGCTCATTGTCAACAGAAAGTAAGTTAACAGTTCTAACTTAACTGTAGTAAAATAAAGCATAATCCTTTGATTGGAAGGTTATCAAGTTAATCACAACTCATTTGGAGTTGTTACAATGGATAGGAAATATTATTGCACTTTGAGCTTTGAAATGGTATTATTTTGTGAACCAGGCTGTACTATGTATCTGTGGAACTGGCTGAGTCTTTCCAGCATATTCTGTTTTAATTTCAGATTTCCAGCGTCTGCAGTATTTTGCTTTTTGTACTCTGCATATAAAATGTAGGAACGTACAAAAGGAACGACAAGAAATGACCACTGAGTCCATCAATGCTCAATGGCCCCAAATGTTCTCGGCGGTGGGGAGAGGAGGGGCACATCCTGGCATAAGTGTCAAGATGTGCCCACCCAGGACTTCCACAGCTGACACCACCAAAGGGGTTAACGGGAGGTCACTTCATTAACATGGCAATAGTGGCCCCATGCAATACTGGTAGTGCTGGGGGCCACTGTAGACATCAGTGGAAGAGTTGCTAGCCGGTGGTGGGGCGGGGGGGTTTTCTCGGTCCCACCCCAGAAACATCTTTACGCTGTTCCCAGTGGCTCCCTATATACAGCTATGGGGGTTGCATTTTAGAAAAATATTTAAAGTTTTGACATTTTCTTCGGGGGTTCAGGCCATGATGCCGCCCGGGACACCGGATGTGTCCCACTTCTGCCATTTGGCTGATAGGTATGCCTGGTCTCACTAGACATGCCTCTGTCAATGCTACACCGGGTCTTGCTGGAGGCTAGAAAAATGGTAACTCCTAACCTAAGGAATCCTTGACCCTGGCCCTTGCCCCCTCTTTTACCGATGGCTTTGTTTGGTGTGAGTGATTCCAGAATCCCGGACATAAGTTCGGAAACTGGTGAATCTGGTTCCCGGTTTCATTTGTATTCCTTCTGTCACACTCTCACCAAAATGACAGCAGCATTATGCTGGAAGGGCCACAGATTTTCAGTCCCACCATATGCATTCAAACTCATGCACTGCCATCCCCATTCATTCGTAATGTTAACTCCTGGGAGGACAAAAAAAAGAGAAAAAAATACTGTAGCCAATGGCAGGAAAACATGTGGTAAATTCCTCCCCAACTCCCTATTCATGGTGCATCACTAGATGTACTTAACCAACCCCACTCCCCTTACCCAATTTGTCCAAATATCCTTAGGAACACGGGTTCTCCTGCTCGTCTATTGTAATATTGGCAGAAGAGATATGGAAACCTCTCAAAAAATGGCATAAACTAGTCTAGTTTCAGTGGTAATCGGGTGGTGGAATATGGATCTGCTAATTTATAGTCTGTCTCCCACCCACAAAGCACTAAGCTTATGGATCTATCTGAGTTACAGTGCTCCAAACCACTAGGGATGTGGATTCCTCTGGTGTACAGTCCTCCAGACCAGTAGTGATATGGACCCTTCTAGACCACTGAGGAAATGGGACAGCTCAGATGAATAGGCGGCGAAACTATTGAATAAATTAGACACCTATCCACAAGCCCCAATGAAACTCAGACAGAACACAGCCATACTACAAAAACTTTGCTTTTGTTTCTGAAGATCTACCAATCACTCCGTTTCAATTATTAAAACCAGAAGCATGAGAAAAATGTCAGCTCTTCATATTAAAGGCATATTTCTCTTGTAAAATAGCTGCTAATATCCCTCACATTTTTGTGATTTAAGTGGAAAATGTTATGGATTATTACCAGAGACATTGAAACGGTGTTGAATGCTGTAATAGCTTCTGTTCATTTTAATGCCTGGTGTTCAGGAAACAAGGAGAAACTGGGACCTTGAGCTCAAGCAGACTCGGATCAAGGAAAGATCTGTACAAGACTCTTCCAAAACAGTTATTTGAATCAGAAGAAAGTGGCGATTCAGTCAGTCAAGAATTTCAGGTATTTGTTCGTTTATTTCACAGTCTTTCTTTCTTCTCTTTCTTTCCTTACTTTCCATTTTTTTATTTTTTTCTCATTATAGAATTTTGTTGAAAGCTAAAATTGTAAACCATGCAAATGTCTCTGGTAATTATTGGCCCGGAATTTGCAGTCAGCGGCGAAGCCATGGCACTCGTCTATGGCCCCGAAGAAAGCTGCCCACAAAGATCTCGCAATCTCTGTGGCGAGAAGTTTGCCTTTTTCGACGTGCAATTGAGATCTATGTAATGTAATGGGAATCCCATAGTGCGATCTGCAGTGATGTCAACAGGCTGTCTAAGCAGCCAATCACAATGCAGAATTCTCACACAGGGAACCAGGAAGTGAAGAAGTTGCTTTTATTCGGACTTTTTAAAAATGTTACAGAGAGCAAAACAAAGATTGGGGCTCTCACATGGGGAGAAGGTAAACCTGAAATAAATATGATCAAACTTTTTAAAAATATAATTGTTTTTAATGTTTCTTAAAAATTGTATTTTTTATTATAATGGAGAAATTTGACACTCCACAAAATTAAAATTAGTTTTTCAGGGTCATAACGTTTGTGTGGCAGTCAATATGCTGTTAAAACCCAGTTACACCTAATCCAACAAGGTCTAACTTCTAATGGGGTATTTAACAGCGATATTATCGTGGAAAAGCCCAAGTTTTCGTCAGTTTCACTGATTTCGCTGAATACAATGATTGCCGGCAATGGGGGGGAGGGGAGGGGAGGGCCACAGCGCAGCCAGTATCAGAGCAGTGAATGACTGACCGCAACTTCAGGATTTCTGCGTTTAGATGCGCGTGCGCTAAATTCTGAAGTTGCGGCCAGTTTCAAAGGGGTAATAACAACGAACGCTGTTTGTTCGGTGTTTTTACCACTGCAAATTCCAGGCCATTATATTTTAGCAATGAAGCCAACTAAATTACTGAAATGTTACAGTTTCTAGATTAGTTTTTATTTTAATTAGCCTCAGTAACTCTGGGAAATAAAGAAAAAATCAGTCTGATTACTGTCCAGTGATCCGTGCTGGAAAGCACATGTATGTGGCCATCAAAGAAAGACCGTCTGTGACACATCCCCCTGTCTATAGTATAAAACACTAGTTAGGCCACAGCTAGAGTACTGCATACAGTTCTGGTCACCACATTACAGGAAAGATGTGTTTGCACTAGGGAGGGTATAGAGGAGATTTACAAGGATGTTGCCAGGACTGGAGAATTTTAGCTATGAGGAAAGATTGGATAGGCTGGGGTTGTTTTCTTTGGGACAGAGGAGACTGAAGGGAGACTTGATTGAGGTTTATAAAATTATGAGGGGCCTAGATAGATTGGATTAGATAGGAGAACTTTTTCACCCAGAGGGTGGTGGGGGTCTGGAACTCACTGCCTGAAAGGGTGGTAGAGGCAGAGACCCTCATCACATTTAAAAAGTACTTGCATATGCACTTGAAGTGCCGTAACCTACAGGGCTACAGACCAAGATCTGGAAAGTGGGATTAGGCTGGATAGCTCTTTTTCGCTGGCCAGACACAATGGGATGAATTGTCTCCTTCTGTGCCATAAATTTCTGATTTTGTAACTGTTTGTGGAATGTTCAGACTGTCAAGTCCTACCATCATTACAATATTTGTGTGGTAGGTGTTCAACCTGTTGCAAGTTGAAAGAGCTTGTTATATTCACGTGTAAATAAACAAGTGTACATACAGAATGACGCCCTACCCTACTGTGATGTACATTTAAAGTTGTGGCAAATAAAGCACCGTTCAACAAACTTCTGTATTGATGCACGATGCCTCACAATACTTCAGGATATAATGTGCTGCCTTTTTTACTGGTACATGCATCATAGTAAAAATTGGCTTTTACTACACTGATTTTCCAGTCCCAACATTAAATTAAGGCCTGGTCTAAGTGTGACTTAAAGTCCAGTTAAGCATGCCAGGTATTGATTTGGGAATTACTGCCTGGCTAAGGTTTATAGGATCCACCCACAAGAAGCTTATTGCTGTCATTAACTAACTCACTGTCATTAAAATGTTCCTGTCTTCTTAAACCAATACTGTGGAATGTTAACCACTATTACAATCGCAGAACTATTTGCACTTTGTTAGGTGGGCATGACAATTACTGCTGACCAGATTATAAACTCTTTTATCTTTATTTAAAAACATTTTTCACAGTAGTGTATATATAGCATAATGTTACAGTAAGAAAGCTGCTTCTGATATCTGAGTAGCATTACTCTTGTAATAAGGAATTTTCATAGAACCACAGAAGTTTACAGCATAGAAAGAGGCCATTCACTCATCGTGTCTGTGCTTGCTCTTTGCTAGATCTCGCTGTCTTGCTTTCTCTTTATAGCCCTGTATCTTTCTCTACTTCAAATATATATCCAATTTTCCCTTAAAAGATGGAATGGTCATTTGCACAGTTAAGTGGACAATAAAATTACTGGCCACTAGATTATTATCACCATCATTTTATTTTAAAATATTTTTCGAACGGTATATCTAACATTAATTGTACAATAATAAAGCTACTTCTGATAGCTGAGTGGCATTATTCCTGTAATATGGGATTTCTCAGTACAAAAATGTGTGAGGTTGGGACCATTTTACACATTGTTTGAAGTCTTTACTCAGTCTTCTAACTCAGTAATGACTTTTTCTACAGGATGATTCAAGACCTCATCCTGTTCTATTTTGGAGATTTTTTGCATGCTGGGAAGAAAGTTGTGTTTGTAGACCTTCAGAAGTGATGATTACTGAGCATTGTGATTGTCATGTACTCCTTTAATAGAATGTAAACAACATGGTGACGTAACTGTCAGGGGCACTTGAACTCTGCTCTTTTTGGAGTCTGACTGGCACATCACCTCCAAACACTCCTATGCTAGCTTCCTAGTGGCAGCATGTTTAAGTGATGGGGAAGTTAAAAGGCTTCTGGTGGTGCCAGCCCAGAATAAGCCTACCCTGATTTTGCAAGCATGTCAGTAATGTGCTGTATGCCTTTACCTGGCCATTTAAATCAGTAGTGACTTTTTCTACAGGATGATTCAAGACCTCATCCGGTTCTATGTCAGGAACCTGGGAGGGCAACATTGACATCATGTGACTTTGACCTTCGAAGCCTGCAGCCAGATACCCGCTTGGAAAATATACTTCAGCCCATCAATCCAGAGGAGCTTGATAGACAAAATGAAGAATCGCGGAGAGTCAACAGACAAGCAGAACTATTTGCTCTCTATCCATCAGCAGATGAGGTTATAAATATTTTACACATTGTTTAAACAATAGTAAAATGACAATTAGTGTTTTCATTCATTTGAATACTTTGCTACTTCAAAAGCATGTACACTTTTTTTAAAACAAAGAAAACAAAGTTGTTTTCTGAAAATTTCATAATTCTCTTTCAAGAAGATAATATGCCTTCTCATCAACAATCTCTAATCGTGGTATTAGTCTGCAAAAACTGCTAACTGATACTTTTAATTGGATTCGAAACATGGATGTGTTAGAGTGAATGGCAATTCATCACAAACTATGTCACGTACTTTAAACATTTTCCTTTCTGTTGCTAGGAGGATGCCGTGGAAATTCGTCCAGCTCCTGACTGCCCGAAAGAACACATGGGCCACAGGATCCATGTAAAGTGCCAAATCTTAAAGTAATTTTCACATTTCAGCATTTACACAAAACATTTTTAACACACTCATCGTAAATCTATCTGAAGTATTGTCTGTAAAATATAAATGTGGTATTATAACAAGAGTCAAAAACAATATTATAATTTCAGGAAATACTAACATTATTTAGAAGTAATCTTGAGTACAAAGCGTTAGCATTAAAGAAAGAAAGAAAGACTTTCATTTATATAGCGCCTTTCACAACCACCGGACATCTCAAAGCGCTTTACAGCCAATGAAGTACTTTTGAAGTGGAGTCACTGTTGTAATGTGGGAAACGCGGCAGCCAATTTGCGCACAGCAAGCTCCCACAAACAGCAATGTGATAATGACCAGATAATCTGTTTTTGTGATGTTGATTGAGGGATAAATATTGGCCAGGACACTGGGGATAACTCCCCTACTCTTCTAAGAAATAGTGCCATGGGATCTTTTACGTCAACTTGAGAGAGCAGACGGGGCCTCGGTTTAACGTCTCATCCGAAAGATGATATTCAACAAAAGGTTAATAACCGCTGAATTGTACAGTAGTTTGAACAGTAGGGTGTTTAAACAGATCCAGAATATTCTGATTGCTCAGCTTTTTCATTGCTGCTGTTATTATGTTAGTGATTCAGACCATCCATTAGGACTTTGATCATTATGATACTTTCTTTTCAAGTTCATTGTGGCATTCACCAATGTATATTTCTGAGTCACTTGCATTTTTGGAAGAACTATGATTATTCTTGTTGCAGTTCTAGCAATATTGCTAGATGTTAATGCTTTTTAATTTGAGAAGATTGTTTAATGAGATTAGTGGCTGCAAAGTGCGTCTTAATTGTTCAAAAATAACCTGTGCACTTAAAAGCTGCAGCTGCAAAAGCTCATGGTGGCGTGTTATTGGTTGAACACAGGTTCTTATAGTCAGGTTTTGTCTTAACAGGTAGAAGGAATGTTTCTTAAATGTAGTTGCTTTGAAACTCTTGACAACTTGTTTGTACTAAATTGCTGTGATCAAATTCCTCATGTATGTTCTTATCCTTTCCTTGACAGGTTTGAAATTGAAGTAGAGCCAATGTTTGCCAGTTTAGCCTTGTATGACTTAAGAGAGAAAAAAAAGGTAATTCTTAAGATATATGTGCATTGCTATAAATAAGGGGCATTTAAGCTATCCGAGCAAATTACTGCGCACCTGTAATCTGTTGTGTAAGCTGATTTTTTTAACTAAAAGGTTTATTTGCTCTGTCTTTCCTTCAACTTCCCTCCACTGCCAGCACATGACTGAGAAAAAATTAGCTTTGTATATTTTTTATTCATTCCGTGACAAGAGCTTTTAATATACAAAACTTTAAGAGAGGAAATAAAACTGGTTTTATTTGTATGGAATCTGAAGTTGAAGTATTGAAAGACACAGAACTAGCAAACATTTCTTTTAAAAAGTCCTGTGTCAAGGCAGCAGCATCTAGGTTGCAATGTCTGCTATACTGTATATTATATTTTGAAAGTCTATATATGATTATAAATAGCATCCCCTGCAGGATGAACCTATTGCAACAAGTGATGTGGCTACACAGTAGGCACATTTTCAGAGCAGATTAAGGCTGAATTTTCCAGTAATCAGTGTCTGAGATTATACTATTTTGCAAATCAAAGGAACTGAAACTTTGAAAAATGTTGTTGCTTTGGGTGAGAGTGGAAAATACTCGTGTTGTCTTGGCAAGGTTTCAAAATTAAAGCTTCTGTGATGGCTAAGTGAGGAACTGAACCAGCAAGGTCCCATTGGAGCATTGTAATTGACTTCAGTATCCCTGGGTTAGGGAGGGGAAACATCAGCCAGGGTTCCTACTCCTGATCACTACCTGTGTGTACAGAAAGAATTTTCACATCCGGACATCCCAAAACACTCAAGAACTCCTTCTGAAGTGCAATCTCTGTTGTTACTCTATCCCAAGATCAGCAGCTAATTTGTTTATAGCAGGGTCATGGTGGGATTTGAACTCACGTCTCCAGATCATTAGTCCAGCCCTCTGAGTTACTAGTCCAGTAACATAACCACTATGCTACCGTACCTTATCTGTGCTGGCTTTTTGGTAGAGCTATCCAATTAGTCCCAGTCCCCTACTCTTTCCCCATAGCCCTGTAATTTTTTTCCCTTCAAGTATTTATCCAATTCTCTTTTGAATGTTACTATTGAATCTGTTTCCACCACTGTTTCAGGCAGTGCATTCCAGATCACAACAACTCACTGTGTAAAAAAATGTTTCTTCATGTCACCTCTGGTTCTTTTGTCAATCACCTTAAATCACCCTAGTTGAGGGAATGTTGATCAGGACAAATATCTGCTCTTCTTCGAATAATTTTACATCCACAAGCAAGCAGACTTGGCCTCAATTTAACATCTCATCTGAAAGATTGCACCTGCAACAATGTAGCACTCCCTCAGCACTGAATTGATGTGCCAGTCTAGAGTACATGCTCAAGTCCCAGAGTATGGTTTAACCTTCTGGCTCAGATTGAGGGTTGTACCAACTGAGACAAGCTGATTCATGTACTACAGATGGTGAAAGAATTGCGCTCAACTGTGGTGTTTACTTATGGTTGAATATCCTGCAAATACTCACTGCCCAGACTCACACATGAGGAGTGGCACTTGGCCAAGGCATTAGAGAACTGCTGATATCTGTGGAGCCATAACTTAGTGTGACTCGGTGCCCTTGGAAGGAGGATCAAAATTGGGGCAGGGGATAGTAAGAGCCAATATCATCTTAGTTTCCACATCAAGTCTGAGAAAATGGAGATATTTGTTCTAAGAACATAGGAACAGGAGCAGGCCATTCAGTCATTTGAGCCTGTTCCACTATTCAATTAGATCATGGCTGATCTGTATATTAACTCCATCTACCTGCCTTGGTTCCAAAACCCATAATACAACAAGTGTTAGACTAACATTGTTCTGCATTATGTGGAAAGAACATTTCGTTTTTTTCACTAAAAGCTGAATGTAATTTTTCTTCCAGATTTCAGAAAATTTTTACTGTGACTTGAACACTGACCAAATAAAGACCTTTCTTCGTCCGCACACAAATCAAATGGCACCATCCAGTCTGATTAGGTCGGCTATCTTCTCCATTACCTACCCTTCTCCAGACATCTACCTGGTCATTAAGGTAAAGTGTTTCAGTTAATCTGAGTGTCCTGCGCTAAGAGGTTGCTTGACTACACTGGAAATTAGGGCCAGGATTTCCCACTGGAATTATGCATAACTCCAGTAGAATGTGACAGGAATTTCTTTGTGAGCAGGTCCACCAGCTCCCCGCTGGTCAATGCCACTTCCTGGATTTTCCACCGAAAGTGACAGCAGACGTACAATACATCCACCCAAATCTGGGTGTGTGTATTGTAATGGCATGTAAATTGTTTATGTCCTGTTATTTGCACCCTAGCAGGACTGAGCGGTAGGAATGTTTAGCATTACTGACATCTAAGATTGCTATAGTGGGGAGAGATTTAAAAATTAAAGGCCCACCTTAGCCTATGGAATTGATTGCAAGGTAATCAATTGCATAGGCCTGTCAAGGCAGTATTGTATAAATTGGGCATTATATGACTTCTCCCCACCCTGACAAAAATGTGTTATTTTTAGAATGCAACTAACAAGAGTTTTATTTTAAATGCATTGTATATTGGCTTTTTCTGAAATTTAATATGAAAATATGAGATTTTATGGTTAGAAGCAAACTAGGCCTCTGCTTCTGTCGCAGTGACCACAAGTATTCCGGTGCCTCAATTGATGCTGACGCTTGTCATTAGCCAGACTTTAAGTTTAAAAGTAATAAAAATGTGTGCAGGGCTGATTGGCAAGGAAGGGGCTGAGCAAAGCATGACGACATCAGGTTCAAGGCAAAGATGTCAGCGTCAGGTTTAAAACAAAATCAATCTATTGAGATCAAAAACTGAAAATGTTGGAAACACTCATCAGGTCAGGCAGCATCGGTGGAGAGAGAAACAAAGTTAACGTTTCAGGTCGATGACCTTTCATCAGAACTCAGTATTTTAATTTTGTTCTTTTGAACAATCTATTGCGAATAATCATTACTTAAATTGAACAGTAGGATAAAGATGTAGTCCCATGATAGACCTTGTCGTGTGTCACTTCAGAGGATGCCTGTGGATTAATCCAAATAAGTAAACTCTTGTGCTGCAGTGACTCACTTATCACATGTCTTTTGCTGTTTTTAGATTGAAAAAATCCTTCAGCAGGGAGATATTGCAGAATGTGCTGAACCATATCTTGTAATGAGAGAGTCTGATTCAACAAAGGTATCCAATATTTTCTTAATTTTCTTAATTTTCTGCTAATGTTTTCTTGATCGTGCACAACTTTCATTAAGATTTTCCCCTTGGCAGACAGTAGCAAGTTTACTGCTAACAGTACCCCCTTCCCCTCCCCTCCAAGCACAATCTTCAAGCCTTTGGGCCTTCTGGCTGGTGCTCTCTATGATGCTGGCAGCCAGAAGCACATGCTCCTGTTTTCTCACCCTGATCTTGGCATAGGCCCTGCCAGGGGGCAGGCCTGCACTGGGACGGCACCTGGGTCATGCAGATGGCCTGGCCAGGAAAATTGAGGGGACTCATCTCTCCCAGTCGTAACATACCTCTGGTAGGCTACACCTATCTCGCGCCCAATGGGGGCCCAGAGAGAGAAATTGACTTTTTTTTGTTTCTTCTCGCAGCTAGAGGTCAAACCAGAGGGGCTTTACCCTTCCCAGAGACCATTTCATTGGGTCATTGCTGATGTGCAGTGGATGGGCAGGACTCTGACAGATGCATGCTGTCACTTCTTAAGAGTCATAACTTGCCAGACCGCTGATGATTTTGTTTGCAACAGCCATGGTCCAGTTTGCCATTTCTGGTTCTGACATCTTAATACTGGCAACAACTGTGCCCATCTTCTCTGTGGGGAAAAGCCAGTAACTATGAAGACAAAGGGAGAAACATAGAAACATAGAAGATAGGAGCAGGAGTAGGCCATTCGGCCCCTCGAGCCTGTTCCGCCATTTAATGAGATCATGGCTGATCATCCAAATTCAGTACCCTGTCCCTGCTTTCTCCCCATATCCCTTGATCCCTTTAGCCTTAAGAAGGGAGCCTGGGAATCAGCTGAGTGAGGTGGATAGATTCTATTACATTGCTCCCTCTTAACTTTCATTTTTAGTGAAAAATGCGTCAATTTTCCAGCCTTTCTTCACTATTCTAACCTCTAAATCATGGTATTTGACTGAATCTTCGCAGTATCCTTTCCATAGCTCTGTCATTTCTATTATGAGGTGCCCAGAAATGCATGCAATACTCCAACTGTGGCCTATCCATTGTCTTGTACAAATTCAATATGGCTTCTTTGCTTTTATATTCAATGTCACTATATTTAAAACCCAGAATCCTGCTTTGGGTGCAATCGGGAAATTGCGCTGGTTCGGTTACAGTTCAAGTTTCCATTAAAGACATTTGCACAATCACAAATGTAAAATTTTCAATGAACCAGTGCAATTGGGCAGCGTACAAGAACGTAATTGTTTCTTTTGTTTTCTTTCCATTAAAAAGTAATCCTGGATATATTTAAGAGTGGTAACCTGGTGCAGTTTTATTAATGCAGCTGAAAATGGGATTATCACCAACAATAAACATTTTTAATAAGAATATCCAGTCCTCCACCTGTGAGTAACCTGATTTAAAATCAGTGAAGATGACTTTAAAAAAAAAAGCTATACTGAACCACTTAATACTTTCATTGGTGTACACTAGTCAGTTTCTCAGTAAATTAAGCGTTAAAAAAACTTTTAAAACATGCCTACTAGCGCCTAAAAAGAAAAGAAAGACTTGCATTTATATAGCGCCTTTCACGACCACCGGATGTCTCAAAGCGCTTTACAGCCAATGAAGTACTTTTGGAGTGTAGTCACTGCTGTAATGTGGGAAAATTGACAATGAGTGCAATTTGAAGAGCCTTCCCGAACGGGCACAATCGGCGGAATCTCGCAATGTCGACCTGGGTGTGTGGCCAGTTTGTGGGCAGGGCCTGATCCGGTGAATTGAAACTTGAACCAGCGGAAAAGAGCGCGGAAAAAAAGACGGTAAATGGTTTTGAGCGTAACTCAATTACGTTTAAAATTCCCCAATCTTTTACGCTGGTTCGGCCAATTCCGCACGCATTGCGTTTATATTACTAGCATAAACGAGCAGAAACTCTACCCCCTATAATTTAAAGTATACTTCCTTTTGCCCAAATTCAATTACTTCCCATTTCTCTGCATTGAACTGCATTTTCTATCTGTTTGCCCATTTGCTAACCTGTCTATGCCATCCTGCATCCTCCTGCAACCTCTTGTATTCTTCTTTACAGTTTGCTATATCCTCAAATTTGGTATCATTAACAAACTTTTATATCATTTGTCTTGTGCCTGCGTCCACATTTTTTATATAAATGGAAAACAACAGAGGTCCTGGCGCAGATCCCTGGGCAAAGCACTATCCACATCCTGCCAGCCCAAAAAATATCCATTTATATCCCTATTCTCTGTTTTCTGTCCCTCAGCCATCCTTCTATCTATGTAGATACATTCCCTTTACTACCATGTGCCTTAATCAAATTTGCCTCAAAAGGTTGTGGATGCTGGGTCAATTGGAGCTTTTAAGACTGAGATCGATAGATTTTTGCTATATAAGTGTATCAAGGGATATGGAGCAAAGGTGGATAAATGGTGTTGAGATACAGATCAGCCATGATCTAAGAAAGAAAAAGAGACTTGCATTTATATAACGCCTTTCACGACCTCAGGACATCCTCAAGTGCATTACAGCCAATGAAGTACTTTTGAACTGTAGTCACTGTTGAATGACCTACTCCTGTTCCTATGTTCCTATGAAATCATTAATGTGTCCCTTGTATGTTTCAGGCATGTGAACTAAGTTTTATTTTTTTTCCAGAATAAAGATAAAATTGAGAAACTTAAAACTCAAGCAGAGTCCTTTTGCCAGCGACTGGGAAAATACCGTATGCCATTTGCCTGGGCTAACATAAACATCATGAATGTGGTCTCCACGGCAACAGATAGGGATGCAATAGAGGTTGAAAACATCAATGGTAATATAGTAAAACTATATTCTCACTGCAGTTGAATTTGACCATTTTTTGTCTTTTCTAAGAGTGTTTCAAACTATAATAAATGGCCTTTATTGTCCTGTTGTACCCTAATAAGGTAAAGGAAACAGTGGCGACAAAAAAACTTTCACACATCAAAGACGACTTTCTGAGAGGTCAGCTCTTCTGGAGGATCAGTATAATCTGTCCAATTTCAAAACAGCCACGATTACCATCAATAACTTTTTTAAACAGGTACTTTTCAGTCTTGTCTAGTTGTATGGTGTTTCCACACTTTAGTGTAGTAGTTAGCACGCAGTGCTAGACTTAGAGCAAGGGTGTTGAAGATTTTTGTCTTTGTGGGCCACACAGGTACATATCACATATAAAAGTGAAATCTATCATACCATTAATTTACATATATATCAAGTTCTGCTCTGATTTAGAATGTATCCACCAGTGAGGCAACAGTGTTTAAAAACAGTCTCCAGGCCCACAAAATTTAAACAAGACAAGCCAGAAAATAAAAAAATGTATAAGCACAAATTAAACTGAGCTGTCTGGGCTGTGTGGGATGGATTTCCAGGACTCAGGAGCCACAGATTGCCCACAGAGTGTCTATCTTTGCCTTGATATCTTGCTAAACCTTTGATAACATGCCTGGGAAGTGAATGGTAAACCCTGTCAAGTAGTTGCTTTTAGTTATTGGACTTATTCTATGGCTCCAAAAGATTCCACTACAGTCTTTGAAAGTGGTAGAATGTCACAAAAGACCTTGATTTAAGTTTAAAATATTAAGCAAATCTACTTTACATACTTCACAAGCATATGAATAACAGATGTAATATAGTTACATATTTACAGTAGGTATCTTTTCACCTAATTACTCTGATGGACAAAATATTAAAAAAGATTGCAACTCTGAGAACTAAGTTAGCCTTTTGTAAATAATCTAGTGATTCTTGTCCTTAGCCTGGAAAAGAGTTACCAGACATTCCTCGATTCCGACCAGTCAAATTTTAAAAGGAACTGCCAGTCATATGCAAATAGAACCAATCACACAATGTTTGAATTATTCCTCTGCAACTGATATAATGAACAACATTGTATTGTCACAGGGCTGACAACAAGATTCTAACTGTTAAACTCTTATGCAAGTAGTTTTCATGGGCCCTTTATGCTGTTTCTCTGTGGTTTCCATCAATCTTCTGCCGACGTTATGGTGGGAGACTGGGGAACCCCAGCGGATATTCTACCCTCTTATGTATTGTAATTAGATTCAAAGAGACATCCACCAAATCAAAACTGGACAAAAATGCTTCATTTGGTCACACGTTCCCTTTTCTTGCCTTTCCTGAAAGCATTGACTTTTGCAAGGTTACAGTTCCACATTCACCAGTAAACCTTTGGCAATTCATCTAATTAGCCATTCACAAATTCACCTCTGACTAGTCTGTCATAAAGGTTTCTTGGACTCACGTCTATATCACACATTTTGCAATGTGACATTACAAACAAGGCTAAGCAACAGCATGTAGAAGCAGGGTCTAAATCCGACAAGAGGAATAGTCATCACAAAATAGACATACCTGTAGAAATGGAGCTACCTGAAACATTCCTTTGTAGGGGAACTACTTTTAAAGATAAAGTTATTCCCCTCATATAATCGATTTGAAAAAAGTCATCGGTTCATTCTCTGAATCTTATAAGAGTGAACAAGCAAGGAATGATGAAACAATTACGGGAAATAGTGGGTTCGTCAGCATTTAAAACAAAGACAGGTTAATCTTTTCATTACTTAAGAACTTTGGAATTAAAGACTAGTAACTTTTTTTTATTCCACCATACAAAGATCCTCAGATGGGCCCAAAGGTGTTGAGTTTTCTTTGTGTTATTTACAGGAAGGTGACAGGCTAAGTGATGAAGATTTGCTCAAGTTTTTAGCTGAACTGAAAAGATCTTCTGCCTCACTAAGAAGATTGCGGCCAATATCAGGTATCAGTTCTATTTATTTAAACTCTAGATTACATCAGGCCTGGTTTGAAGTTTACGTTTAAATGTAGAAATTAGGGAGGAATCAAGCTGACAATTTAAATTGACACCATTGGACTTATTCGGATTGATTTCCTGTATATCCAAATTTGATCCAATCCAGTCATTTTAGGCCGGCCTGTGCATGTCTCTATAAAAGCAACAAGATAACAGCCATGCACAAATGAACAAATACTCCCACTGCACATGATCAGTTTTGCTACTGCCTGCTGCTCTGCTGGTAATTTGGCAAGCAGCTACCCTGTGTTTTGGAACCACACAATTGAGGTAAATGCTTTTATAAATTTAATTTGTGTCTTCGCTGTTGATGAAGTTCCCCGCTGGCAGCACGGACTCGTAGATTTACCCCTTTAGTTTTATCTCCGATTACGTAGTGGGAGGGATATCCATCTGCTCAATCTCTGGACGATTAGTAGCTTGTGAAGTATGCAGCCCCATGATAGGTGTCTGTATGTTTAGCCCTCAATAATCCATTGTGAAGAGAGATATAGTGGGTAGCTCTCTGTTCAATCCTTCAGAGTCTGGTGGGAAGAGGATGCAGCCTCATGGTATGTTTCCAGTAGTCTAGCGGGATGTTATGCTGATGTGCAATCTTGTGGTGATGATGATGTATCCACCCAATCCCTGACCAACCTCATTAGTGCAGCCAGTTCTGCTGTCTATCCAATGCTAGAAGGTATGAACAAGAAAGACAGCAACTTCTTGCATTTATGTAACACCTTGATGTGTGAGAATAAGATAGTGAGCCAGGACGAGAGAGATTGGGAAGGGTTTGAAAGATAGGTCAAATAAATAGGATTTGCGGAGTCTTTTTTTAAAGGAGAAGAGAAAGCTAGAGATGCCGAGAGGTTTAGGGAGGGAGTTTCAGAGAGTAGGACCCAGTTGGCTGAGGGAGTAGCACAGAGAGCATTGGGGTAGTTGAGTCTGAAGGTGATAAAGAAACGTAAAAGGGTATCAGCATGGGAGGGTCTAAGATGGGGTGGAGGAGGTGTTGCGGAGGTGGAAGCCAGTGGCCTTTGTGACAGAGAGAATGTGGGGTCTCAAACTTAGCTCAGAGTTGAACAGGATGCCAAGATTGGAAACAGTCTTGTTCATCCTGAAACAGTGGCTGAGGAGGGAGATGGAGTCAATGGCAAGGGGGCAGAATTTGTGGTGCTGGCTAGAGACAAGAGCATTGGTCTTCCCCATGTTGAGTTGGAGAAAGATGTGATTCAGCTAAGTCTGGATGTCGTAAAGTTCATACATTTTGGGTGGAACAATGCAAGGGCAGTCTCATGGAGCTGGAGCCTGGAGGAGAGGCCTTGGAAGAGGATGGCAAGGTCTACTGCGATGAACATTGCAGAGAGGTCAAGGAGGATGAGGAGAGACAGTGCACTATGGTCACAGATGATATCGTTTGTAATTTTGGTTAGGGCCATTTCAGTACTGTGAAAAGAGCAAAAGCCAGACTGGAGGGATTCGAACAGGGAGTTGTTCGAGAGATGGCGTTGGAGCTGGGAGCGATGACCTGTTAATGACCTTTAAGGGGAAAGGGAGTAAAGCAGTGGTTGGCGTTCTGATTTTTGTGCTATGAGGGCAGCTACATAGCCTCCACCCGATGCTTTCTCACAGCATTGTGACCGAAGTCAGGAATTCAGTGGAGTCAGGTAAATAAGCCTAATTGTCAATGACACAAGCTGGAGTTGCCAAACCGTCCCCTGTGAAGTGGTATAATGCAAGGTCAAGCCTGTGGTGGCACATATAGTTTTCCAGTTTCAGTCACGCATTCAAGTGGATGCACCAAAGTGGGACGGGTAGTCCCACTGTACTGATGGGAAAATCAGAAAGCAGTTCACTATACGCCATATTTCAACATCTCCCAGCGGCAGCTATAAAGCACCCTCAACAGAGTGCAGACTGTAAATTCAGCTCAGGAAAGTGTGTGGCATGGAGAGGTATCCATTAAATAACTTAATTAAGACGATTATATAATGGGCATAGCCTGAAATAAAATAGTGTTATTAAAAGAATATTATCCAATCACCATTATTACTGGATGTATTATTGTTTGGTTTGCAAAGGTTGAGAGTTGTTCAATCTGTTGCTTTTCATGCTTGAAGTATCAGCTTGGCTCAGTTTGAAAGCTCAGTCTCACCTCTGAAGGTTGTGTGATCAAACCCCAGTCTAGGACTTTAGCACTCTCGGCTGAAACTCCAGTGCCGCACTGATGGAGTGCTGTATTGTTCAAAGTGCTGTCTTTCAGGTGGGATATTAAACTGGGGCCCTGTCGGCTTGTTCAATGCATGTTGAAGATCCAGTTGTCACTAATCAAAGAAGAGCACGGAGGTCCCCCACTGCTCTGACCAACATTCCTAACTCAACCAATACCAACAAGAATGAAATAACTGACCATTAATCTCATTGCTGTTCGTAGGATCTTGCTGTGTACAAAATGGCAGCAGCACTTGTCTCCAAAACAACAGTCCATATAAGTGAAGTGCTTTGAGGCATTTGTGAAAGATGTGATAAGGCGCTATAAGTTCTTTCTAATTCATGTTTGCTGATGTGTTTCAGGTCTAATAAAACTCGAAATCTCGCCAGCTCCAGAGAATCCCGCATTCTGCATTACACCTGAACTGTTACCAGTGAAACCATATCCTGAAAACCGTAGCCGACCAATCAAAGAAATTCTAGAGTTCCCCTCTCGAGAAGTCTATGTTCCACATACTTCTTACAGGTGAGTGACCAATGGTGCCTGTGTAAAATGCAAATCTGCCGAGCTTTTACATAAAGCTTGTAATTTTAAAGTTACTTCCAAAAATGTCGTGATCAAATTTTCTGTCACTCCTTTCATTTTACTGACCGTTGCAATTGTTTGAGGTTGAAGGTATTTGGATAGCTTTGTTATGGTAACAGCTCAGCTGATTCTAAACCATTAATGCAATCACCTCAGGGTAGTGTTGTCCAAGAACTTTTAATAATAATTTTATAGATTATAAGCTTCGCTGTGTCTCAGTGCTTATAACACATGAATCTAAGAATGATTAAATATGAATATATGAAAAACCCTGGCTCCGGCAGAAGGATTTTTTTCTCCTTGCCCTTCCCAATTTCCATGCCATTACGTATGTGCACATAAAGGTTTGACCTGAAGAGGGAGTATTTGCTTTCTTTTTGCAGTCGCACTTTCGGAATCTTGATGCTTGACATCATTGTTGTAGCAGTAAGCTGTTTACTTTACAAAACAGATAAAGAACGTGAGAAAGCATCAAACAAGAAGTGATTCACATAATTAACCCACGCACAATCCACACTCGCTGTTGAATGAATCTGACAAAATGGATATATCCCTCCCCACCCTTGTTCAGCCATACTAATAAAATATATGGAAGAATATTAAGTAGAGGAATAAATAATGGCCTTAAATACATTAATATACTACATTTATATTTATTATAAATGTGTTTATTATTTGTTTACTATTTAATGCAGAAGTTAACACTTCATTTTAAATAAGTTAACACTTGTTTATATTTTCAGAGCTTTATCCTTGAGTCTCGATGTTCATCACCATTACAACAACCTATGTTTTACTGTGTGACGCTATAGCTGATGTGGCTGGACAGGGTCTTTTACAACAATTTCAGCACTAGAGCAGGATTATAAAGGGGTCAGCTATCAGGAAGGAAGATCTTTAGAAGGAGATAATGCACTCTGTTCTACAGAGTTATAGCACTCTTGTATATAATCATCCAGTAAAAAGACAGTTTTTTCCCTTGAAACACGTGTCAGGTGGCCCTATAATAACAACAGACAATGCTGAAATCACTCAGCAGGTCAGGCAGCATCATGGAGAGAGAAACAGAGTTAACGTTTCAGGTCAGAACTGGAAAAAGTTAGAGAAGTAACAGATTCTTAAGCAAGTGTAGGGGCAGGGAAAGGGAGATGGGGAGGAAAGAACAAAGGGAAGCTCTGTGATAGGCTGGAAGGCAGGGGAGATTAAAAGACAAAAGGGATAATGGTGCAAGGCAAAAGGAGATGGTAATGAGACAAGTTAAGAAACAAAAGATGACTCTAGATGAGGTGTAAATGGCCATGGCAGAATCAACAGCTGCCATGTGAGGGGAAAAAAAAGGAAAAAAAAATATAGGGGCCGAGGTTATAGTCTGAAATTGTTGAACTCGATTTTGAGTCGAGAAGGCTGTAAAGTGCCTAAACGAAAGTTGAGGTGCTGTTCCTCGAACTTACGTTGAGCTTCGTTGGAACAGTGTAAGAGGCTGAGAACAGAGAGATCAAAGTGGGAGTGGAGCGGAGAATTAAAGTGACTGGCAACCGGAAGCTCGGGGTCACGCTTACGATGGAGGTGTTCCGCAAAGCGGTCACCCAATCTGTCTTTGGTCTCCCCAGTGTAGAGGAGACCGCATCGTGAGCAGCGAATACAGTATACTAAATTGCAAGAAGTTCAAGTAAATCATTGTTTCACCTGGAAGGAGTGTTTGGGGCCCTGGACAGTGGGAAGGGAGGAGGTAAAAGGGCAGGTGTTGCATCTCCTGCGCTTGCACGGAAAGGTGCCGTGGGAAGGGGAAGGGGTGTTGGGGGTGATAGAGGAGTGGACCAGGGCGTCGCGGAGCAATTCTGTTGTTATTTCAGATTTCCAGCATCCGCAGTATTTTGCTATTGTGTCAGGTGGCACTATACCCTTGTTGAGCCATAGCATTCTGTAAAGCCTTTATTCTCAACATGGAATGTTCTTAAAAATGCAAATGATATCAAATATATAAGCCATCACTTAACTGAGGTTTTTCATCTCCTAGCACTGCTGACTTTGCAACACCACTGCAGTGAAGCAAAAGAAGCAGGCAATAATAACAGTCTTATTATTTATAATAGGCTCAGAGATGCCTATTATTATAAATATATCTAATATCGTCATTAGCAGATTCTTATAATAGCCAAACAACTTACACACCACAGTTACACATTCCCTACTATTATTCTTTCCCTGTGTACTGAGTGTGAGTAAATGTACTGTAATACAAATCTAACCTCAAAACCAACTTTTCTTTTAAAAAAAGGACCTACCAATCCTTCATTTTCTCGCGGTGACAGTAGGTGTTCCACCATTCAGTGCTATTGGCTCCACAAAGACGTCCTCAAACTAAGCAGTGCAAGTGAATGGCAAACATGCAATGTTCCCTTTAATTTGCAGCTTAAGTACGCGGTCTCTTTAAATTTTCTGCACATGCACTGTATCTTCCAGCAGCAGCAACTGGTGAGCGGCATACGCGGGACCTCGGCCGCGCACCTTAGGGGGAGCATTGCATGCAGGTGTTTGCTGAATAGCGAGAAAGCAATAGTAATCTGCCTGAGACCGGCTGGGGCAATGGGTAGAAATTTGTCTTGGGAGGTAGCGCAAAACAACTGATAGCGAATCGCCAACCCCCATTACACTCCGCCCGATTTGCTTTTCCACTGGAAGATGAAGAAACGCTGGCAGTTACTGTAATGAAGAGCTGTTTTTCACACTATACTGCTTTGGTATCAGTGATTCGTTTTGAGTCCAAAGTTACTGCTGGTAATACTAACTCCAATTAACATCTTCATATGACATTCTTTTATCTGCCATTTTTCTAGATGGGTTAACTTGTTTAAAATTAATTGGGTAACTTCTGCATTAAATAGCAAACAAAGCAGTATTGTACAAATGCATTTTTTTATTCATTCATGGGACGTGGGCGTCGCTGTTGCTCATCCTAATTGCCCTTGAGAAGGTGGTGGTGAGCCAGCTTCTTGAACTGCTGCAGTCCTTGTGTGAAGGTACTCCCACAGTGCTGTTAGAGAGGGAGTTAAAATCATAGAATGGTTACAGCACGGAAGAAGGCCATTCGGCCTGTTGAGCCCATGCCGGCTCTCTGCAAGAACACTTCAGCTAGTCTCACTCCCCCGCCCTTTCCCCGTAGCCCTTCAAATTTCTTTCCTTCAGATACTTATCCAACTCCCTTTTCAAAGCTGTGATTGAATCTGCCTCCACCACCCTTTCAGGCCGTGCATTCCAGATCCTAACCACTCACTGCGTAAAAAAGTTTTTTCTTACGTCGCCTTTGGTTCTTTTGCCAATCACCTTAAATCTGTGTCCTCTGCTCTCAATCTTCTCTGCTCCAAGGAGAACAACACCAGCCTTCTCCAGTCTATCAAGGTAACTGAACTCCCTCATTCCTGGAATCATTCTCGTAAATCTTTTCTGCACCTTCTCGAAGGCCTTCACATCCTTCCTAAAGTGTGGTGCCCAGAATTGGACACAGTACTCCTATTGGGGCCGAACCAGTGTTTTATACAGGTTCATCATAATTTCCACACTTTTGTACTCTATACCTCTATTTATGAAGCCCAGGATCCCGTAAGCCTTTTTAACCACTTTCTCAACCTGCCCTGCCACCTTCAACGTTTTGTGCACATATACCCCCAGGTCTCTCTGATCGTGCACCCACTTCAGGATTGTACCATTTAGTTTATATGTCCTCTCCTCATTCTTTCTACCAAAATTTATCACATCACACATTTCTGCATTAAATTTCATCTGCCACATGTCCGCCCATTTCACCAGCCTGACTATGCCTTCCTGAAGTCTATCACTCTCCTCCTCGCTGTTCACTATACTTCCAAGTTTTGTATCATCTGCAAATTTTGAAATTGTGCCCTGTACACCCACGTCCAATTCATGAATATATATCAAGAAAAGCAGTGCTCCTAGAACCGACCCCTGGGGAACACCACCGTATATACCCTCCTCCAGTCTGAAAAACAACCGTTCACCACTACTCTCTGTTTCCTGTCACTAAGCCAATTCCGTATCCATGCTGCCACTGTCCCTTTTATTCCATGGGCTTCAACTTTGCTGGCAAGCCTATTATGTGGCACTTTGTCGAACGCCTTTTGGAAATCCATGTATACTACGTCAACTGCATTACCCTCATCAACCCTCTCTGTTACCTCATCAAAGAACTCAATCAAGTTAGTTAAACACGATTTGCCTTGAACTAATCCGTGCTGGCTTTCCTTAATTAATCCACACTTGTCCAAGTGACTGTTAATATTGTCCCTGATTGCTGTTTCTAAAAGCTTCCCCACTACCAAGGTCAAACTGACTGGCCTGTAGTTGCTGGGTTTATCTTTACACCCTTTTTTGAACAATGGGGTAACATTTGCAATTCTCTAGTCCTCTGGCACCACCCCTGTATCTAAGGAAGATTGGAATATTATGGCCAGTACCTCCGCGATTTCCTCCCTCAATTCCCTCAGCATCCTAGGATGCATCCCCATCAGCTCCTGGTGATTTATCTACTTTAAGTACAGCCAGCCTTTCTAATACCTCCTCTTTATCAATTTTTATCCTATCAAGTATCTCCACTACCTCCTCCTTTACTATGTCTATGGCAGCATCCTCTTCCTTGGTGAAGACAGATGCAAAGTACTCGTTTAGTACCTCAGCCATACCCTCTGCCTCCATGCATAGGTCTCCTTTTTGGTCCCTAATCGGCCCCACCTCTCCTCTTACTACCCTTTTATTATTTATATGCCTATAGAAGACTTTAGGATTACCTTTTATGTTGGCTGCCATTCTATTCTCATACCCTCTCTTTGCCCCTCTTATTTTCTTTTTCACTTCTCCTCTGACCTTTCTATATATAGCCTGATTCTCGATGTATTTGCAACCTGACATCTGTCATATGCGCTCTTTTTCTGCTTCATCATATTTTCTATCTCTTTCGTTATCCAGGGAGCCCTGACTTTAGTTGCCCTGCCTTTCCCCCTAGTGGGAATGTACCTCAACTGTACCTGAACTATTTCCTCTTTAAAGGCAGCCCATTGTTCCATTACAGTTTTGCCTGCCAATCTTTGATCCCAGTTTACCCAGGCCAGATCTGTTCTCATCCTACTGAAATTGGCCTTCCCCCAGTTAAACATTTTTACTCTAGATTGCTACCTGTCCTTTTCCATAGCTAATCTAAACCTTATGATACTATGATCACTGTTCCCTAAATGTTCACCTACTGACACTTGCTCCACTTGACCTACCTCATTTCCCAGAACCAGATCCAGCAATGCCTCCTCCCTCGTCAGGCCAGAAACATACTGATCAAGAAAGTTCTCCTGAACACACTTCAGAAATTCTTCCCCTTCTCTGCCCTTAACACTAATACAATCCCAGTCTATATTAGGATAGTTGAAGTCCTCCATTATTACTACTCTATAGCTCTTGCACCTCTCTGTAATTTCTCTGCAAATTTTCTCCTCCATATCTTTCCCACTATTTGGTGGTCTATAGAATACACCTAGTAGTGTAATGGCACCTCTATTATTTCTTAACTCTAGCCATATAGATTCTGTCCTTGACCCCTGCAGGGCATCCTCCCTCTCCAGCACTGTAACATTCTCCTTGACCAATACTGCCACACCACCTCCTTCCTATCTTTCCTTCCCTATCTTTCCTGAACACTTTATAACCAGAAATATTTAAATCCAATCCTGCCCTGTTTTGAGCCAGGTCTCAGTTATTGCCACAACATCATATTCCCATGTGGCTATTTGTGCCTGCAGCTCACTTACCTTGTTTTCTACACTTCGTGCGTTCACATACATACACTGTAAACCCATCTTAGACCATCCTGTATTCTCTCTTAGTTTGACCCCCCCCCAATACCTTACTATTTTTTACTTTAGTGCTCTCTGCCTCTCCCAATCCTTCGAGCACTTTATTTCCCCTTTCTAATGTTACATTATGGTGCCCATCCCCCTACCAAATTAGTTTAAACCCTCTCCAACAGCACCAGCAAACCTCCCTGCGAGGATATTGGTTCCAGCCCTGTTGAGGTGCAACCTGTCCGGCCTGTACAGGTCTCACCTCGCCCAGAACCGGTCCTAATGCCCCAGGAATCTAAAGCCCTCCCTCCTGCACCATCTCTCCAGCCACGCATTCATCTGCGCTATCCTCCTATTTCTATACTCACTCGCATGTGGCACCGAGAGTAATACGGAGATTACCACCTTTGGGGTCCTGCTTTTTAATCTCTTTCCTAGCTCCTTGAAATCTGCCTCAGAATGTTCTGCAGTCGCTCGGTGACATCCTTGACCCTGACACCAGGGAGGCAACATAACATCTTGGAGTCACGTCTGCGGCCGCAGAAACGCCTGTCTGCTCCACTAACTATTGAATCCCCTACCACTATTGCTTTCCCACTCTTCTTCCTCCCCCGCTGTACAGCTGAGCCACCCATGGTGCCCTGGACTTGGCTCTGGCTGTACTCCCCAGAGGAACCATTGCCCTCACCAGTACTCAGAACCGAGTACTGGTTGGAGAGCGAGATGCACTCAGGGGACTGTTGCACTACCTGCCTGGTCCTCCTCTTCTGTCTGGTGGTCACCCATTCCCTTCTGGCTACACACTCTTTATCTGCAGGGTGACCACCTCCTGAAACGTGCTTTCCACAAAGCTCTCTGCCTCACGGATGCACCGTAGTGATGCCAGCTGCTGCTCAAGCTCCAAAACCCAGAGCTCGAGCTCCTCCAGCTGATGACACTTCCTGCACATGTTGTTGTCCAGGACACGGGAAGCATCCTGGAATCCTCACATGGCACAGGATGTGCATTCCATGGAACTGAGCTGCCCTGCCATGCCTTTACTTAATAGACTATTAACTAGAAACACTTACCTAGCTTTTCACCATTCAGCTCCCTCCCTGGTTGTGACGTCACTTTAGCGGTTTTGCAGTTGTTGCTTTTGTTGTTGTTGTTTTCGCTGGAGGTTCTCCGCCTCCTCGCTGCCACCGCTGCTCCAATCTGCACTCTCGCTGGGCCTCCCGCTCGATTTACACTCCACCTCCTTCAAACTCTTATTTTTAATTTTAATTTTTAGTTTTGTGCCAATCAATTGTCCTGGATGGTGTCGAGCTTCTTGAGTGTTGTTGGAGCTGCACTCATCCAGGCAAGTGGAGAGTATCCTGACTTGTGCCTTGCAGATGGTGAAAAGGCTTTGGAGAGTCAGGAGGTGAGACACTCGCCGCAGAATACCCAGCCTCTGACCTGCTTTTGTAGCCACAGTATTTATGTGGCTGGTCCAGTTAAGTTTCTGGTCAATGGTGACCCCCAGGATGTTGATGGTGGGGGATCCGATGAAAGTAATGCTGTTGAATGTCATGGGGAGGTGGTTTGACTCTCTCTTATTGGAGGTAGTCATTGTCTGGCACTTGTGTGGTACGAATGTTACTTGCCACTTCTCAGCCCAAGCCTGAATGTTGTGCAGATCTTGTTGCATGCGAGCATGGACTGCTTCATTATCTCAAGAGATGCGAATGGAACTGAACATTGTTCCAACTGAACAATCATCAGTGAACATCCCCACTTCTGACCTTATGATGGAGGGAAGGTCATTGATGAAGTAGCTGAAGATAGTTGAGCCTAGGACACTGCGCTGAGGAACTCCTGCAGCTATGTCCTGGGGCTGAGATGATTGGCCTTCAACAACCATAACCATCTTCCTTTGTGCTAGGTATGGCTTCAGCTAGTTTAGAGTTTTCCTCCTGATTCCCATTGACTTTAATTTTACAAGGGCTCCTTGATGCCACACTCAGTCAAATGCTGCCTTGATGTCAAGGACAGTTACACTCACTTCACCTCTGGAATTCAGCTCTTTTGTCCATATTTGGACCAAGGCTGTAATGCGGTCTGGAACTGAGTAGTCCTGGTGGAACCCAAACTGAGCATCGGTGATCAGGTTATTGCTGAGTCAGTGCCGCTTGATAGCACTGTCGATGACACTTTCCATCACTTTGCTGATGATTGAGAGTAGACTGATGGGACAGTAATTAGCCTGATTGGATTTTTCCTGTTTTTTGTGGACAGGACATAACTGGGCAGTTTTCCACTTTGTTGGGTAGATGCCAATGTTGTAGCTGTACTGAACAGCTTGGCTGGACGCACGACTAGTTCTGGAGCACAAGTTTTCAGCACAGCAGCCGGGATGTTGTCGGGGCCCATAGCCTTTGCTGTATCCAGTGTGCTCAGCCGTTTCTTGATATCATGTGGAATGAATTGAATTGACTGAAGACTGGGTCTGTGATGGTGGGGACCTCAGGAGGAGGCCGAGATGGATCATCCACTGGGCACTTCTGGCTGAAGATGGTTGCAAATGCTTCAGCCTTGTCTTTTGCACTTACATGCTGGGCCCCTCCATCATTGAGAATGGGGATGTTCATGGAGCCTCCTCCTCCTGTTAGTTGTTTGATTGTCCACCGCCGATTTAGCATATATATAGTCCTGTGTTGTAGCGAAGCCACTAATATGTGCAAAAGTCATTTCTAGGCTCAAAAAAGGATTAGTCGTAATAACAAGTCACCTGACTACTGCTTCTGCTGGAAAGCGAGAAGGAAGGAACTGCATTTTAGAAAATACTTTGAAGCATGCACTTACATTTCAATGTTGCTCCAGGTTCATTCCCAATTACTATAATGTGAACACAAGAGGCACAAATATTATTCTACTAGATGAGCACAACATTGATGATTCACCATTAGAGTGTTTTCTGCTCAGCTTATTGAGTTATATTTTCTCATTTAAATCTTTTTCACCCCCTCCTAGTCCAGGAGTACAAAGCCAATTTGAAGTAGTATACACACACATCATGTATTTCTGGAAAGTTTATTCAAAAGTGCTGGAAAATGCACCAGATAACATTTGTGAGGGTGGGTGGAGCCATGTCCTTAGAAAATAAACCCAGCAGACGATGTACAGTATACACTTCTAAAATGACGACTACTCTTACTGCAAGCAATAAAAAATGCATAATGACTTCAGAAAAGTATGCATCTAAACTTCTGAAAACTTCAAAAAATAAAATGGCAATACACTGAAAATGCAAAGTAACCTGCAATTGGTTGGGTGAAGTGGAGAGGCAAAGATATCGGATACAATATTTGTCCTTGTAATTTTGCCATTGTCAGGCCAATGAAGACTACTCTTCTGGTCACATATACTTTTTTCACTTTCAATTTTCTTCCCTTCTGTCCTCAAGGCACTGAGTATGAATCCATGGGAGTTGGCCTCCCACTGGTTGTTCTTCATGTGTGAGCTGAGACAACAAATGCTGGCCAGCTATTCCACTGTGGGGGAAGTCATAGCCAGCCCAAAACATGCCTCCCTCAATATCCACGTATGTGATCAGGGATCACTGAATCTTTTTCACCCCTCCTAGTCCAGGACTATGAAGTCAACTGTCGTGCCCCCATCACTACCCTGCTTGAGATTAGGTATCTCTGTACAAATTAGGGATCAAATGTGGAGCCAACCAACTTGGTCTGTGTGGTTTAGTTCTGCACTGGGCTGTTCCCTTACTAAGTGAACCATCAGGAGAGAACCACATTTTTAAAATTGCACATAAAAGGTTTATGTCAAATAGACACTTTGAACATTAGAAGTAATAACTTAGGGGTTCATTTTAATTTGCTGAAATCGGCAGTAATGGCCTCGAAATGAGGTTGGTAGACTTACTGGCCTGTTAAGGCCAACAATCTGCCCGCTGCCACTTTGAGAGGCCTACCAGTGGGCGGCCAAAGCACCTGCTTGTTCAGGCGGAAGGCCCTATGACATATAAAGAGCTCCAATTGCCATTGTAGGATAGAATTGGTTGAAGCATATGCCCTGCACTCTCTGACCAGTTTCATTGGCAATAAAACTGAAGAGGCTCTGGAAAGGTAAGTTTTTTAAATTATTTTTGTGGGGCAAAGAGGAGTTGAAGTGCTCCTCCGGGCCCCCCAAAAATAATCTGGGCCGCTGCTGCCCTGGGCTTCCCCGCCCTCCCCCTCCTCTGCATGATCAAGACATCCCTCCGGGACTTGCCTTGCTGCTGGCTTCTGGGCTGCCCGATATTGTGCCGGCCTGAATCCGGCAAGCTGCTTTGATATGCTCGTATGGCACTCGCAGCTCGCCGTTCCCATTTAAATGACTCCAGCCTCTTCGCCTTCGGAATGGGCTCACTCTGTCGATCAGCCGCCCCAAAGTTATAATCAATCCCTTCATAATTCAGTTATGGGAAATGTCCCCTGGATTTTCTCCCCAGCATCAGGGGCTCTAAATGGCAACGTTGGCATTCCAATCCATTGGACTCTGTGTTATACAATCATTAAAACATTTTAATGATAATAAATAAAGACAAGGCACCAAAACATATGATGTGAAACTTTGGCATTCCAGTTCTAATGGCGAATTAACATGTGACATTAGTTGTTGTGCTGATAACTAACAAAATAAACCTCTGGGAATGTAAACTTTAGTGCAGCTGCTTGTACTTGTCACTCTCAAGTTCACAAAAGTTCAGGATGTTTCCTTAGTTCATAATCCTCATTGGCCTGACCATTAGTAGTGTGGATTTAAAAGAGTAATAATTGCCTTTCCAAGTCTTCCAGAAAATTCCTTTCTTCCGATCTGGTCTTCTGTTGATTCTGGTTCGGAGATATTTCCCATTCAAATTTGCTTCCCCACACGCACTAAACCACCAGCCACCTATAACAAGGAAGACCACATTCTAATTTCAGTTTGCACAAAACTTTCTGTCAAGTAACATTGGCACACATACCTTTTCATCCAAATATTTAGGGACAGGTTCGAGATGTTTTTGAGTTGAATGGTTGTGGTTCTCACCCAAATCAGACATCCAAAAACAGAAATTGGTCAACTGGGGCAATGTCAATATTTTCATAACTCCTCTCACTCCACTAGATGGTCAGGAAACTCGAACCCTTTTTCCCTCCTCCACATTACGTCATTTATCAATCAGTTTTGAGCAATATTAAAATTCCAGTATATGATTAAAATTAATTTCCAAAATGTATTTCCTTCCCTCTCATTCTCTGGCAGAAGGGGCAGTTACGAGACTCGCTCCTGGGCCACTCTGAAACCGAGTTGCAGGAGTATCCGGGGTGATTTCATTTGCAACTAGTGACAAAATTAATTAATTAAACAAGGCTAGAGGAGCAATAACAATGGGAGTCCAATACCTGTTAATGTGTAGAAACCAATAAGTAGAATTAATTAAGGTTGTTAATATAATCCTCCTTGCTAGTTACAGAACATTTTTTGCATAAACATATTACATTTGTAACTCCTGTCCTAGATTTTTTTAAATAACTGCTTAAACCTTAGGTTTTCAGTGTAGTGAATTTCCGGTACATTCCAGATTCTAATGTATATTTAATTACCTGCAGCCCAATATTTATCCTTGCTGTCTTCTACAAAAACTTGGGCCTACATGTTAACTGCTGTTAGGTGACTGCGTAACTTGTTCACTTCATAGGGAAAAGAATGTTGCAGTTTACTATGTGGTAGCAGCTGTAATGGAAATAGTGCCACTTAGTTAGAAGATCATGTGAAAACATTTACTGGAATTTGATGACTATGAACCAACAACAACATCTTACACTTATATAGCGCATTTAACGTAGTAAAACATCCCAAGGCGCCTAACAGGAGCGGTATCAATAAAAAACATTTTGTACCCCAAGCCACAGAAAAAGATATCAGGACAGATGACCATAAGCTTGATCAAAGAGGTAGATTTTTAAGGAGCATCTTAAAAGAGGAGAGAGAGGTAGAGTGAGATGGAGAGGTTTAGGGAGGGAATTCCAGAACTTAGGGCCAAGGCAGCTGAAAGCACGGCCGCCAATGTTGGAGCGATTAAAATCGGGGATGCGCAACAGGCCAGAATTGAAAGAGCGCAGAGATCTCGAAGGCTTGTAGAACTGGAGGAGGCTACAGAAACAGGGAGGGTCGAGGCCATGGAGGGATTTGAAAACAAGGATGAGGATTTTTAAATTGAGACATTGTTGGACCGGGAGCCAGTGAAGGTCAGCAAGCACAGGGGTGATGGGTAAACGAGATTTGGAGCGAGCTAAGATACAGGCAGCAGAGTTTTGGATGAGCACAAGTTTATCTAGGGTGGAAGATGGGAGGCCAGCCAGGAGAGCATTGGAATAGTCAAGTCTAGAGGTAACAAAGGCATGGATGAGGGTTTCAGCAGCAGATAAGGTGAGGCAGGGTCGGAGTCAAGTGATGCTACGGAGGTGGAAGTAGGCAGTCTTGGTGATGGAGCGGATATGTGGTCGGAAACTCATCTTGGGGTCAGACATAACAACAAGGTTGCGAACGGTCTTGCTCAGCTTAAGGTAGTTGCCACGGAAGGAAACGGTGGTCAGGGAATGGAGTTTGTGGCGGGGACCAAAGACGATGGCTTCAGTGGGCAATAAGGTGACAGATGGAGTATAATGTGGGGAAATGTGAGGTTATTCACTTTGGTAGGAAGAATAGAAAAACAGAATTTTTTTTTAAATGGTGAGAAACTATTAAATGTTGGTGTTCAGAGAGATTTAGATGTCCTAGTACAAGAAACACAGAGAGTTAGCATGCAGGTACAGCAAGCAATTAGGAAGGCAAATGGCATGTTGGCCTTTATTGCTAGAGGGTTGGAGTACAAGAGTAAGGAAGTCTTGCTACAATTGTACAGGGCTCTGGTGAGACCAGACCTGGAGTATTGTGCACAGTTTTGGTCTCCTTATTTAAGGAAGGATATACTTGCCTTAGAGGCAGTGCAATGAAGGTCCACTAGATTGATTCCTGGGATGAGAGGGTTGTCCTATGAGGAGAAATTGAGTAGATTGGGCCTATACTCTCTGGAGTTTAGAAGAATGAGAGGTGATCTGTGCAAATAGATGTTAACGGATACGATGTGATTGGGATTACAGAGACGTGGCTCCAGAACAATCAAGGCTGGGAACTGAACATCCAGGGGTATTCAACATTCAGAAAGGATAGAATAAAAGGAAAAGGGGGTGGGGTAGCATTGCTGGTTAAAGAGGAGATTAATGCAATAGCTAGGAAGGACATCAGCTTGGAGGATGTGGAATCAATATGGGTTGAGCTGCAGAACACCAAAGGGCAGAAAACGTTAGTGGGAGTTGTGTACAGACCTCCAAACAGCAGTAGTGAGGTGGGGGAGGGTATGAAACAGGAAATCAGAGGTGCGTGCAAAAAAGGCACGGCAGTTATCATGGGTGACTTTAATATGCATATAGATTGGGCTACTCAAACTGGAAGCAATACGGTGGAGGAGGATTTCCTGGAGTGTTTAAGGGATGGTTTCCTAAACCAATATGTTGAGGAACCAACTCGAGGGGAGGCCATCCTGGACTGGGTGTTGTGTAATGAGGAAGGACTAATCAGCAATCTTGTGGTACGAGGCCCCCTGGGGAAGAGTGACCATAGTATGGTGGAGTTCTACATTAGGATGGAGAAGGAAACAGTTAATTCAGAGACCATGGTCCAGAACTTAAATAAGGGCAACTTTGAGGGTATGAGGCGTGAATTGGTGAGGTTAAATTGGCAAGCGATATTTAAGGGACTATCAGTGGAAGGGCAATGGCAGACATTTAGAGATCGCATGGATGAACTACAACAATTGTACATCCCGGTCTGGCGTAAAAATAAAAAAGGGAAGGTGGCTCAACCATGGCTAACAAGGGAAATCAGGGATAGTATTAAAACCAAGGAAGTTGCATACAAATTGGCCAGAAGTAGCAGCAAACCCGGGGACTGGGAGAACTTCAAAACTCAGCAGAGGAGGACGAAGGGTTTGATTAGGGCAGGGAAAATAAAATATGAAAGGAAGCTTGCAGAGAACATTAAAATGGACTGCAAAAGCTTCTATAAATATGTAAAAAGAAAGAGGTTAGTAAAAACAAACGTAGGTCCCCTGCAGTCGGAAACAGGGGAAGTCGTAATGGGGAACAAGGAAATGGCAGATCAATTGAACAAGTATTTGGTTCGGTGTTTACTGTGGAGGACACACACAACCTGCCGGAAATAAAAGGGGTCAGAGGATCTGGTAAGAGGGAGGAGCTGAGGGAAATCCTTATTAGTCGGAAAAGGTATTGAGGAAATTGATGGGACTGAAGGCTGAAAAATCCCCGGGGCCTGATGGTCTGCATCCCAGAGTACTTAAGGAGGTGGCCTTGGAAATAGTGGATGCATTGACGATCATTTTCCAACATTCCTTAGACTCTGGATCAGTTCCGATGGAGTGGAGGGTGGCCAATGTAACCCCTCTTTTTAAAAAAGGAGGGAGGGAGAAAGCAGGGAATTATAGACCGGTCAGCCTGACATCGGTCGTGGGTAAAATGATGGAAGCAATTATTAAAGATGTCATAACAGACCATTTGGAAAGTGGCGACATGATAGGTCCAAGTCAGCATGGATTTGTGAAAGGGAAATCATGCTTGACAAATCTTCTGGAATTTTTTGAGGATGTTTCCAATAGGGTGGACAGGGGGGAACCAGTAGATGTGGTGTATTTGGACTTTCGGAAGGCCTTCGACAAGGTCCCACACAAGAGATTGGTGAGCAAAGTTAAAGCACATGGGATTGGGGGTAATGTGTTGACGTGGATTGAGAACTGGTTGGCACACAGGAAACAAAGAGTAGGAGTAAATGGGTACTTTTCAGAATGGCAGGCAGTGACCAGCGGGGTACCGCAGGGTTCGGTGCTGGGACCCCAGCTGTTTACATTATATATTAATGATTTGGACGAAGGGATTAAATGTAATATCTCCAAATTTGCGGATGACACTAAATTGGGAGGCAGTGTGAACAATGAGGAGGATGCTAGGAGGCTACAGAGTGACTTGGACAGGTTGGGTGAATGGGCAAATGTATGGCAGATGAAGTACAATGTGGATAAATGTGATGTTATCCACTTTGGTGGTAAAAATAGAGAGGCGGACTATTACCTGAATGATGGCAGATTAGGGAAAGGGGAGGTGCAACGAGACCTGAGCGTCATGGTACATCAGTCACTGAAGGTGGGAATGCAAGTGCAGCAGGCAGTCAAGAAAGCAAACGGAATGATGGCCTTCATAGTAAGGGGATTTGAGTACAGGAGTAGGGAGGTGATGCTGCAGTTGTACAGGGCCTTGGTGAGGCCACACCTGGAGTATTGTGCGCAGTTTTGGTCTCCTAACTTAAGGAAGGACATTCTTGCTATTGAGGGAGTGCAGCGAAGGTTCACTAGATTGATTCCTGGGATGGCCGGACTGACATATCAAGAAAGATTGGGTCAACTGAACTTGTATCCTCTGGAGTTCAGAAGAATGAGGGGGGATCTTATAGAGACATTTAAAATCCTGACTTTAAGGATAGTATTCGACTAAAAACAAGGGCATATAAGGTAGCGAAATCTAGTGGGAGGACAGAGGATTGGGAAAACTTTAAAAGGCAGCAAAAAATAACAAAATGATTGATTAAGAAAGGGAAGATAGATTATGAAAGTAAATTAGCAAAAAATATAAAAACAGATAGTAAGAGTTTTTATAGTTATATAAAAAGAAAAAGGGTGGCTAAAGTAAATGTTGGTCCCTTAGAGGATGAGACCGGGAAATTAATGGTGGGAAATATGGAGATGGCAAAAACACTGAATGAATATTTTGTATCAGTCTTTACAGTAGAGGACACTAAGAATATCCCAACACTGGACAAACAGGGGGCTATAGGGGGAGAGGAGCTAAACACGATCAAAATCACTAAGGAAGTGGTACTCGGTAAAATAATGGGACTCAAGGCGGATAAATCACCTGGACCTGATGGCTTACATCCGAGAGTCTTGAAGGAAGTGGCGGTAGGGATTGTAGATGCATTGGTAATAATTTTTCAAAACTCCCTGGATTCCGCTAAGGTCCCGGCAGACTGGAAAACTGCTAATGTAACACCCTTATTTAAAAAGGGCAGTAGACAGAAGGCTGGTAACTATAGACCGGTTAGCCTAACATCTGTGGTAGGTAAAATTTTGGAGTCCATTATTAAGGAAACAGTAACAGGACATTTGGATAATCATAATTTAATAGGACAAAGTCAGCATGGTTTTACGAAGGGGAAGTCATGTTTGACAAATTTGCTGGAGTTCTTTGAGGAAGTAACATATAGAGTGGATAAAGGGGAACCAGTGGACGTAGTGTATTTAGACTTCCAAAAGGCATTTGACAAGGTGCCACACAAAAGATTATTGCTTAAGGTAAAAAATCACGGGATTGGGGGTAATATTCTGGCATGGATAGAGGATTGGCTATCTAACAGGAAGCAAAGAGTTGGGATAAATGGTTCATTCTCAGACTGGCAATCAGTAACTAGTGGTGTTCCACAGGGGTCAGTGCTGGGTCCCCAACTCTTCACAATCTATATTAACGATTTGGAGGAAGGGACCAAGTGTAACATATCAAAATTTGCAGATGATACAAAGATGGGAGGGAAAGTAGTGAGTGAGGAGGACATAAAAAACCTGCAAGGGGACATAGACAGGCTAAGTAAGTGGGCAGAGATTTGGCAGATGGAATACAACACTGGAAAGTGTGAGGTGATGCACTTTGGCAGGAAAAATCCTAGAGCAATTTATTATCTTAATGGCAAGAAACTGGAGAGTACTGAAGTGCAAAGGGATCTGGGGGTCCTGGTGCACGAAACTCAAAAGGTTAGTATGCAGGTGCAGCAAGTGATTAAGAAGGCAAATGGAATGTTGGCTTTCATTGCTAGGGGGATAGAATATAAAAATAGGGAGGTATTGCTTCAGTTGTACAAGGTATTGGTGAGACCGCACCTGGAATACTGCATACAGTTTTGGTGTCCTTACTTAAGGAAAGACATCCTTGCTCTCGAGGCAGTGCAAAAAAGGTTCACTCGGTTAATCCCGGGGATGAGGGGGTGGTCATATGAGGAGAGGTTGGGTAGATTGGGACTCTACTCATTGGAGTTCAGAAGAATGAGAGGCGATCTTATTGAAACATATAAGATTGTGAAGGGGTTGGATCGGGTGGATGCGGGGAGGATGTTCCCGATGACGGGTGAGACGAGAACTAGGGGACATAGTCTTAGAATAAGGGGCTGCTCTTTCAAAACTGAGATGAGGAGGAACTACTTCACTCAGAGGGTGGTAGGTCCATGGAATATGCTGCCACAAAAAGCTGTAGAAGCTACAACATTAATTAAATTTAAAACAGAAATAGACAGTTTCCTAGAAGTAAAGGGCATTAAGGGTTACGGGGAGCGGGCAGGAATTTGGACATGAGTCTAGGTTCGGATCGGTCATGGCCCTGTGGGTAGTGGAGCGGGCCCAGGGACTGTGTAGCCTGATTCTGCTCCTATTTCGTGTGTGCAATTCTGTTAGATGCAGGAGATGGTTCTGTGATAGATAGTAGATTGGCGGTTAGGATCAGATCAGCCATGATCTTATTGAATGGCGGAGCAGGCTCGAGGGGCCGATTGGCCTACTCCTGCTCCTATTTCTTATGTTCTTATGTTCTTATGACTGGTTTAGACAAATTAGATGCGGGCAGAATGTTCCCAATGTTAGGGAAAACTAGAACCAGGGGTCACAGTCTAAGGATTAAGGGGAAGCCATTTAAGACTGAGCTGAGGAGGAACTTCTTCACCCAGAGAGTGGTGAATCTATGGAATTCTCTTCCACAGAAGGTTGTTGAGGCCAGTTCGCTAAATATATTCAAAAGGGAGTTAGATATAACACTCACAACTAGGGGGATCAAGGGGTATGGCGAGAAAGCAGGAATGGGGTACTGAGGTAGCATGTTCAGCCATGAACGCATTGAATGGCGGTGCAGGCTCGAAGGACCGAATGGTCTACTCCTGTACCTATTTTCTATGTTTCTATCTCATTGAAATGTATAAGATTCAGAGGGGGATTGACAGGATAAATGCTGAGAAATTGTTTCCCCTGGCTGGAGAGTCTAGAACTAGGGGGCATAGTCTGAGGATAAGGGGCTGGCCTTTTAAGACTGAAATGAGGAGGAATTTCTTCACTCAGAGGGTTGTGAATCTTTGGAATTCTCTGCCCCAAAGTGCTGTGGATGTTCAGTCATTGAGTACATTCAAGGCTGAGATAGATAGGTTTTTGGACTCTAGGGGAATCAAGGGATATGGAGATCGGGCGGGAAAGTGGAGTTGAGGTCAATGATCAGCCATGATCTTATTGAATGGCGGAGCAGGCTCGAGGGGCTGTATGGCCTACTCCTGATCCTAATTCTTATGTTCCCAATATTTAGTTGGAGGAAGTTTCTGCTCATCCAATATTAGATGTTGGACAAGCAGTATGACAAATCAGAGACAGAGGAAGGGTCCAAAGAGGTGGTGATGAGATAGAGCTGAGTGCCGTCGGCATACATGTAGAACCTGCTGTTGTGTTTTCAGATGATATCGCTGAGGAGCAGCATGAAGATGAGAAATAGAAGGGGGCCAAGGATAGATCCTTGGGGGACTCCATAGGTAACCACTTCTCAACTCGGAATAATCAATTCAGTCCACTGCATCCACAGTGGATAGGAAGGACCTATTTCCCTTAGCAGAGGTCAATAACCAGGAGGCAGAGATTTAAAGTAATTGGTAGAAGGATTAGAGGAGTTGAGGAGAATTTTTTCACCCAGAGGGTGGTGGGGGTCTGGAGCTCAATGCCTGGAAGGGTGGTAGAGGCAGAAACCCTCATCGCATTTAAAAAGTACTTGGGTATGCACCTGAAGTGCCGTAACCTACAAGGCTACGGACCAAGAGCTGGAAAGTGGGATTAGGCTGGATAGCTTTTTTTCGGCCAGCACAGACACGATAGACTGAATGGTCTCCTTCTATGCTGTAAATTTCTATGATTCTATGATAACCAGTTGAGTTAACCAGTAGCAGCTTGCTGAGTCACGAAAGTGGTCAAAACTGGGATTGTTGCAGTCTATATTACTCCCCAGTACATACTCGAGGAGAGCATCAAACTTGAAAACTGATAAAACCGTAATTATCATTTTAGCTAGTGCAAGAGATTGTGGATGCAAAATGGAAGTCTCATGAGACAATATTCACATTTTCTTAAATTAATTGGCTCAAAAAGCTTTCGCATGTTTTGAGTCACTGATGAAAATTTGTATCTATTTGGTATCCTAACTATTCTGCAAAGTCATGTATTTATGTAATTGTGAACCAGTCACAATACAGGAATAGAATCTAGTTATGTCAGTGATATCTGGTAGATGCACAATTACCACATGGTAGAGTAAGACCTAAAATTCAGATTCATGAATATTTATTACATTGGCCCGATTTTGCTGCAATAAGAATGGTGAGGCTATCAGCGTTCGCAGTTATTACAGGCTAAATCTGACTCCAACTTCTGGTGTCAGCACATGCACAGTGAAATGGGGAAATTCAGAAGTTGCTGTCAGATATACCCTGTTCCTCCACGGGGTGCGCTGTTGCAGACCTTGCCAATAGACTCAGCACTGAAATCACTATAATGGCGTGAACTTGTGGTACTTACCCACTAGTTCTGCACTAAAGACGGCTGAAAAAGTTAGAGCTGGTGCATTTAGGAGTAAAGGAATTTTTAGTGCCATAATAAGTGATAATTACTGATGAACAACTTCTCTGGCTCTGAAAAATTAAGTTTGTAAGTGTGGGGTCTCATTCCCTCAGAAGAAAATTAATATTGCAGATTTTTTTTAAATGTAAGTTTTTCTGTCTGTCTCTTTTATCTCTCTCCCTTAATTCCATCTGTATTTCCCAGTCATTATTTTGCTTTTTGTACATGATCTGTACATGATTTAAAACTAATTTATATTTCCTGCTTTATACTTCCTGGTTTGGACTCTGCAGGGTGATTTTGCCAATGGGGAGCTTTTGGAGGCGGGACTCCCACTTGTCAGGGTTTCAGTCCCGCCTCCATCAACTTCTTGCCAACCCACGCTATTTTCCATTGATTGACCTTGTTAAGCCCGCCCAGCGGGCTTAGCAGGCCAATTAAGGGAAAGCTGGTTGCAGAGAACGTCAACGTATGACCTTTCATCTGTCAAAAAATTTTGACAGATGAATTGTCCATCGTTTGACAGCTCTGTGAAGCTGTCAAACAGTGATATTCTCTGTAGTTTGATGAGGTCTTGAATTCAAGACCTCATCAAACCTCTTTCTTTTGCAGAAATGAGATAGTTGTTGCATTGGAGAATGCAACGGCCATCTGTCATCTCTACCGCGGAGGTGCGAGACTCTCCGCATACCCACCGACTGAAGCCTGCAGGAAGAAACAAAGGTAAGTACACTTTTTCTAACACTTTCCACTTACCTCAGATACTCACCTCTCCACACTTGCACCCATCACTTACCTTCACAGCGCACTTTTGCACCCTCCGACCCCCGCAGACCCACTGCTCGCCTCGGTGACCCTGGCGGAGTTTGGAGCCTTCGGGAAGCCCGCACTTGTGTGGGCAAAATGGTGATAAGCCTATTTTCTGCCTGTTAACTACCTGGCAAGATGGCACGGAGGCGGGTTGGGGGTGCGTTGGGCACCCGCCCCCAAATTCTGCCATTTTCCCAGCAGTCCCCCCTCCATACCCGCCTCCCCAGGGCTGTCAAGATCGCACCCTGCATGGCTCAGTGAGGATTCTTTAATCTGATTGGTTGAAGAGCCTCGCTGTTGCTTGCCCTGTTGACAGATGCCACAGATCCCCTGTACAGGGCGCCACACTGAAAAGATGCCAGATTAGTGGAAATCTCCACTGACAAGCCCACAAAAAGTCTGTGGGCAACTGTCAGCGAGGTGAATGGTGAAAGCCATTGCTTCGCTGCTGAGAGCAAAATCCAGGCCAATATTCAATGAACAATTTGAGGCTTTGAAATACCCACAATAAAAATCACCTTTACTTTGTCTGTATTTTTTTTTGTCCACTAAACCAATTAACAAGTGATACAACATTGAAATTTGATGAGCCAACTATACTGAACAAGAAACAGCTTCCATTTGCTGTTTATATGCTAGGTTTGCTCTGCCAGTACTAATCACCATGGATGTAGATTTTGTTTTGTTCGTCTACTCAAATGTTTTCCCCTTTTCTCCTTGCAATGTTACAATTACAGGTGCACCAGGCACTTTCCATTTGTCACCCAATTGGATCTTCTATATAGGTGTGCTTCCAGACAGTGTTGGCAGGCTATTCAACCACAGAGAGCATCATTGCCAGATGCAATCCTGTCCCCCAGTATCCATGTACACTTAGTTTTCTACCAGGAGTCATTGGACTATGTTGTGGAGCAGGAACCCTAGCTGCTATTTTGTCCCCCTCCCCAGCTCAGGGCATTGAGACCAATTGTAGAATCCTGATTGCCTCCGAAACTGAGATCAGCTAACACAGATAAAAGAAAGACTTGCATTTATATAGCACCTTTCTTGACCTCAGGATGTCACAAGCACTTTACAGCCAATGAAGTATTTTTGAATTGTAGTCATTGTTGTATTGTGAGAAATGATGGGAATTGAACCTGTGAACCTTCTGGTCGGTAGGGGTCAGAACCATATAAGGCATTGCATCTGCTAATTGTAATTAACAGCATCGTACCTGAATGTTGCTCGGCACAGTTTATAACAGTGTGAAGATCATTGTCTCGATCACTGGTGGAAAACGGAAGCGCTTTACAGTCACTCATGGCTGACGAGAGATCTCCAGTCAAAACCTGACCGATTTGCAGGGTATAGTTGTTGTCCTTGCCGCCCAACCTAAATGTATAGTCAATGTATCGTGTCTTATTCTTCCAATCCTCCAGTTCAATTCGCAAAAGATATTTGGTCTGATGAGCAATTTGATAGAAGCTTTCTAAACCTAACCAGAATTCACCTGAACAGAAAAGAGACCAGTTGATTGAAGGGTGGAGGAAAAGTAAGGCTTTGTATCATACTTCATTTATATTATACAGATTTACTTTAAATACATGTAGCACAAATAAAAAAGGCAGGAACCATCTGCTCTGAAAACTCAAATATAAATCAGTCCTGTTAGCAAAGTCAGCGCATGCAATATTAACTACAGTGCAAGCTTTTTCATTGTGGCCTTCATTACTTGGATCTTGGTTGTTACTAAAAATAAGATAAAATAAGAGAAGACAATCTTCAGAGCTTGGTTCTGTGGACAGCGAGAGCTAAGAATCTGCCCACTATACCGCAGATGATGACTATTTCTATTCCATTCATTAATATTAAACAATGTCAGAAACAAAGAAGTTGATTAATTGGGGTTCACTTTATTTTAGCTCAATTTCATAAGAAAATGTCATTTAGTAGTAAAAAGAAATTAAGTATAATTTTTCTCCCCTGACTATTGATTAATAATTGAATATGGTGCAGATGGCGTGTTATATCCTGTGACAGATTCTTACCATGGAGGTCCCCAAATCCAGTTTTATAATCTAACCACAGCCGATCAAAATCCACAGAGCCATTAAATCGCCGCTGAATCACAGTCCAACCAGATTCTGTTTGAGAGCACAGGAGAGACTGGATTAATTTGAGTCAAGACATGCAGGATAATAGTTCACAGCAGCTCTTTGAAGATAATGCTCATTAATGTGGCTTTAGAAGAAACTGACAACAAAATGTTCTGCATATTTTACATTTGGAAGGATAACTAATCCCCATTGATGATGCCATTTCCTTAATTACATTGGCATTCTTTTCTTCACTTTGTTGCATTTAAGAATTGTAACACATGATAACACCAAGTACAGCTCCTCAGAACTTTTGTGTAAAAGCTTTGCGGATGCGGAATAAAACTGTTCAAACTGACCTGCAGTCATTTGGCAATATGTCTGAAATAGCTGGGATCCTTTTGGCTGAATGCTATAAACTCCACTAGTTCTTTCACCCCTCTTGAAAATCTGATAACAGTCAGCTGGAAGATATGAAGAGTAAACTTCAAATGATGTAGTTAAATCACATCTGTTGAACAGCATTTCCTCAACTTTGAACACATTGAATCAATCAAGACTTTTTGGTTGAAATAAAATACTCCCCAAAGGCAAATTAAGTGAAAACCATGGCAAATGGTTTGAAGATTTTTCGTGCCATTATTTGTCTCTAGTGGCAAACTCATACATGACAACACACTATTAAGATATATCGGTCCGTACGGCAGCTTCACCAGCACCAGCCTATCGGTACCATCTGAGGGTGAGGTAGCAGATGGCATCCTCATTATCCTAAGAGCTCAAGCACCAAATGAACACAAAGTCCATAGTCTATACTTATTAACTAGAATAAAAACCTATAACTGATTCTCTGAATTTGTTGATAACCTGGATCATAATCCCAGGACACTAATGAAAGAAGAAGAAGAAAGAAAGACTTGCATTTATATAGCGCCTTTCACGACCACCGGACGTCTCAAAGTGCTTGACAGCCAATTAAGTACTTTTTGAAGTGGAGTCACTGTTGTAATGTGGGAAACGCAGCAGCCAATTTGTGCACAGCAAGCTCCCACAAACAGCAATGTGATAATGACCAGATAATCTGTTTTTGTTATGTTGGTTGAGGGATAAGTACTGGCCAGGACACCGGGGATAACTCCCCTGCTCTTCTTCGAAATAGTGCCATGGGATCTTTGACGTCCACCTGAGAGAGCAAACGGGGCCTCGGTTTAACGTCTCATCTGAAAGACACTGGTGTTGTGCAGTCCTAAGCAGTATTATTCTTTTGCACTTGATAGGACTGATGCTGTTACCTTATCCAGTCACCCCAAGTCATGTAAGCGTGGGAATTGGAACAACATTGAAACAGGTTTCAGATGATAGAGAACTACATGGGCTGAACAGCCTGTTCTCATTCCTGCTTTCTTATCTCTGCCACATGTTGGTGCAATTTGACTTTTAAAATTGAGTGGTGCCCACTCCTCAGGCATTATAGTAATACACTCCATTCCCTTAATTGCCAGGGCATATCTCACTATAATGTATCCCTGCATTCAAATTTTATTCCAGTAAAGTAAAGTATCCCCATGATTCAACTGGAACAGAACTTTGTGATGTCATATAAGGAAAGGTGCACATAAAATGTCCAATCTCATTTTGGCTTTATGCAGTAGTTTTGAAGTGTAAATACAGAAAGTGTAGATATCTCTCTCTGTAATAGACTAACAACAAAGATATACCCCCCTACCCAAATGACACAGATATCACGACATGATTTTTGCAACACAAAAGATTATATTATCCAGGTCATGCCAGTACTCACTCCCCACCTTCCAAAAACATTTTTTGGTATATCCTACCAAGAATTATACATATCTCCTTGGACCAGTCTTGCCATAATGATCTTTTCCATCTCTGAACTATTCAGAAAAAGATGCCATCATTCCATCAGTGTAAAGACATCTGTAGTTTCCCATTTTCAATGCATGGTTTCTTTGTCACCATGCATAGACTCTGAACAAAAGTAATTGATGCTATATCAATTAACTTCTTTAAAAAATGAGCTGAATAAATAGCCAGTTATGGGGTTTGAAGGTTGTGTCAGCAGGATAGTCACAGATGATTAACTGCTCCAGAGAACATTTGCTGCTGAGACCATGGACATGTTACCTGGACTGTAACTGCTGAGAAGTGAACAATATGGGTTGTAAGATTTGATTGATAACCTGGACTAGAGCATCTTTTGACATCCTTCAAGGATCTGTAAGACATTTCAAAGAGCATTGTCTACCTGTAGGTTTTACCTGTGACTGGCTGGAGGCTGTCCTCAGGAGATTGCGTAGATTAGGTTGAGTCCATGACACACCAAATTGTACATTATCTATAGAAGGACAAATTTGGTGTACTTTCCTTATCCCGTATATATGTTTTTCATCCTACTTTTTTAAATTGCTGATCAATAAACAGGATAAATGCTTTAATCAAGCTTTCCCAGACAAGCATTTTTCAGCAGCAGGCTCCATATTTCAGAAATGTTATTTGTCATTATTTTGTCATTATTTTAGAAGGAAAGCTCATTGATGCTGCACTAAATGCATGCTGGGGGAGTTTAGTTGTTTTAAAGTCCTGATGCTAAAATGACAGCTAATGAGGTTCAGATGTGCACAGGTCAATGAAACAGATTTCTTCTTGAAGAACTACTGTGAGGAAAATACTTAAAACAAGTTGCTTGGGCATTGGCTGAACATCAAATAACCTACATTTTGTTCATTTTGATTATGATGTATAGTTAATTTTATGAATTCTTTGCCCCAAACAAACTCGGAGTGATAGGACGACACTATACTGACCCAACTTACACGATCCATTTCAACTTCCACAAGTTTACAAAGTATGGCCTAGAAATTTGATTAGGTCGGAAAACGGCCGGTGACACCGCAGGCCAAGGCTAACAGCCGCCCACAAAAAGAGCGCAGGCAGCACCAGTATTATGGTGCTGCCTGCTGATTTAGATAAGTGGAGCAGAGAATCTCTTGTGCAACACGCTCTTTCCGGCGCTAACCTCAGCAGGAGGCCGAAGACCGCGTCTGAAGGATGGGCGCAGCGTTCTCGGGCAATGTGCTCTTTCGGATCATTCGGTGACGACTCTTGGGTTTTGCTATCGAGTCCACTGATGGCTCTTGTAGGGTTGTGGCATTGTGCATTGTGGCACATCAGGAGGTATTTGTTTGTCCACGACTCCCCTCTAACTTTCGCAGACATTTGTCTGAGTCTTGTGTGGGGTCCACAAATGGGTGCCAGACTGCCCGGTGCTCCCACCTTCGCTGGCTGCTGTAGGCCCACAGATGTTTCACCCAGATGTTTGCTGTGTGGAGGTTTGTGCTGCACCATGGTGCTGGAAGGGGAGGGGATGGGGTTGCGCCGTCTTGCAGCTAGCAGTGACAGTGCACTAGCCTGCATATCACATAGGGCATTAACTCCCTGGTGAGGGGCTCTTAAAGCACAGGCTCTGATCTGGAGGGACTGTGACTGGAAACACCACATAAAGACTGTGGCACAGATATCCTTAAACCATTGCATGATACATCGATGGAAATACATTTTTTAAAAAGGGAAACATAAACCTCTTAGTCAGGAGTTTACTGGTGTAAATGGTGCAGAAGAGAGTTCAAATAAATTTTTAACAACCGCAGACTTTTGAAGAACTCTTGGTGAGAATATGGTATCAAGCCTTTTAAAAACAGACTTCCAAACTTGGCATCTTATTTTATCAGTTCCTAAACTAGAAAACCCAATTTATAAAATTTAAGGAAATGCAGCTTTGAGTTTTTCCTGAGATTCTTACAACGGTAGTTCAGTATAGTTTATTTTAAAAGTATTTACCTCCTATAATGTTTGACTGACTCGGGGGGAGATTTGTTGTATCTCATTCGAAGCAGTTTTCACTCCAATTACATAGTCTGAGCTCTCCATAGTTACCAGTTATTTCAGCAGCTGTTTACTGTACGGATTATAGCTCACCGCCGCTTTCTCCCGGCTCTACACGCTGTCAACGGCTGCACGCACAGGCGTGCTTTGGAGAGGGCGGGAAGAGTAGCGGTGAGCTCCAAAATGGATGAGCGTGTATCAATTCGGCGTTGCACGCCGATTGACGTCACGCTCCTGCTAATTAAAATACTTGCTACGAGTGCAGGCAACGACAGTGCTGCCGACCTGCCGAAGCGGACGGAAGTGAGGCGACTGTCGTTTTTTTCACCAAAACGGGCCTTATCGGCCAGCACTAAAACCTGCAATTTCTATGCCTATATTTCTAATTTCCTCAAAATATTCATGCATTTCATTCTCTTTTAATTAACTACTGAGGAATGTTTCCCATGAGAGTGGTTGACAATACGGCTATTGCAGGGCCTTATTCTGCAATATCTCTTTAACCTTTCAGTTAATCCTTTTAATCCTTCTGAAATTCTTTCCATTTCATGTGCTTTTGGCTCTGTCATCCTAGCCATTTTTTGGGTTGTGGGTATTTAGGTATTTTTACATCACTTCAGATCAATTCAATGCTAAGTATGAATTTAATTCAAGGTACAATAGTGATCAAAATGCTGTGAGATCTTCTTTCCATATGGTTTCTTCATCCAATCAACCTTTTATTTTAGATAAGCTTAGCCATGATATTGTTCTATTAGTAGATGTTCCATTGAGTTGGCCATGATAATTTGGGTACCATGATAACTCAGATAGAGACAGCAGCATTATACTGTGTTATGCACAATGTATTATTATACTGCTAAGCTGGAGTAGTGTGTGACCTGGCCTGCCCTTTTAAGATCATAGATTCTAATTGCTGAGGACAATTAGAGGTTAAGCATATTCTTAAATTAATTAAAGGATTGTTGTTTCCCTGCAAGTCGGCGGCTGCTTATAAATCCTCAGCTGCTCCCCAGTACAAAAAGACAGGAAATTACTAGCTTTCTTATATTTTTTTTATTTTTGACACTTTAAAATGTGCTGGACATGTGCAAGATCCAAGATTTTTTAGATGTTTATACTAGGACAAGAGGATAATTGCTTTGCAAGGTTAGATTTGTTTCTCAATAAGCTTCCATATTTTGCAATGTATCTGAATTTGTTGTAAGTTACAAGGTGTAAGGAGGGATAAAGATTGGAGTTAAATTTACAGTGTGCCACTAAAAGAGGAGGTGGAGCAGTATCAATGTGACAGCTTTGAAATGGCAGTGAAAGAAAGAAAGAAAGACTTGCATTTATATAGCACCTTTCATGACCACTGGACATCTCAAAGCACTTTACAGCCAATGAAGTACTTTTTGAAGTGTAGTCACTGTTGTAATGTAGGAAACGCAGCAGCCAATTTGCATACAGCGAGCTCCCACAAACAGCAATGTGATAATGACCAGATAATCTGTTTTTAGTGATGTTGATTGAGGGATAAATGTTGACCAGGACACCGGGGATAACTCCCCTGCTTTTCTTCAAAATAGTGCCATGGGATCTTTTACGTCCACCTGAGAGAGCAGTCGGGGCCTCGGTTTAACGTCTCATCTAAAAGACGGCACCTCTGACAGTGCAGCTCTCCCTCAGCGCTGCACTGGAGTAACAATTTGGGTAAAGATAAGCTGAGTGGACAGAGAGTTTAATGGTAATAGTGCATCAGTGAATAAGGTGAAAGCATGGAATAAGGGTAAAAAGTTAAAATTAAAGGCTCTTTATCTGAATGCACGAAGCATTCTCAACAAGATAGAAGAATTAGTGGCACAAATAGAGATAAATGAGTTTGATCTAATAACCATTACAGAGATGTGGTTGCAAGGTGACTGAGGTTGGGAACTTAATATTCCAGGGTATTTGGCATTTTGAAAAGACAGGCAGAATGGAAAAGCATGGACTAATAAAGGAGAGCCACCGTGGGTTTGTTAAGGGCAAATCGTGTTTGACTAACTTGATTGAGTTTTTTGATGAGGTAACAGAAAGGGTGGATGAGGGCAGTGCAGTTGATGTTCTGTATATGGACTTTCAAAATCATCAGTATCAAAGGTAATCTGTCCAGGTTACATTATTTTCCCAATTGTTTGGAACTGTTCAAATATAACAACAACAACTTGTATTTTTGCACCTTTAATGTAGTAAAACATTCCAAGGTGCTTCACAGGAGTATTATAAGACAAAAATTTGACACCGAGCCACATAAGGAGAAATTAGGGTAGATGACCAAACAGAAGAGATTTAATAGAATGGTTCCAGGGATGAGGGGATACAGTTATGTGGATAGACTAGAGAAGCTAGGGTTGTTCTCCTTGGAGCAGAGAAGGCTAAGAGGAGATTTGATAGAGGTGTTCAAAATCATGAAGGATTTAGATAGAGTAAATAAAGAGAAATTGTTTCCAATGGCTGATGGGTCGATAACAAGAGGGTACGGATTTAAGGTGATTGGCAAAAGAACCAGTGGCGACATGAGAATAAACTTTTTTACACAATGAGTGGTTAGGGTTTGCCATTCACTGCCTGATAGGGTGATGGATACAGATTCAATAGTTGCCTTCAAAAGGGAATTGGATAAATAGGAGAAAAAATTGCAGATATGGGGAAAGAGCGGAGGGAGTGGGACGAACTGGATTGCTCTTCGAAAGAGACGGCACAAACTCAATGGGCCAAATGGCCTCCTTCTGTGCTGTCCGATTCTATGATATTGGCCCATATTTTGTGATAGGAATAACAGTGAGGCTAACAGCGCTCACTGTTATAACGGAGTAAATCGGACAGCAACTTCTGGTGTCCGCACATGCGCAGTTAAATGCCAAAATCCAGAAGTTGCTGCCAGAGATACCCCGCTCTACCACAAGGTGTGGTGTAACAGTCCTCGCTGATAGATTTGGCACTGGAATTAATGCAACGGCGTAAACTCGGGATAGTTGCCCACTAGTTTCCCACTAAAAATGCCAGAAAAAGTTAAGGTTGGTGCATTCAGGAGTAACGGCATGCTAAGTGACAATTACTGACAAACAACCTCTCTGGCCCTGAAAATGTAATTTTACATTCTTCAGAAGTTAATAATTGCCAGACCGGGAGATAGGCTATGGGCAGCAGAGTTTTGGATGAGCTCAAGTTTATAGAGGGTGGAAAATGGGGAGAGCAGTGGAATAGTCAAGTCTAGAGGTAAAAAAGACATGGATGAGGGTTTCAGCAGCAGATGAGCTGAGGCAAGGGCGAAGTCAGGTGATGTTATGGAGGTGGAAGTAGGCAGTCTTGGTGATGGAGCGGATATGTGATCGGAAGCTCACCTCAGGCTCAAATACGAGACCTAGGTTGTGAATGGCCCAGTTCGGCCTCAGACAGTGGCCAGGGAGAGCGATGGAGTTGGTGGCTAGGGAATGGAGTTTATGGCGAGGAATGAAGAAATGGTTTCGTTTTTTTTATATATATATATATAAATTACCTGGATATTGGAATACAGAGTAGAATTTCTAAATTTGCCGATGACACCAAACTTGGGGGTGTGGCAAACAGTGATGATGATACCAATCAACTGCAACAGGACATAAGAACATAAGAAGTAAGGGCAGGAGTAGGTCCCTCGAGCCTGCTCCGCTATTCAATAAGATCATGGCTGATCATCAACCTCAACTCCACTTTCCCGCCCGATCTCCATATCCCTTGATTCCCCTAGAGTCCAAAAATCTATCTATCTCAGCCTTGAATATACTCAATGACTCAGCATCCACAACCCTCTGGGGCAGAGAATTCCAAAGATTCACAACCCACTGAGTGAAGAAATTCTTCCTCATCTCAGTCTTAAATGGCCTACCCCTTATCCTGAGACTATGCCCCCTAGTTCTAGACACTCCAGCCAAGGGAAACAACCTCTCAGCATCTACCCTGTCAATCCCCTTCAGAATCTTGTATGTTTCAATGAGATCACCTCTCACTCTGCAACAGGACATAGAAAGGCTAGCAGAATGGGCAGACAAGTGGCAGATGGAATTTAATACAGAGAAGTGTGAGGTGATGCATTTTGGCAGAAGAAACAGGGAGAGGCAATATACACTTAATGGCACAGTTTTAAAGAGTGTGCAGGGACAGAGGGACCTGGGAGTTAATATGCATAGGTCCGTGAAGGTGGCAGGACATATTGAGAGAGTGGTTAACAAAGCATATGGGACCTTGGGTTTCATAAATAGAGGTATTAAGTACAAAAGTAGAGAAGTTATGCTGAACCTTTATAAAGTGCTGGTTAGACCACAACTGGAGTATTGTATCCAGTTCTGGTCACCACACTTTAGGAAGGATGTGAAGGCCCTTGAGAGGGTGCAGAGGGGATTTACCAGAATGGTTCTGGGGATGGGGGATCTTAGCTACAAGGACAGGTAGGAGAAGCTGGATTTGTTTTCATTAGAGCAAAGGAGGTTGAGGGGTGATTTGATAGAGGTGTACAAGATTATGACGGGTTTGGATAGGCTAGACGGGGAAAGGCTGTTCCCACTAGTTGATGGTACAAGGACTAGGGGACACAGATTTAAGGTTTTGGGCAAGAGATACAGAGGAATGAGAGAAAAAACTTTTTTACGCAGTGAGTGGTGATGACCTGAAATTCGCTACTGACGGAAGTAGTGGAAGCGGAGACACTCAATGTTTTCAAGGGGAGACTGGATAGACACTTGAGGGAAATAAACTTGCCAGGGCTATGGGGATAGAGCGGGGGAATGGGACTGACTGGATTGCTCTACAGAGAGCCGGCACAGACTCGATGGGCCAAATGGCCTCCTTCTGTGCCGTTATGATTCTGTGACTCTTTCCAATATTTAGTCAGAGGAAATTTGTGCTCATCCAGTACTGAATGTCTGACAAGCAATCTAACAAATCAGAAACAGCGGACGGGTTCAGAGAGGTGGTGGTGAGGCAGAGCTCGGTGTCATCAGCGTTAATGTGGAATCTGACGTGTTTTCGGATGATGTAGATGAGAAATACTAGTGGGCCAAGGATAGACCCTTGGGGGACTCCAGAGATAACGGTGCGGGAGCAGGAAGAAAAAACATTGCAGGTGATTCTCTGGCTATGACTGAATAGATAAGATTGGAACCAGGCGATTGCAGTCCCACCCAGCTGGACAACGGAGGAGAGGCGTTAGAGGAGGATGTTGTGGTCAACCATGTCAAAGGCTCCAGACAGGTTGAGAAGGATGAGAAGGGATAGTTTACCACAGTCACATAGGATGTCATTTGTGAATTTGATAACGGCTGTTTCAGTACTGTGGCAGGGGCAGAAACCTGATTGGAGGGATTCACACATGGAGTTGCGGGAAAGATGGATGCGGATTTGGGAGATGACAGCATGTTCAAGTACTTTGGAGAGGAAAGAGAGGTTGGAGATGGGGCGGTAGTTTGCAAGGACAGAGGGGTCAAGGGTGCTTTTTTTGAGGAGAGGGGTGATGACGGCAGATTTGATGGGGAGGGGGACAGTACCTGATGCGAGGGAACCGTTAACAATATCAGCTAACATGGGGGCCAGGAAGCCAGTTGGGTCGTCAGCAGTTTATCCTGTCACTTTGTGGTACAGTACCACATTTTATTGTTCAAATATGCTTTGCCACTGTTCCATTTATGCCATATAGAATATTTATATATTGTACTGTCAAAAAAACTCTGTCATCATGCAGAATAATTGAAAATGTTATTGTCTGCTTTGGTCTCAGATGTTATGCAATAAACAAAGTATTTTGGAAACAGGATTGCTCTAAGCCTTTAGACCCTGTTTGGATTAATATTCCCACATCCTGTCTACTTATTCACCCTTGTGCTTTTCACCTACTTGGACCTTGGCCAGTAATAGATTTCTCACAGTAGACTATCTGGGTTGCACTTGTATACAAGTTACTGAATAGAGAGCTCAAGGGCCTGAAGTTCCTGTTTTATGAAAATAAAATACCTCTTTTTCTCTGTAAGTAACAAACCAGCAACAAAATCATGGGAAGCCACGACTTTAGGATATGTGATTGCTGCAAGTGCAATTTCTTGAGCGGGTTGTTAATTATGGAGATAAATAAACATCCCCTCATTTTTTGTTAAAAGAGGAATTCTGGGCTTCTCGCCTCTTGTTATCTGGATGCTGGTTGTGGTACCTATTCCAGATTCTTTTACAGGATACATTGAATTGACTAGTGTTGTGTTTCTTCTGGTCTACCGTCCAATTACGGAGTTCTACCTCCAGAAGCCTTTCTGCATCACCCCCGGTACCACTCTAAGGTTTAACCTGTCCATTTCCCCCAGACTGTGCTACAATCAGAGCCACGTATCTGCATATTTTTTCTTCTTACGTTGCGTGATATTCACTGTCACTGTCTTTCAGAACATTGCTTCAGAGAAACAGACATTGATTAAAATTCATCTTTACCTTCATCCCTGAGGAAAATCAATTTTTGAAAAGGTGAACATTTGTTCTTGGTCACTTAAAATGTATTTTTCTCCCCTTCATTTTGGTCTTAACTCTATTCCTCTGACAAAACTTGTGTTTGCTCCCAGACTTCTGGCAATGCCACTCTGAGGTTGGTGTAGAGTTACATTAAAAAGGCACAGATTGACTCTTGTGCGTTTTTTTCAAATATGGGTCACTCATCACCAAGGATGTTCATTGCGCAATGATATTTCTGTGGTCAGGGGTTGTTGGGGTGTATGTTGGAGCACCAATGAATTGTGCCGGCATTAAAAATGGTTGTTTAAACTTTTCTGTGTCACACACAACTGAACGTCATAACCTCATTTCAACAACTATCCACAATATATTTGGGACAGCGCTTGTTTCATCAATTTCATGTCGATTAAGATTGTAAAGATGTACTCACTGTCAGATAAGGCTGCCTTTTGGATATTCCATTGATCAGTGGAGTAGTTGCTTCCCTTCATTTTCTTCTTGAAGTTGAAATATTCTCCGAGTTCTACGCCTCTATTCGAAATCTTCATGCAGGAAAAAAAGATGAAATAGAATATCTCCTTAAAAAGCATTTGGATTTGATCCTACAATGACTGCATGTCTATCAAACAATTTACCACTTGCCTTCTTGTGAAACTTTGGTGGGGTGGGGGAAAGACTTGTTTACCACAACTGGTGTTATTAGGAAAAAGCATTTTTGAGCAAGTGTGTAAAGATTATGGGGGAAAAATTCGGTATCACCCCGTTTGGGGCGCAATTATCGGCTAGTCGCAAAGTTTAGCGCCTGGTGCTAATTATTGCCTCCGACTGCATACTTGGCTTCTATCGCCCCTGGAGGTGATTGGAGTGCTAAATCAGGCGCTAACGCCGAGGAGCGAGGCGCTACCTCAGAGCGCTGGCGAAGCTCATGTGATGTCGATCAGCAATGGAACACAGACACACTGGCGCCGGCCAGTTCTTAAAGGGGAGGGTCGATCTTGCTCTCCATCCACACCCTGCTCATTGCAGCTTTGAATCTCGGCCTGGAGAGACCTGTACATCAAATCTGCTGGAAAGAACAATGGAGAGGCCCAGGGAAAGAGCTCAGAGTGCAGCCCCCACAGTCTCTTCTAAATCGATGCAAGGAAGGTCAAATCAAAATGAACCTGCAAAGTGCTGCTCAGTACTCAAAACTCCTTCAAACAGCGTTGAATCTCTCCAGAAGTCTCTCTCTCTCTCTCTCTCTCAGAATGCTTGGTGCAAAAATGCTGCCGACAAAAAAAGGCAGGAAGCGGTCGCCTTTAAATAGCGCTCCCCCAGTCCCTTCCCAGTGCAAAATGCTCCCCTCAACCTGTCGTTTCTAGCGGCAGGTGGTAAGGCAGGGGGGCGCCACTCAATATCTGGTCTGGGGCGCTACCAGGGCGTTGCACCCTCAACTGACGTCACGATTTACGGGCACAGGAGATCGTGGCGGTAGTGTTTAGCGCCGCCGCAAAATGTCTGGTCAATTTCACGAGCGGCGCAAACATCACCGTGCCCAGCGCTAGTTGCTTTGCGCCCCATGAGTGCCCTCTTAGGGCACTAACAGGAGACGCAAAGTAACCAAATTTTTCCCCCTATAGGTTTGAATTGATTACATTTAATTGATTAAAATAATCATAGCAAATGCACAGTGCATTCAAACATGAATTATGGTGGAGTGCACTTCCCCAGAGTGACATTTCTTAAGTACAGTTGAACTTTGCATTTCCATTCCAGTTATCTGCTATAAACTGGATTTGGAGACATTTCCAACACCAGAATGCACACAAAACTGATATCAATTGTTTGAGTCAACAGCAATGGTTTAACGTGATGATGTTGTGACTTGGACATTTATACCATTCTCCACAATGGGAGGTCCTGTATGCTCAGTAATTTGACCTTGACACGTATCTACCCGATGTGTTTATAAGTATGACATTTCATTGAATTGACATGCTTCTATCAGAATCCGTTGAAAAATTATTTCATCATTAACATAACTGGAAAACATGCCATGAATATTTATTTCAGGTGCCCAGTAGACATAATGCTATACTTCTCTCCAGTAAAAGGTAGTGAACATTTAAATGTATGCTGTCTTTATAATATTCTTTATTGAACAAAATAGAAATAATAGCCAGCCTCCAAACTAATGTCGTTGGGGTTGAATTTTATTCTCAAATCTATCCTCAAGAATGTGCCTGTAAAGTATTTTACACAGAATGGACGTTGCTATCCAAAAATTTGGTAGCATTTTGTTATCACTTTAAAGGACATTGCCTCCATAAATAGGTATTTGGTAAGCCCATTTTTGTTTGTTTTGATCTTTGTCCACTCTATCTTCGTGATGCTCCCTAGCTGTATGTCCCAGTCCGCTCCTTTGGCTCGGTCTTACTGCTCATTCTTCAAGCCTTCCCCTCCACCATCCGAGGCCATTCATACATTCACTATGTTCCTGCTTCTTGGAATCCTTCCCTCAAACCACTTCCCCCTGCTACTTCTTTGCTTTCCTTTCAAAGCCTCTCGCCAACTGCGCATTCAGTTTTCTTGCCCCACCATACCTTCTTTCCTGGTATTTTCCTACTCTATACCTTATCTACCTCTGTGTCCCTCTTTCCTCATTGTAAAGCATTCTGGAATACAGGAATCCCTCCCCAACCGCAGGGGATACGTCCCTGAAAACCCCTGTGGTTAGTAAAACTGCGGTTGGCAAATTCACTATAAACACAATAAAAAAGAATATAAAAAGCATATAAATAGCATAAAAATCATGTTTTTTACCTTGTTCCTAAATTAAAAACCGCGGATATGCGAATTTCACTGCCACAGTTGACAAAAATTGTCGCAGAGTGGAAACCGTGTATACGTGAAATTCAGGTATGGCAAACCCGCGGTTGGGGAGGGATCCCTGTACTCCCTTATGTGATGGACAATAAAAATGCAAGCTCTTCGAAAATATATAGTGCAATAACATAAGTTGCATCAAAATATACCATTGTGCACTTGCCCATGAAGTTTTCAGAATCAAAATGACAAAAGGCTCTATTCCTTCCCAAGCACAAAATGGTTGACCAATTTTTTTTTCATGAAGACAGTCGCTGCAAAGTAATATACCATGGTAAATAGGAGAACAGGAGACTGAGTAAAATGTTTGTGTCATGACAAAATGTTTTTTTGTGCCATGAAGTGTAACACAAATTGTTTTTGCTACAAGTTCAAATGTAACCAGATTCAGCACTTTTGTGAGCTCAAGGCACAGCTAAATTATTGTTGAAAGCTTACACAAGTGTGAGTTATAGTCCTGAAATAATTCATAACCATGAACTGCATGACTGGAAATATGCTCATAACATAAGCCTGGAATTTATTGCTCAAATTATACTGAAAATATGTGAGCGTGCTGTAAACAGCGTCTCAAGTTTATTTCTCGTTTCCCTGCCACAAATTTTTACAATTATGACTTTATGAAATGTTCCTTCTGAGAATTATCTGTTGTACTAAGCATAGTACTCTCAGTAATTGGCCATCAAGGGCACAAGAATGCTCTGAAATTGTAAGTCAGAGGAAGGGTGGTGCACAGACCTTGTTCACCAGCAGTTGAATCTGTTGGTTCTGCTCGTTGATCTGTTGCTGCTGGGCCTTCACCAACTCCAAAACTTCATCTACACGTTGGTTTTGAAATTCGGTTACAGACTGAAAAGAGAAATTCACTTGTTCAAGTAATTATAATGTAACCATGCCCAACATTCATTCTTCAGACTTGTTCACGGTACACTGCATGCTATGTTATGGGACATTGACTGTAACACACATTTTATTGAAGTAAGCAAAATACTTGGCTCTAGAGAGTTGTGTTATAATGAGAGGCCGTGTAATTCATTAAGATTAAAGACTGGTGCTCAATGGGGGAAACTGTTCACTCGTAAAATAGTTGGATAATCCTGGGCAGGCTGGTAGACCACCAGGGAAGTAAGCTGATTGATATTCCCAACACAAGAATAAGTATATACTTGCAGCTGGGAAAAAAAGTCAAACTTGCAACTTCCTTATGTTCAGTCCTGTGGAATGCACCTCCTGTGTCATGTGGGGACTCCAGGACACTTCCCATGTCCTGGACAACCACTTGTGCTGGAAGTGTCATCAGCTGGAGGAGCTCGAGCTCTGGGCTTTGGAGCTTAAGCAGCAGCTGGCGTCACTGTGGTGCATCCGCGAGGCTGAGAGCTACATGGATAGCACATTTCAGAAGGTGGTCACCCCGCAGCTAAAGAGTGTGCAGACAGAAAGGGAATACGTGACCACCAGACAGAAGAGGAGGACCAGTCAGGTAGTGCAGGAGTCCCCTGAGTGCATCTCGCTCTCCAACCAGTATTCGGTTCTGAGTACTGGTAAGGGCGATGGTTCCTCTGGGGAGTACAGCCAGAGTCAAATCTGCGGCACCACGGATGGCTCAGCTGTACGGGGGTGGGAGGAAGAAGAGTGGGAAAGCAATAGTGACGGGGGATTCAATAGTTATGGGAGCAAACAGGCGTTTCTGCGGCCGCAAACGTGACTCCAGGATGGTATGTTGCCTCCCTGGTGCCAGGGTCAAGGATGTCATCGAGCGGCTGCAGAACATTCTGAGGTGGGAGGGTGAACAGCCAGAGGTCGTGGTCCATATCGGTACCAACGACAAAGGTAGAAAGAGGGATGAGGTCCTACAGGCAGATTTCAGGGAGCTAGGAAAGAGATTAAAAAGCAGGACCTCAAAGGTAGTAATCTCCGTATTACTCCCGGTGCCACGCGCTAGTGAGTATAGAAATAGGAGGATAGCGCAGATGAATGCGTGGCTGGAGAGATGGTGCAAGAGGGAGGGCCTTAGATTCCTGGGGCATTGGGACCAGTTCTGGGGGACGTGGGACCTATACAGGCCGGATGGGTTGCACCTCAACATGGGTGTACTGGGCACAATTTCAAAATTTCAAAATTTGTAGATGACACAAAACTTGGAAGTATAGTGAACAATGAGGAGGAAAGTGATAGACTTCAGGAAGACATAGACAGGCTGGTGAAATGGGCGGACACGTGGCAGATGAAATTTAATGTGAAGTGATAAATTTTGATAGAAAGAATGAGAAGAGGACATATAAACTAAATGGTACAATCCTGAAGGAGGTGCACGAACAGAGACCTGGGGGTATGTGTGCACAAATCGTTGAAGGTGGCAGGGCAGGTAGAGAAAGCAGTTAAAAAGGCTTACGGGATCCTGGGCTTCATAAATAGAGGTATAGAGTACAAAAGTGTGGAAATTATGATGAACCTGTATAAAACACTGGTTCGGCCCCAACAGGAGTACTGTGTCCAATTCTGGGCACCACACTTGCATTAATTTTAAAGCCTTAGGGGTAAAAATTGACTCGCGCCCCCTTTGGGGCGCTAACTTCGCCGGGGCGCTACTTTTAACGCCCCGAAAAAATTAGCGACCCCGCAGCCAAAATTCATCGGTCGCACCCCAAGAGGGAAGCAGGACGCTACTGGAAGCGCCCCGCCTCCCTCTTGGGGTGCTGCGAGGGAATTGCAGTATTGCAGGCCTTCCTCCCCTTCTTAAAAGGGAGGTGCCTTGCGCAGCGCGACCCGGGGCCCAGCTGGGCAAAAGAGCCCGGCACTCAAGAGAAGTGCTGGGCTCATGGAGCGCAGCCGGCACTCCGTGGGGGGCGGGGCGGTTGCTCAGGAGGCCAGGGACAGCAACGGAGGCGGATGCTGGCAGGCGGCCAGCAACAAAAATGGCTGCCCGGCACCTCGCCTTTAATTAGCGCCGCCCCGGCCGCAGGTAGGCCCCCCTGACCCCATCGGACATAGCGTCCGGCGGTAAGTCAGGGGGCGCTACCGAAGATCGCAGCCGGGGCGCTGCGCACGGCGATGACATCATCGCCAGTGGCGCAGTGCCACGGGTCGCTAACGGTTACCGCCGCCGCTAACCCTCTTAGGGCGCTAACGGGAGGCGCAAAGCAACCAAATTTCTCCCCCTTAGTCTCATTAAGGCCCTAGATTTGATACGAAAATATTTAAATGAACACCTAGCACGATCTTATGGTATTTGCGCTAGGTTGGATCTTTTTCAGAAAGGAGTAAGGGGAGCTCCATGGATAAAGGAGCTCTTAAATTGCCATCAAGAATTGGAGTTACTTCTGCTGATTTTGAAAGATTAAACAGGATATGATAGGTTAAATATACAGATCTGTGGCTTGGAACACAAGAAAAGTTGACAAGCAAAAGATACTAACAGGAGAGATGAGTTGGTTGAGAGGAATACTGGGAGTATTCAGAACTCAAAGAATGATATGATAAGAACAGGGCTTGGACAAGAAACAACGGTTCTGCAAAAGATCCAAGAAAGACGACTGTGATGGTTTGGGCACGTTTAAAGAATGCAAACAGCTCGAATACCTTTCATTGCCCTGCACGCAGCGGTCCATGGCCAAGGAAGACCAAGGAGGCGCTGGATAGACAGCATCAAGAGTGACTTGTCATCATACAGATGATGAAAGTGGCCAGGCTAGTTCAGAAGCGACAACAGTGGAGTAAATTAATTCTTCCTCATTGTTGATACTACTAAATTCCCATCCGTCAGTTCAGTAACAGTAAATTGCCACAGACTTTATATGGGTTTTCGGGAATAGTTATGGAACTTTTGTAAGTACTGTGTTGTTTAGTCTGTGTCTCATTTCTGGCTAGCACATCAATATCAGTAGCTGTGCTACCCACACATTGTTCACATAGCTGACTGATCCATCACTGAACATGGCCAGCACTTTCATCTCCATTCCCACCGAACTACAGGACACAGCTGCCCAATGTCATCACACTAGTGCATTTCGCAAAGCATAGCCACTGATAACTGCATGTGCCAAAACTGAAGCCCATCTTGGGTACCAGCAGGCGACCATTGTGTATCAGTGCTTTGATCTTTAAAGTCCAGGTCTTGCTACATGCGGCACTGACTGCTTTATTATCTGAGGAGTTCCGAATGGAGCTGAACACTGTGCAATCATCAGCGAGCATCCCCATTTCTGACCTTATGATGGAGGGAAGGTCATTGATGAAGTAGCTGAAGATGGTTGGGCCTAGAACACTGCCCTGAGGAACTCCTGCAGGGCTGAGATGATTGGCCTCCAACAACCACAACCATCTTCCTTTGTGCTAGGTATGACTCCAGCCAGTGGAGCGTTTTCCCCCCGATTCCCGTTGACTTCAGTTTTACTAAGGCTCCTTGATGCCATTCTCGGTCAAATGCTGCCTCGATGTCAAGGGCAGTCACTCTCACCTCACCTCTGGAATTCAGCTCTTTTGTCCATATTTGGACCAAGGTTGTAATGAGGTCTGGAGCCGAGTGGTCCTGGCGAAACCCAGTTTGAGCATCGGTGAGCAGGATATTGGTGACTAAGTGCCGCTTGATAGCATAGTCAACTACACCTTCCATCACTTTGCTGATGATTGAGAGTAGACTGATGGGCGGTAATTGGCCTGATTGAATGGGCTGGAATTTGCGTTGGCTAATAACAGCGAAATAACAGTGTTCGCCGTTATTACCCCTTTGAAACTGACCAAAACTTCAGGATGTAACGCATGTGCATCCTAACATGGAAATCCTGAAGTTGCGGTCAGTCATTCACTGCTCCGACACTGACTGCGCTGAGCCGCACCCCCCCCCCCCCCACACCCCCAATATCCAGCAATCAGTGTAATCAGTGAACTCAGTGAAACTGACAAAAACGTGGGCTTTTTTGCGGTAATATCGTTGTTAAATACCCCATTAAATGTCAGGCCTTGTTGGATTAGGTGTAACTGGGATTTTAACAGCGTATTGACTGCTAAACAAACATTATGACCCAAAAAAAAAATTTAATTTTGTGGCGTGTCAAATTTCTCCTTTATGATAAAAATCACAATTTTTAAAAAATGTTAAAAAAGTTTCTAAAGTTTGATCATGATATTTCAGGTTCTACCTTATCTCCACGTGAGAGCTGCAATCTTTGTTTTGCTCTCTGTAACATTTTTTAAAAGTTGGGATAAAAGCGGGTTCTCATTTCCAGCTTCCCTGTCTGTGAGAATTCTGCAACGTGATTGGCTGCTTAGACAGCTTTTTAACGTCACAGCAGAACACATTAGAGATTCCCCACCATACTGCACTGAAATCACTTACGCGTTGAAAAAGGCAAACTTTTCGCCACAGAGATCGCGAGATCACAGGGTCACTTTGTCCTGCTTTTTGTTGACAGGACATAGCTGGGCAATTTACAACTTTGCGGGGTAGATGCCAGTGTTGTAGCTGTACTGGAACAGCTTGGCTAGTGGGGCGGTTAGTTCTGGAGCACAAATCTTCAGCACTACAGCCGGGATGTTGTCGGTGCCTATAGCCTTTGCTATATCCAATGCACTCAGCCATTTCTTGATATCATGTGAAGTGAATCGAATTGGCTGAAGACTGGCTTCTGTGATAGTGGGGACCTCAGGAGGAGGCCGAGATGGATCATCATCTCGGCACTTCTGGCTGAAGATGGTTGCAAATGGTTCAGCCTTGTCTTTTGCACTCACGTGTCAGGCTCCGGATTATTGAGGATGGGGATGTTCATGGAGCCTCCTCCTCCCGTTAGTTGTTTAATTGTCCACCCCCATTCACAATTGGGTGTGGCAGGACTCCAGAGCTTTGATCTGATCCAAAAGCAAAATATTGTGGATGCTGGAAATCTGAACTAAAAACAGAAAATGCTAGAAATACTCAACAGGTCAGGCAGCATCTGAGGAGGGAGAAACAGAGTTAACGAAAGGTCATCAACCTGAAACGTTAACTCTGTTTCTCACTCCACAGATGCTGCCTTACCTGCTGAGTATTTCCAGCATTTTCTATTTTGATCTGATCCGTTGGTTGTGGGATCGCTTAGCTCTGTCTATAGCATGCTGCTTCCACTGTTTAGCATGCATGTAGTCCTGTGTTGTAGCTTCACCAGGATGGCACCTCATTTTTAGGTACGCCTGGTGCTGCTCCTGGCATGCTCTTCTACACTCCTCATTGAACCAGGGTTGGTCCCCTGGCTTGATGGTAATGGTAGAGTGAGGGCTATGCCGGGCCATGAGGTTACAGATTGTGGTGGAATACAATTCTGCTGCTGCTGATGGCCCACAGTGCCTCATGCCCAGTTTTGAATCTATCCCATTTAGCATGGTGGTAGTGCCACACAACACGATAGAGGGTGTCCTCAGTGTGAAGACTAGACTTTGTCTCCACAATGACTGTGCAGTCATCACTCCTACCAATACTATCATGGACAGATGCATCTGCAACAGGTAGATTGGTGAGGACGAGGTGAAGTGGGATTTCCCCTCGTCTTGGTTCTCTCACCACCTCTCATCACAGTTCTGACGAAAGGTCATCGAAGTGAAACGTTAACTCTGTTTCTCTCTCCACAGATGCTGCCTGACCTGCTGAGTATTTCCAGCATTTTCTGTTTTTCTTTCAGATTTCCAGCATCTGCTGTATTTTGCTTAAGTACTAAGGATTGTTTAATCCACCAAAAACCTGTACAGTTTCTTTCAATGTCTATTGGTGCTGATGATGCTGTTTTTGAAAACCACTACGCTGTAGATAAATAAAATAATTCCCATTGGAACTAATCCGTGGAACATTCTGTTGCAAGTACTTGTGCTACAAATTGAGCATGAGCTGACAGAATAATGGATCTCTGGTATTAACTACAAGAGATTGCTCTTATCAAAGATTTCAGCAACTTCAGAAACCAAGAAATCAAATTATGAGTAATTTTACAATCATCATCTGAACTTCAAGGTCAAAATTGCACTCAAATTACACCAGGCTGCTATTGTTTAGCACTTCACAAAGTGGCTGTATTTAATTTTGAATCTGCTCTTTTTAGCCAACCGCAGCCCCAAGTACAGATGCTAAAAGCCAATGTGCTTATGGCATTGAAGTGTGAGGCCATCCACAATCAATTATATATTAAATACGGTTGTGGGGCCCATATTTCATGCCAACCTTGCCCATATGGGCAATCCCATTGTATTGCCTGTAGTACCAGTTAAGCTAGTAAGTGGCACTGTTATTTATACGAGTTTTCATGTCAAGGGTGTCATATCTTGGCTGTCACACAATTATCTAGCCTGACGTCCCACATAACTGGAATTGGGACCGGGAGGGTTTTAAATAGTATTTCTTCCCCCACAATGAAAAACTAAAGCAAAGTAGTGAAAAAAGTTTAATAAATTAAAACAACCTCCATCCTGTAATTCCTTGAAGTCTGTCGTCTCTCAGCACCTGATGCAACATTACTGCCTCACCCATTCCACAAGCCAAAATAATCACTTTGCCCCAGAAATTGTCTTTCCACAATTCAAAACTTAAGTCAAAACCAATTAAATATATGCTGAATTACAACCACAACAACTTGTATTTATATAGCGCCTTTAACATAGTAAAATGTCCCAAGACGCTCACCAGAAACCTTTTTTCTTTCCATACAACTCCACTGAAAACAATCTTGCAACGATATCCCCCTTCCCTCACTCCCCTCTCCAATCACCGGATGGCATTTCATGTCCAGATGGGAAAGAACCCTGGCACCACCAGTGACCAATAGTTGTGTCCTGGTGAGAAGAAAAGCAAGCAAAGAGGAATTTCTATGTCGTGAGCGGGGGCAAGTGTAACCCACCTCAATCTCTTCCTCCGCCACCACCCCTCCAACACCCACCGCACCACCCCACTACCGCCATGTTCACAAAGAGCATTTTTGGGGCCTGTTAGCGAAGGGGGCTGGTGTTCAGCAACCCACCACCATGGATAGGAAGTTTATCCTCCCCTCCCAAGTCAGATAAAAAGCTGGACCATGCCTCCCAACTGACATAATTCTCCCATCTCCATCCTCCTCATTCCATTGCCCCTTCTCCTCTCCCCTTTCCTCTTCATCTGCCCTCCATCCACTCACATTGCCATCTCTCATCAACAACAACAACAACAACTTGTATTTATATAGGGCCTTTAACGTAGCTAAACGTCCCAATGCGCATCACAGGAGCGTTATAAAACAAAGTTTGACACTGAACCACATAAGAAGATATTATGGCAGACCAAAATTTGACCAAAAGCTTGGTCAAAGTGGTAGATTTTAGGGGGCGTCATAAAGAAGGAAGAAGAGGTAGAGAGGCGGAGAGGTTTAGGGAGGGGATTCCAGAGCTTAGGGTCTTGATAGCTGAAGGCACGGCCACCAATAATTGAGTGATTAAAATCGGGGATGCTCAAGGGACCAGAATTAGAGGAGCACAGATATCTCCGAAGGTTGTGGGGCTGAAGGAGATTACAGAGATAGGGAGGGGCGAGGCCATGGAGGGATTTGAAAACAAGGATGAACATTTTTTAATTGAGACGTTGTTTAACCGGGAGCCAATGTAGGTATGCGAGCACAGGGGTGATGGGTGAATGGGACTTGATGCAAGTTAGGACACAAGCAGCCGAGTTTTGGATGACTTCAGGTTTATGGAGGTTAGAATGTGGGAGGCCAGCCAGGAGTACATTGGACTCGTCAAATCTAGAGTTAACAAAGGCATGGATGAGGGTTTCAGCCGCAGGTGAGCTGAGGCAGGGGCAGAGTCGGGCGATGTTCCAGAGATGGAAATAGACAGTCTTAGTGATGGCGCAGATATGTGGTCGGAAGCTCATTTCGGGGTCAAATATGACACCAAGGTTGCGAACAGTCTGGTTCAGCCTCAGACAGATGTTAGGGAGAGCGATGGAGTTGATGGCTGGGGAACGGAGTTTGTGGCGGGGACAGAAGACAATGGCCCAGAAATTAGGCTCCCTGGCTTCCCGCGGGTGCAAGGATCCCGCGCGCACCTACCGACCACGCCTGCCATTGACCTCTGGGCCCACGGGGACTTCAGCTCCTGGGCCTGCCCCAACTGCCAGCATGCAGTGCTTGCATGTCCCAGGGGCGCAGTTAGTGCGATGCGTCCCCTGGGATCACGTGGGCCATGGAGAGCCAATGGCAGCAGACCATCTTTCATTCATGGATTTGAGACCTGTCAAATCTATGAATTGAAATCGGCCCCAAAACAACAGCTAAACTTCAAATACATTTTTTAAAAACCATCACATTTTTAAAATAACTATAAGTTAAATAAATTAACTACTTTAAACAAAAATTTTAATTTTTGAAAAAATTAAAATACTTTTTAACAGTGCTAAAAATAAACTTACCTTTCTTTAAAGTATCTAAAAAAGATAAACCTGTTGAAAAAATGTTTAAATTATAATTAATTAACCACTTACCTTGTTGAAAACGGGTCTTGCGCATCCTTTTTAAAAGCACAGGTTCTTCAATACTTACCCTCCCAGAGAAACCTGAAAAAAAACCTAAGTTTGCTGCGTGCGCGCAGCCTCTACCGCGCACGCGGTTCACCTCTGAACCGCCCCCTTCACCAGACCGGAAGTTCCGGTTTCCCGCGCATGCGCAGTGCATGCAGGAAACCGGCCCTTCAGGAGGCCTTACGGGTGAGTACACAGTGCGTACTCACCCGGCAAGTGCCGAATTTTTGGCCCATTAGCTTCAGTCTTCCCAATATTTAATTTGAGGACATTTCTGCTTCCAGTACTGGATGTCGGACAAGCCTCCACTCCCTCCTTTCCTTTCCCATTTCCTTCTACTCCTCTCTCCCTGCCCATCCTGGATCCAGTTATTCTCACAGCCTCTTATCCTGCTTGATCTTAATACTGCACTCAATCTTGATTCTCCATGTGCAAGGACAGAGAAAATCGGCCAGTGAATTGTACTGCAATTTGTGCATATTTAGCAAAAGAGCAGCAATGGCTAACTAACTGATGTGGGTATCTATATAGGTACCATGCATTATAAAATGGCTAGTGTGTGTGTGTGAGGTTGATTTCCTCTGGCATTGCTATATATGTATCCACACTGTTCATAGATGTCTAAAATGTTTGGAATAGATACTGATCATATTAGAGAACATCAGTGAATAGTGTGGAAATTGCTGTTGTTTCGATTACTGAACAAGCACATAACAGGTTCACATGGCATTTCTTTTTAACACTTGTGTCAATGTACAGCATTTTCCCACTAGCATCAACAATAAGCTTCTAAGCTTATATATAGATCATTAATATGATCAGTTTGTATTATAATTAACAGGCAGACTGTATTATAAATACTATAGATAGACTGTGTTAAAAAGACGGGATTTTCCTGGGTCTGCACTCGGGTGCATTGGGTCTCCTGGGCACAGTGAATGTCGGAAGCTGGGAGGGTTGGAGCCTGTGCCTGGAAAAGAATACGTCTGAATTTCCTTCCATTATTTAAATTTAAATGGAAGGAAAATTTAGCTAGGTTCCTTTACAGACATGTGCTCCAACCCACCCAATTTTCTGCTATTTGCTGTGCACAAGCAATCTAGCACGCCTGGGTGCAGACCCAGGATAATCTCCCCATGTAGTATCAAATGGGCTGCAGACGTTTAGAAATAATTAAAAAACCCTTCGACTAGGGATATTTGAAAAGCACTAAGATTCTATTTTCTTATTTATTCCAGGCGTTTACGCCTTGACAAGCCTGCAGTGATATTTTGTAGATTGAGATAGTTTAAGGGAATAATTCCTATGGGAAAGTTATGCAATTCTCCAGCAGCTTAATGTAAAATCTAAGAGGTGGTTTGAAATGCCTATGTTAAATATTGTTGCATATTGACACCATAAATCTATAAAATCATCAAACTATTTAATGGGTACAGCCATGTCTTTTTACATTTCATGGTACTTCAAGATACATCTGTGCTGGCTTACCCTGTCAAAGGGGATATCGACCGACTTGTTCTTCCCTGTGTAGTTCCCTAGAATCCTCTCCAGCTTTCCTTCCAGAGAATCTACCTTGCTGACAACTGACTGTCGGTCCTGCAGAGCTTTCATTAGCTCATTTCTGAGCTCCATGGATCTTGTACGGAGCTCCTCATCCTGAATTTCTAGCTTCAGAACAGTTTCTTTCAGAGCCTTTCCATCACTTTCTATAAGCTTCGCCTGGCTGCCCAGACTGTTGATGGAGCTATTGTAAACGTTCAGCTGTACTAATACAGCATCCATCTCTTCCCTCATTTTGTCCATGTGCTGCTTCAGCCCTTGTCCGAGCTGGAGAAGACCGTGTGCAAGTATTCTAATGTCATCTGGTGAGGCAAATTGAGTTTTCTGTGCTCTGCGAGCATTCCCTGGAAGACTTGACATGGAGAAAATCAGACAAATTAGCACAATGAAATGAAATGTCTTCATTATTTACAGGCAGGCAGTTCAATGTTATTAATTCTTTTCCCCACTGTTGGTACAGAAACTGTGTCACTCCTGATGTGCCAGAACACAGACACTGCACTCCCTTATATACTGTTACAGAGCCCTCCCAGTTGCACTTATTTAAATAATAACTAATTAAACTCTGGGAACCAGAGAGGCATAGCAAAAACCGCAGCTATGCAGTGGCTGCTCTTAAGGGATTATCTCCAAAATATGCCTGTGTTTAGCTTATTAACAATACAAGCTGAGGATTTTTCTCACTTTTCTTTTTACCCAGTGAATTTTGGTTTAATAAAGGTGAGGAACATTAATGCTGAGAACTGGTGCACATAATCGCAGGTGACCAGTGTCAGTATTAAGCACTCCCAGACCAGGTATAACACAGATAGGTGCAGAGAAAAGAAATCACTCAACTCTGCCTCAACAATGTGCTTCATTCCCAGCCTCAGAAGAGCACCCTTAATGCATCGTGATACTTCCGATTCCAATGCCCTCACCCCACCCCACCCCACCCTATGGCTTCTCTGAATTTCATGCGAAGTAGAGCAAAATTAGGGACAAGTTTGTGCTATTGACACAAGCTAACTGGCAACTGAATTGAGATTACCTAAACTTATTTTACCTAGGATTTTTACTGGCAACATAGAAAGAGGAATTTCATTGTGTTGATCTGCACTAGATTTAAACCATTGGTGATTTAAACCATGTGCCATGCAGTCTCCCCACTGAAGGTATATTTGAAACAATTTTATATTATAACTATCTAAAGAGTAACCATTCACAGGGTAACTACTTTTTCTACAGAAAAGGTAGTAGAAAGTTGGAACTTTCTCTCCCAAAAGGCTATGGATGCTGAAACAATTGACACTTTCAAGACTGAGACAGATAGATTTTTGTTAGGTAAGGGTATCAAGGGATATGGAGCAAAGATGGAAAAATGGAGTTGAGTTGCAGATCAGCCATGATCTAATTAAATGCCGGAGCAGGCCTGAGGGGCTGAATGGCCTACTCCTGTTCCTTATGTTGCTAATGCCGTGCTTTATTACAGTCACATGCAGAATGTTGGCCCACTTTATATGATTTCAATGTAGATGGCTAGTCCTCTCTTTTTTCTAGGCTGAAAGCCTGGATTATCAAGTTGTTCCTCATAGTATATTCATCTACTGCCAAGGAACAGCCATGTTATTCTCCTCTGTATCACCTCTCGGGCCTGTTGGCCCATTCATGTTTTGCCAACTAGAACTGTGCACAGCTTATCCTATCTGCATCCTCAGGTTGCCTGTCACTACCTCAGGATTCTGCATAATCACTTTCTGGGACTTTTATTTCTACTAACTTGCTTTAGGGGATCCCACTTACATGGAATCTGAGTTTAACAAGTTTCCCCTCAGTCAATCATAGATGGAACAGCCTCTTTTGATATAATCTATTTGGCATAGAATTCTTGGAAGAATATTAGAAGCTCTTTGTTAAAAAATGTTAAGTTTAAAGCATTTTTAAAGTTTGCTTTGCAGTGATTGCAGTTATACTTCAGCTTGTGTGAATTCGACTAAGTTCACTGCAGTTATACTGTCAAATCTGTGTTGTATCGATGCAAAATCTTCTGTTTAACTGGCCAATAAAGTTTTTAGGTACTGAGTTTCTTAATTCATGTATGTGAGTAATAGTGCTGTTTTGCATTATCTGTAGAATTTCACCACGCTCCCTTAAGGATCTAGAGGGCTGTGTCTCAGCTTGTTAACAGTAATTCAACACTAACATGAGATTTGGCTGTGATGCTGATTGGGTTGGCATATGCTGATAACAAAATCACACCAGGACAGCCAACTTATCACTTGAGGGTTCAGGCTAACAGCAACCAATTGGAAAAAATTCCCAAATTAGGCAAAAGCGTTCATGTTCTTACAACATCACTGTGCCAATTGTATGTGACATCAATCACTAAGAGAAATCTCTTTAGTCACAAAATTTAAATGCAGTAGTTCAAACATTAACCAAAGCTAAGAGGAGGTTGTAACCCTTCTTGCTCGTTGCCCTTCAGCTACATCACATTACAGAGTAGTTGATACTCGGGAGTGACCATCAAAACCTAACAGAGGTTCAGATGACATACAAATCCATAAAAGTCAAACTCAAACACTTCATTATCTGGAAAAAATGCCCCTACCATGATATTTCATGTTTCATTATTTTTCTTCTTGTTTTTTCTCTCTTCCGCTATCTTCCTCGTCTAAAAGCATTGACTGCTTGTTGGGGTACAATTACATAGATGCCAGATGTCATCGGGTACTTTATCCAAGTGACCATTGTTCATTTGTAAGCTCAGATAGTGACTGTCAGCAGGCTATTTGACCCTGGGGGTCAATTCAATCCTGTCCTTTTCTGATGTGTGCACATACGTACTTCCAGCAGGAATCGCTGGATAGTGAGCAGGAGTGGGAACCCTGGGGGATTTTCTTCTCCCTAACTTGGGGGCGACGCAGCCAATTGCAGGAACCTGCCACCACCACCGCTGTGATCAGCTAATTCAGCACAGACTGGGAATCGAATCTGAAACCTTCCTGGTCTGTGTGGCTCAGCTATTCACTGTCTCAATCAGCTGAAACATCGGGAAGAACCCTTGTTGTTTATAATGTGTCACTCCTAGATAATGTTTGTGGATTTTCTTCTATTAGGTTGTATTTTTGTGCTGCCATTGATTTCCATACTTGTGTCTGCTTCTGTCTTTTCATGGCACCATGGCATCACCGCCACTTCTGCAGGCATTAAATACAATGGCAAATGAGTGATGTTATATATAACAAAGAAGCACGGCTCTCTCAGTGACCCTATTTCCTGGGAGGCAAGAATCCAGAATGTCAGTTATAAACGTGCACCTGATACTGTAACCTGCATTTTCTCCAACTTCATTTTTCATTTTGGAAAAAACATTATAAGTAAAATTATGGAAGAAGCTCTGAGAAGTGGTAATTCTGGTGATAGACTGCTCATTAACTTGAACCCTTGCCATTGCACCAGTGTGACAATCCCATATCCTAAACCATCTCATATCCTAAACCTTGCGGCCCAACTAAATGAAGGTATCATTATAGTTCCAATCTTGTTCTACAGACTTATACCAGCTAGGACATGGGTTGAAATGGCACCCAGGTAGCTCACTGAGTTTATCCAATGAGCACCTGAGCCATACTGAAAAGAAAGGGCCCAATTTCAATATTCCATACAATTGGCCTAACACAAAGGGACAGTGCTTGAATCTGCACATTGAAGCAAAATTCAGTGATGCAGTTTGGAGGTTCAATGCCAACACTCATCTTTCCCATTAACTTAAAATTGGTTCAGTTCTATATTCTTTCCCAAGAACATGAATAAGAAAATGTAGCACATACTGTGTCATATTGAACTCAACCAATATTCAAGTTAATAATGTTGAGAACATTCATTCCAAATGACATTAAGAAGTGGCTGAGTTCACTAAATACAGGAAGGTTATGGGTCCAAATAACATCCTAACTACAGTGCTGTAGACCTGTGCTCTAGAACTAGCCGGCCCCTGAGCCAAGCTATTCCATGTGCAGTTATGACACTGGCATCTACCTGGCCACGTGGAATATTGCCCAAGTATGTCCTATTCACAAAAATCTATCTGGGCCAATTACTACCCTGCCGTGAGGTATCTTCTCTACATTAAAAGGTGCTATATAAATGCAAATTGTTGTTGTTATCAGCCTCCTCCCAATCATCAGTAAACTGATGGAAGAAGTGATTGGCTCATGTGGAGCATAAACACCAGTTGGGCCAAATGGTCTGTTTCTGTGCTGTCAATTCTTGGTAATTCTAGTTTCAAACACTGGTCTGTTTTGAGTTAACTGATTTTAATGAGGGCAGTAGTTAGGGTCTTACAATTGGTTTTAGTGTCCCTGGGTTGACGAGTGGAAAATCAGCTATGGTGCCCACTCTTGACTGCTGTCCAGTATGGATGGATGTTGGATGCGGACAGAATCAGATTTGACGGTGATGTCCCATGCAATTGAATAGCATGCAGATACTCACTATCAAGAATCATATGTGAATAATGATCACCTGGGCCAACAGTCACTTGTAGCATGAAATGAAATCCTTCAAGAGAGGAGTGGAGGAGAGAAATAAATAATCTCATGTAGGATCCTTGCAGCCAGTAGTAGGAGAATTCTTTCCTCCCATCAGGTTCAGTTGACTCGCTGCAGTACCCAGTGCCCATGTCATAAAGTTACTGAATAAATTGTTCATCTTTACAGTCTGCAAAAACAGCAACTGCTGCTCAAGCGGGGAGAAACAACCACTGCCTGTAAATATATTTTAGGGATGTAGGCCTTAATGTGTTGCAGAGGATTTCCCTACGGCATCTCAGCAATTCACTCTATGGAATAAGACCCAATTATTCTGACTGTTCTTTCCTCCTTTTGAACTAAAATAGCAGGGCACTGACTTTAGGATAAGGCGTAAGTCATTCCCTGTCCTCACCCTGAATTCAAGGACCAACTTTTGGGGTGAGTACACCCTGCAATTACCCGTGTACTGAGTGACTGACATCAAGGTGAATACACATCATCCACTGTACTTAGCCCTGCACTGCAGGACTAGTACCAGGGTGAGTACACTGCATTCCGTGTACTTATCCGACACCAGTGTTCCCTTTAAAACAATACAACTAAGTGGTGGCAGTGAACACACCAGCACTGATGCCCTGGATGATTTAAATGCTAAAGATATTTAACTTTCTGTCAAATGTAGCCAATGAGTTTCAGATCTATTTGCTAATTTCTACAGTGTAAAGGTTACAGGGCAAGCTTTCAGACCTTGATACCAGGTGGCTGATTGTTTGTTTATTTTTGTTGAATGCTGGCTTCATGAAGCAGCCTTGCATAGAAAATGATTATTATTGTGCTTTTAATAACATACTTGGTGCATTTTAGCCTTGAAATCTGTGGGTGTATGAGTTCCAGACAGGAACGTGTACATGATCAAAATTATTGGTCTCAAAATAGTTGCTGCAAATTGTTTTTTAATGTTTTTGTAAAGTAAACTCCCACTGGACTGTGTTTTAGGGAAAGTAGCAAACAAAATCTGAAGTATCTACCCATAAAGGCGACTTCTGTTTCTACAAACATCAAGAAACATTTCAACTCTTCAATAAAGCTCCAATCTTTATTTTCTGGAAGAAATGGGGTTGGAATATTGATTTACAACTGTTAAGTCTCCCTACACTCTGTAAGCGGATACTTGGGAGTCATTGCATATACCGAGCAGTGCTAAAGCGCATTTACACAAGCTAAGGAAGGAAATATTTAGTGAGAAGTTTAATCACTCTCATGTATCAATTCCTTTTTCATTAATACACTACAATCTGTCTGCTTTAGAAATAGTCCTGGTTTTCATGAGCATTATTCTGCATCAAAGTGGCTGGTATCTGTGATCCAGTTGAGATTAGAATCCATTTTGTATTTAATATTTAAGATCAATATCATCAAATCTTTGTTGCCCTGAAATTTTAGAATCATGATTTCATTTTAATTCCATGAGACAATTGAAATGCCAAAACCCGAGATGTAACATTTCAAAGCAGGAAACACTCTTGGGTCTAACGAGAGCATGAGCACTGCATTACAATTGGTTTCAGTGACCCTGGGTGAAGTAGGAGAAAAATTATCCAGGCCTCATGCTGTGTATCACCATGCTTTTCTTGCTGAGAAGTGCATATGTGTGTACACCAGGGGAGCACAGGCTGAGGTTTGTGTGTGATGGCTCCGACTCTTAAATAGCATGCAGACACGCATTGCCTTGGTTCAACACATGAAAAATGGCAACATGAGTAAAATGCTAAGAGCCTATGGAGCAAATTCACAATTACAAAAAAAAATCTTCACAATTCTAAAATGTACCTGTTTCAATAATGTATTAGCTGAACCAAGGATACTCTTTGCTCAAAGACTTTACAGGCCTTTTGGAACAAATCATAGAATCATAGAATAATGCAGCGCGGAAGAAGGCCATTTAGCCCATCGAGTCTGCACCGGCTCATTCGAAGAGCAATCCAGTTAGTCCCACTCCCCCGCTCTTTCGCCATATCTCTGCAATTCTTTCTCCTTCAAGTATTTATCCAATTCCCTTTTGAAGGCTACTATTGAATATGTATCCACCACCCTATCAGACAGTACATTCCAAATCCTAACCACTCGTTGCATATAAAAGTTTTCCTCATGTCGTCTCTGGTTCTTTTGCCAATCACCTTAAATCTGTGCCCTCTCGTTATCGACCCTTCAGCCTTTGGAAACAGTTTCTCTTTATTTACTCTATCTAAATTCTCCATGATTTTCAACACTTCAATCAAATCTCCTCTTAGCCTTCTCTGCTCCAAGGAGAACAACTCCGGCTTCTCCAGTCTATCCACGTTAACTGTAATCCCTCATCCCTTGAACCATTCCAGTAAATCTCTTCTGTGATATCTCCAAAGCCTTCACGTCCTTCCTAAAGTGTGGTGCCCAGAATTGGACACAATATTCCAGCTGGGGCCGAACTAGTGTTTTATATAGGTTTAGCATAACTTCCTAAACCTATATAAAACACTAGTTCGGAATGAGTTCATGAGATCAGGTTATATTATTCTGTCAGTATATGGGTCAATGACATTTGTAGTTATTTGTCCCTGAACAATTTTGTCTTGTAAAGTGAACTTCTCCGGTGATTTAGCTTCATCTTTAGGTAAGGTTCCTCATTTCATACAGTTCAGCTATCTTTGGAGGTCAGGAGATAATTTTGCATAACACTCCCTTAACAATTATAAAAGTAAAATGGAGTTAGGGCAGGTTATACATAGTTTGTTTAATGATCATGTTATCTGAGCTGATTGGTCTTTCCTTGTTTCTGCTTATGTTTTTAAGGTTAAATTTTAGCTGATTCAATGGATTTTCAGTTACTAACTTTAGACAAAGCCTCTGGGCTGGATTTTGATACTGGGGCGGGTTGGGGTCGTGTCATCCACTTTTCGTGTTATCCACCCGACTGCAATTGGATGTGGGAGATTGATGCGATTTTCACCTAATTGGGCAATTGAGTTCCAGCATGTGGGAACCCATGACCCAATTAGTGTTTTCAGTCTGAAAATCGCCTCTGATGATGTCATCATTGCTGCTGCATTGAAGGTCAGAGACCGTCTGGCCTTTGCTGTGAGAGGACCTGGATGCAAAATGAGCAGCAGCAGCCCTAAGTCTGCTCCCAGATATTTTTGCACCACCACTCCCAGATATGTCTCCTCCTCATCCATCCATCCAGATATGTCTCCTCCACCTCATCCATCCAGCCAAATGTGCTCCCGCCAGGTTTCACATTCGTGGTTCAGAACAGGCGTGCTTCACGTAGAAAAAGGGTTAACATCACAAAGGCCTTTCAAAATGGCATTATAGAGGCAATTTAGTGCTTGTTAAGGGCCTTAACAGCCTATCCCGCCTCTTAGAGGCGGGACGGAGTTGGGACCAGCAGACACGATTTAATGAAAATTGCGTGGAGGCGGGATGGAGGCGGGCTTTTGCCCGCCCGCCAGTATTCGCAATTTTAACCCCCCACATGCCTCCAAACCCACCTCCACGGGTCAATGAAAATCCAGCCCTCTGTATCTGGTTTCTTTGCCAAGTGACCATTTTTCATGCTTGAGTCTAGATCAGGGGTGTCAAACTCATTTTATATGGTGGGCCTGATCTGATATCCTGACACTTGGCGCAGGCCACATTCAGCAATGTTATTAAAATAGAAATAAATAAAGATAAAACATCTTGATACTTACAGTTAGATTTTATTTCCTATATTGCAACAGTGATTACACCTCAAAAGTATTTAATTGCCTGTAAAGTGCTCTGGGAAGTCTTGAGGTCATGAAAGGCACTATATATAAAATGCAAAATCCATTTACTGCTACTGATACCTGGCACCTCTTGGCTTGAACCATTACATAAACATTTGGAGCAAATGACTGGGCTGTGCTTATCTTGAGTACAAGGAAATAATTCTTTGTTCAGGTTGGGATAATTAGATTCCAGGTATTGATAAAACCTGGTAACAACAATATCAGAAAACCTGACCTTCAACAGAATGTCACACTGCTGTTCACTGACTTCCATTTGGAGCTCCTCTGGACATCATGCACATTGACAAAAAATGGTGTGCTGAACTCTCCATCATGGTTCCTGAAGTCAGAGAATCATTTTGAAATTCCTTTCTCAGTACCATTCTACAGCACCATCAAACACGTGGGCTTTCCATTCATGTCCGCAAAGAAATACGGAATTCTCCATTTCCCTTCAAACGCACGCCACTCTTGATCTACCTTTCTCTCTTGGATGAAGTCACGACGGCCACTTGTGACTACAGAACTTAAAAACCAGGGATCAATGTTACGAGATGTTGAGTGAATAAAGAAATGAAGATTCATGGGGCATTAATTCTGTCACATTAAGCAACGACACTAGTACGTTTTCTTCATGAAGCATTAACAATACAAATGTATGCATCGATATACCGTTATTTTCTTTTACACTCGTAAGTCAGTTCCCAGTCGTGACAACCTCCCAGTCTGCGAGAACCTCCCAGTCAGTGAAGACCTCTCTAAAACACACTCCCCTGAAACACAATCAACCTATGCAGCAACAGTGAGGAGAAGCCCGACCACCATTGACCATATGCTAAAGCTGAAAGGGAAATGCAAAACCGCGCACCCAATTTAGAAGGACTGGGCTTCAGCCAATTAGCACTTCCCGATGAATTTCAAATCGCAGCATCAGGTGATGGAGAAATCGCGCCCAATTTAAAATGACCAGGCTTTCCACTCTGAGCGGGAAATGCGGCAATCACCGCTTCCCACCCAAAGTCAAATTTTTCCAGCAAGCAAGGACAGCCAGTCAGTTCGGGAGTCTGTGGGCCGGATGAAAATGTTCTACAGGCAGCATTCAGTCCACGGGCTGTATGTTTGACACACTGGTCTAGATAGTGAGTGTGAGAAATCTATTTGACCATGGCGGGGGGGTGAAGGGCAATGTAGCTGCTGCTTGTTGTCTTACTCAACATCCACACATGTGCAATTTCCAGCAGGCGTCCACTGTTTAATGATCAGGAGCATGAACCCAGGCTGATTTTTTCCCCTGTGCAGAAGCACTGAGCTCAAGTGTAGCTCTTCAACGAGCACCCCTGCAGATATCGGCTAACTCAGCACAGACCAGTGATTGATTCTCCAATCTTCCTACTCCGTATAGGTCATCATCACACCTGGCAGTGCCCTTACCCACTCAGTCATCAGGGGAGCTACTTGCAAACTTTTAACTGTGTTAGGTCAGTTTATAATGTGGTAGATTTTCATGAGGGCGCATCAGAAAATTGGGTGCATGCTGCCCACAATTTTCTGCCAATTATAATGAATGGATGGGAAATTGGGAAATGGGAAGCGTGTGCCAGGTATTCTGATATCCATCCCTGATGTGAAAACTCTGAGGCGTGTGAACTAAAGATGTATATTTACCCCAATGTTGATAAATGTAATTTGTATTGTGCATCCATGCCTCTTGATGATACTGGAACTTTTTCTTAGATTGTCAGCACAGTAAAGATGAATGTCTAGTGTGAAATATAAACTTGGGAAAGATAACAATGCGTGTGTTTCCTCTTTAAAACAACTTATTAGCACATTTTGATGAGCTAACACGCTACTGGCTGTTCTATTGAAAGCAAGTGTCTTCACTTAAAAACAAAAACCATGGGAGCACAGTGCTGCCAGGGCCTTGAGAATCATTGAACCAATTCCAGCTCTGGCCAGCCTTGAGCTTTCACCTCCTTGGCAAGAAGGAAACTTCCAGCCTTATCAGTTACTGAAGAGGGCAGAATAATCTCCTCCTGAAAGCATCTAAACATTGTGAAATTTGTGGTCAGACAGAAACATCCGTAGACTCCAATGATACGCACCATTCCAAAACAGTCCAAGAGTGCTGTTAATGTGGTAAATGAAGGCAATGGCTGGAAATAAGGATTCAATGAGAGTATAAGTCAAAATAGCTATGGATTGCCACAAGTTTGTTTTTTTCGACAGGACAATTCATGTTTTGAGCAGACTGTTCATTGTTTCCCAAGTAATACCAACAGCCAACAGTAATCCAGTTTTCAGGCTTTTCTCCCTATTTTTATCCAGTATTTTAAAATTCTCATCCTTGTTTTCAAATCCCTCCATGGCCTCGCCCTTCCCTTTCTCTGTAACTTCCTCCACCCCCTAGAACCCTCCGAGAAATCTGCACTCCTCCAATTCTGGCCCCTCTTGATCATCCCCGATTTTAATCGCTCAACCATTGGCGGCCGTGCCTTCAGCTGCCAGGCCCTAAGCTCTGGAATTCTCTCCCTAAACCTCTCCGCCTCTCTACCTCTCTTTCCTCCTTTAAGACGCTGCTTAAAGCCTCCCTCTTTGACCAAGCTTTTGGTCATCTGCCCTAATATCTCCTTATGTGGCTCGGTGTCAAATTTTATTTGATAACGTTCCTGTGAAGCGCCTTGGGATGTGTTACCGCATTAAAGGCGCTATATAAATACAAGTTGTTGTTGTTGTATTTGCGCCGTTTACAGCAAAATATCAAAACCAAACAAATTCAAACAGTTACAAAATCACCAGGTCCTTAAAATGAAGTTCAGCAATAATATTCAACAGTGGTTGAAATAATTTGCCTTAATACAATTTTTTACGAAGATTCTTTCCTAAGCTACACTTCTGGCTCTTCACCCATCCCTGCCCTCTGTCCAGTTTTGGACTTGGTAAAAGATGCCAACCCTAAATGGTCCTAAATTTTGATGTAAGTGTTAATAGATTTTGTTTTCATTTTGGTTGATCTTGCTTTGCTGGTAACTATTTGCTTATTTTTTTCACATTTATTTGCAGGAATCTACTCTATGTCTACCCACAAAGACTTAATTTTGCCAACCGGTTGGCTTCTGCTAGAAACATCACAATCAAAATCCAGTTCATGTCAAGCGAGGATCTGAGCAATGCCATGCAGGTAATATGGTGAAGATAATCACTTCTCATTTGTTAGTATTGTAGAAACGTACTGCCTGTTGCAACCTTGGACCTGTGACCACAGACGTAAAGCAAGATCCAGTCTTAAAAGGTTGTGCCTTTGTATGGTCTTTAATGTCCTGCAAACCTGGGAACCTACAGTTCCCTTATAGTGCAGCTTGCACATTGCTGCCAAGTGATTTTGGATGCACATTAATGCAAAAGTGATATTATAACTGAAGAATTGGAGGTCTGGCTCCCAAGTGTGCCAAAGCTAAGAAGTATATGATCTCCTCTATTAGGTAGTCTCAAAGCCTCTGGGGCTTTGTATCAAGTATTACATAGCTTCATCTCAGTGTGAAGCCACATTTAAAAAGGTCCCAGGCAGTCCACTGGACCAGCTTGGCACTATTTAAACTTATTTTTGAATCATTTTAGCATTAGGAGGGAGTGGACAGTGCCACTGGCTCTCATTTAACAGTAACATTGACCAGCTAGTGTGCATGCACAGGACATTGAAGCACTGAAGAAAGTGCAGAAAGGATTTGCAAGTATGTTACCAGAATTAAGAGGATGCAGCTATCTGGAAAGATTGAGCAGGCTGGGGCTCTTTTATGTGGAAAAGAGAAGACTGTGGGGAGTCTTTAAAGTTATGAAGGGGTTCGACATGGTGGATGTGGAGAAAATGTATCCACTTGTGGGTGAGTCCAGAACAAGGGGGCATGAATGTAAGGTAGCCACTAACAGATGAAATAATGGCCCAGAAATTGATCTCGCTCTGTTCCCGCGGGGGTAAGCCTTCCCCGCGATGTCTCACCTCGCTTATGCTTTTTCTGATCCAGCTCGCACGAACTTGATGTTCCAGACATCAGCTGTGCTGGGCTTGCGTATCCCAGCGGCGCAGTTAATTCGTGCGAGCTGTGGGATCACGTGACTCAGTTAGAGCCAATGGCAGCACACCATCTTCCATTCATAAGTCTCACAGCATGGCTGTGAGACTTATGAATCTTACACCCCCCCAAAATAACAGCTAAACCTCAATTAAATTTAAAAAAAACCATCACATTAATAAAATAAGTATAGTTAATTAAATTAACCATTTTAAATAAAAAATTAAATTTTTGAAAAAATTTAAAATCTTTTAAAAAGTTATAAAAATAAACTTACCTGTCTTTAAAGTCTATAAAAAAGATATACCTGTAAAAAAAAATTCAAAAAAATACTTAATTCACTACTTACCTTCTTAAAAGCGGGTCTTACTCCTCCTTTTTACATTTCCAAAATCTTCAGTACTTACCTGCGCGTCCAAAGCATGAAGTGCACAGCGTGCGCGCAGCCTGTAGCGCGCACGCGATGCACTCAGGCCCCGCCCCCTTTTCGGAAGAGCAATTGCCGGTTTTCAGCGCATGCGCAGGGCATGCAGAAAACCGGCAATTGGAGTGGGAATACGCGAGAGTATGCAGTGCGTACTCTCGCGTCCCGGGATCAATTTTCGGCCCAATGATTTTAGGAGCAATTTCTTTACACAGAGAATGGTGAGAATGTGGAACTCGCTGCCACATGGGAGTGGTTGAAGCAGAGAGCATTGATGCATTTAAGGGGAGACTTGATGTGTACACGAGAGAGAAGAGAATAGAGGGATACAGGGGCAGGGTGGGAAGCGTGGGAGGAGGCTCATGTGGAGTGTAAATGCCCGTTGGGCTAAATGGCCAGTTTCTGTCCTGTACATTCTGTGTAATTCTTTGGAATTCTAGCACAATGTGCGTTTCATTAAGATGCACCCAGCAGTGTAGTTCGAAGCTGCTGACTGTATAGAGTGCTCTTAAATCCAGTATTTGTAGTATAAAGACATCCTTGTGCATGGCTGTGACTTTTATTCCAGGGGATTTATGGCAACTGATTATGCAGATGGTTTTACTTTGCATGTTTACCATCATTTATTATTGATAAATCCAATTGAAATTCATTTTCCACTGAACAAAATGGAAATTTTAAGTTCAACTAGATAAAATCTCAGGGCGATGATTTCTTTCTCTGGTGACTATTTGTTGAAAAATCAAAAACATGGTTTTTTTTCTGATCACCTAATGATTTTGCTGCAAAGAGAGAGAATTCTCCCCATCTTCCAATGGGGTAAAAAGTACAAGTTAGTGCAAATCAGATTAAAGTGAACATGTCAAAGGGATATTCTCACATTATCAGGGAGCTTTCAAGCAGAATCAGTATCTGAAACAGCAGCACCACTTTTGTGGTTACTTTACACTTCCAATTGTGTGCTCCTGGCACGGAGCCTCACTTGCTGGGAGAGCGCATCAGAAAATTGGCTCTTATATCCACAGCAGAGCAAGCTTGTACAGTGATTTTGTATTATTTTAAAAAGGCCGTGTATCGGGCCTCCCTCCAATGGGATGATTAGAAAGGGGCAAGCAGTGGCCCTGCAGACAAGTGCCCTTTCTTCTTTTTGGGGATATCCAGCCCTCTTTCCTGCCCCATTTCTAGGGAGCTGGTATGCACTGGGGATGTGACCAGCCCATTCAAATGACCTAGCCCACTATTGGACAGGCACAGACTCTTGTCCGGCATCTGGGCAGAATGAACTAGGAAAATGGGCTCCTCCTGTATCTTTTTGACTCTCATGTAACATAAGTCTCAAAATGCTTTGCCTAACATGTGAAACAAATAGAGCAATAATTTCTTGCATTCAGGATACCTTGGTAGTTCAGAGGGTTTCAGCACTGAAATGTAGAGCCACAGAGTGAGACACAAAGGTCGGCATTATGTTTTTACTCATTTCCCAGCCTAAGCCATGCTGATTTTAACAGTAATGAACAAAGGCTGTGGCACCTCCTGACTCGGAGATGGAAAAATAGGAGATAATTTATGAGAAGAAAAGGGCATAAAGAAAGAATTTTAAGCACTCTCTACATCCTAATGAGGAAGTAACTTTTAACCGCAAACAAAAAATGATGAAATAAGTTTAAACAATTTAGAATCTATTGTTTCCACTATTTTTGAGAAAAGAAACAATTAAAAGCTTTCAAGTATTTTTATCAGCATGTCAATTAACTTTAAATATTTATTTATATTTCAGGTTCTCTTTGGAAAATCAAGCAGTGCAGAGTTTGTTTCAGAAACGTACACTGCAGTTACTTACCATAACAAGTAAGCATTACATAACAGGGGACATGAAACAACAAATTCTGCTTAATGTATTCTGCAAATAACAAACACACAATATATGTATGCATAATTTTTGAAATGTATTTTTTGTCCTCTTCTTAATGCCTCCCTGTGCAATTTCCTAATCTCTGGTTATGTAGTGGTAACGTGCTCTGTTCCTAACTCAGCGCTCAGTTTAGCCCTGCGAGGACGAGCAGAAAAGAAGCCCAGTGTGATTCACCAGCCCTCCCCACTCTCTCGAGTGAGAAGTGGGCATGTCGTATGTAGAAGGGAACCGAGAAGATAGGAAAGTAAAAACAATTTGAAAAGAAAGTAGCAGAAATGAAACTCTCAGGAATAAGCAAAAGGATCTTGTATGACAGATACTGTGGGCTGGATTCTGTAATGGACAAAAGCAACAGACATACATCCACCTACCTGGTGCTGCTAGAGTCAACAGCCAGATACAGAGGACTTTGAGACTACGTGACTGTTCTAGCCACAAACACAGCTACCACGGGCAATTAGGTGGCAGCATAAAGTCAAGGTTTGCCCCGATGGGGCTGAGATACAACCAGTCAATTGTATTTTGTTTTAACCAAAAAGCATTGCAGACAGCATCAGTTCGCACTCTAATTTTGCCTGTGTATACACCATCACATTAGAAAGACAAAAATAGCAGGAGGTATAAGTGGCATCACTTAAAATGAGCTTTGTGAACCAACAAAGCCATTGCCATTGATGATAAGTATATAGGCAAATATGACAAACTGCCCTTATTTCTTACACTAATCTTACAGGTTGGCTTTTACATTTCCTAAATAGACTAGACATACTGAGGAATAGCAACCTTCTATACACAGAACCCCTAATTCAGCAATGTTGGACTGCCTGGAGTACTTCAGCAGGCTTTCATTATGAGTTTCAGTGTTTGCAATCTTAATGATATTGGTGTAATAGTCAGTTACAAAGTGGATTGTTAACATCTGTTTTAGGGGCAAGATTTGATTCTGGTTTAGACTGTAATGGAACAATGGGTGATCTTTAAGGAGGAGATGTTCCAAGTACAGGCTAGGTACATTCCAAAAAGAGGGAAGAGTAAGGGAACCAAAGCAAGGGATCCTTGGATGATGAGGGAGACAGAGAAGATGATGAAACAAAAAAAGAGGATGTATGATGCATGTCAGGTGAATTCTTCAAGGGAGAACCAGACCAAATACAATAAGTTGAGAGGGGAAGTGAAGATGAAAATAAGATTGACAAAGAGAGAATATGAGAGTAGAATGGCGGTTAACATAAAAGGGAACCCAAAAATCTTCTACCGGCATGTAAACAGTAAGTGGGTAGTAAAAGGCGGGGTGGGGCCTATTAGAGACAAAGAAGGTGATATATGCTTAGAGGCGCAGGTCAAGGCTAGAATACTCAATGAGTACTTTGTATCGGTGTTTACTAAGGAGGTGGATGCTGACAAAATATCGGTAGAAGTGGAAAAGGTAGAAGCAATGGAAGGGGTGAAAGTTAGACAGAATGTACTAGAAAGGTTGAGTATGCTTAGAGTGGGCAAGTCGCCTGGTCCAGATGACTTGCATCCCAGGTTGCTAAGGAAATTGGGGGAGGAGATAGCGGAAGGGCTTGCCATAATTTTCCAATCTTCCCTAGATGCGGGGGAGGTGCCTGAGGATTGGAAAGTGGCAAATGTGACACCATTGTTCAAGAAAGGGTGTAAGGACAATCCTAGTAACTACAGGCCGGTCAGTTTATCATCAGTGGTGGGTAAAGTTTTAGAAACAATAATCAAGGAAAAAATTAACGGGCACTTGGAGAGGTTTCAGCTAATTAAGGAGAACCAGCATGGATTTGTAAAAGGCAGATCGTGTTTGACTAATCTAATTTAATTTTTTGATGAAGTAACAGAGAGAATTGATGAAGGGAATGCAATGGATGTTGTCTACATGGATTTTTGGAAGGCGTTTGACAAAGTACCACTTAGAAGGCTGCTTAACAAAATTGAGGCTCATGGAATAGGTGGGTCAGTGGCAGCTTGGATAAGGAATTGGCTTAAGGACAGAAAACAGTGAGTTGTGGTAAATGGCTGTTTTTGAGACTGGAGGATGGTAGTCAGTGGTGTTCCCCAAGGGTCAGTGCTGGAGCCACTGCTTTTTTGATATATATAAATGACCTGGATATTGGAATACAGAGTAGAATTTCTAAATTTGCCGATGACACCAAACTTGGGGGTGTGGCAAACAGTGATGATGATACCAATCGACTGCAACAGGACATAGAAAGGCTAGCAGAATGGGCAGACAAGTGGCAGATGGAATTTACTACAGAGAAGTGTGAGGTAATGCATTTTGGCAGAAGGAACAGGGAGAGGCAATATATACTTAATGGCACAGTTTTAAAGAGTGTGCAGGGACAGAGGGACCTGGGAGTTAATGTACATAGGTCCCTGAAGGTGGCAGGACATATTGAGAGAGTGGTTAGCAAAGCATATGGGATCTTGGGCTTCATAAATATAGGTAATGAGTACAAAAGTAGAGAAGTGGGCAACACGGTGGCATAGTGGTTAGCACTGGTGCCTCACAGCGCCAGAGACCCGGGTTCGAATCTGACCTCGGGTGACTGTCTGTGTGGAGTTTGCACATTCTCCCCGTGTCTGCGTGGGTGTGCTCCGGTTTCCTCCCACTGTCCAAAAAATGTGCGGGTTAGGTTGATTTGGCTATGATAAATTGACCCTTAGTGTTAGGGGGGGATTAAATATGTGGGGTTATGGGGATAGGATGGGATATGTTAGGGGGAATTAAATATGTGGGGTTACGGGGGTAGGGTGGGATATGTGTACTGTGGGGATTAAAGCAGGGACAGGGTACTGGATTTGGATGATCAGCCATGATCGTATTGAATGGTGGAGCAGGCTCGACGGGCCGAATGGCCTACTCCTGCTCCTAGATTCTATGTTTCTAAGTTATGCTGCACCTTTATAAAGCGCTGGTTAGGCCACAACTGGAGTATTGCATCCAGTTCTGATCCAATTCGCTGCCGACGGAAGTGGTGGAAGCGGAGACACTTGATGTTTTCAAGGGGAGGCTGGATAGGCACTTGAGGGAAATAAAGTTGCAGGGCTGCGGGGATAGAGCGGGGGAATGGGACTGACTGGATTGCTCTAAAGAGAGCCGGCACGGACTCGATGGGCCGAATGGCCTCCTTCTGTGCCGTTATGACTCTATGAGATGGTTTAGTATGTGTGTGTATATATGTACATGATGACAGATAGATATAGATAATGGCAATCGGCAACCCAGGCTCAAATTGCGCTAGTTTTCAGAAATGATTTCCTTTGCTCAAGTTTCTACTCAAACTCATTTGCCTATCGCCAAACACAGAACCTGCCATGTACCAGTGCAATCGGGCAGTGTTTTAGAACGTAATTTTTAAAAAAGTTTGCATTAAAAAATATTCCGTGATATATTTAAGAGTGATAACCTGGCTTTATTACAACAGCTGAAAATGGGTTTATCACAAAAAATAAGCATTTTTAAATAGTGCCTAGTCCACCAACTGTGAGTAACCTGATTTAAAATAACTGAATATGAATTTAAAAAACTATGCAGAACAGTTTACTAGTTTCATTGGTGTATAGTAGTCAGTTTCTTAGTAAATTAAAAAAATATATAAACTTAAAAGCTTTTAAAGTGTGCCTATTAGTGTCCTTGCTCCTAAAAAAAAAAAAGCTTTATTTTTAGAGGCTCCGTAACGGGCGCAATTAGTGGAAATTCACAATAGCGATTAATTCAATCTGGGGGCACGGCCAGTTTTGTGGGCAGGGCTGGCTTCCAGCACAATGTTTTTTAAACTCGTGCAAAAGATCACAGAAACTCAATTTACGCTAGACATAATTTGCGCTTAAAATTCTGCAATCTTTGGCACTAGTTTGGCCGATTTCTGGCAAATTGCACCGAAAAAACCAGCGCAAACTAGTGGAAACTCCAGCCCATTTACTTCAGTGAAAATGAAAATCGGGAGAGAGGTATAACGAGAGACTGAAGCTATCACCCTAAGTTTAAAATTACCCCATATATATGATTATACTGCGTGCTTGTAAAGAGAATATGAAAATGACGGGCAGGAAAAAACCAACTGGTTTATCAAGCCCTACCCCAACACCACGATAGCTCAACCATCATGGCTAAACACTCCTTCCCTCCCCCCTCACCTCTTCACACTCCCCGCCCCCCCCCCCCCCCCCCCCCCACTCCACAGCCATGTAATCTCCTAGAAGGGACAGAAAAAGAGCAAAAAAAATAGGGCCAATAAGGGAAAAAATACACTATAAAATTCCTCTCCGACCCCCTCAGGTGATCAAAACCATTCCAGTAGATCACATGGACCAAGTGTCACCTATAAAGACCTTCTATATGATGAAATCTCTGCCCCAATCAGGAATCGGTCCAGCTCCCTCTTGAAGGCGTCCAGAGATTCAGCACTCAACAAACCAGCTGGCAACGCATTCCAGAGACTCACTAATCTCTGGGAAAAGAAGAACCGCCTAACATCCAGTCTATTCCTACTCTTACAAAAGCAAAATACTGCAGATGCTGGAAATCTGAAATAAAAACAGAAAATGCTGGAAATACTCAGCAGGTCAGGCAGCATCTGTGGAGAGAGAAACAGAGTTAACGTTTCAGGTCAATGACCTTTGGTCAGAACTGGAAAGAATTTGAGATGTAACAGATTTTAAGCAATTGCAGAGGCAGGGAAACGGGGGAGGGGAGGAAAGAACAAAAGGGAAGGTCTGTGACAGGGTGGAAGGCAGGAGAGATTAACTGACAAAAGGGATGATTGTGCAAGGCAAAAGGAGATGGTAATGGGACAAGTTAAGAAACAAAAGATGAGTCTAGAAGAGGTGTAAATGGGAATGACAGAATCATCAACAGCTGCCATGCGAAAAAATAGGAGCAGAGGTTATGGTCTGAAATTGTTGAACTCTATGTTGAGTCCAGAAGACTGTAAAGTGCCTAATCGAAAGATGAGGTGCTGTTCCTCGAGCTTACGTTGAGCTTTGTTGGAACAGTGTAAGAGGCCGAGGACAGAGAGGTCAGAGTGGTTACTTGTCCCATTATCAATGCTTTTTGCTTTGTACAATCTTACCTTTTGTCTTTAATCACTCCTGCCTTCCACCCTATCATAGACCTTCCCTTTTGTTCTTTCCTCCCCTCCCCCCTTTCGCTGCCTCTGCACTTGCTTAAAATCTGTTACATCTCTAACTTTTTCCAGTTCTGACCAAAGGTCATTGACCTGAAACGTTAACTGTTTCTCTCTCTCCACAGATGCTGCCTATTCCGACTCTTACATAGTTTAAACTCATGTCCCCTGGTCCTCCACAATCCGTTAAACTGGAATAATCTATCAATAGGGACGCTATCCAGCCCTTTAATTATTTTATAGACCTCTATCAGGTCATCTCTAAGTCTGCGCTGCTCTAAAGTAAGCAGACCCAGGTCCTTGAGCCTTGAGCACAGGTGAAATTCTGCTGGAGTTCTAGCACTATAACTGGGCGGGAGACCAGCAGAACCCCCAGGAAAATAACAGAGACCCATTGCGCCGAAAGTTTCCTCGTTGCTTTTCGTCCGTCCTTTACTAAGCAAATGATGACCGGGAAAGAAGCCGGGACAGGGACTCGCTCAGATGGGAGTTCCCACTGCTCAGGCAGGAAGGGGACCTGACACAGTAGTGATAGTTCTGTGGCAAATTTTGGAGCCAATATATTTGAGTATTCCAAAAATTATGGCAAGTAACAGACAATGGAAAGTGTGGATTAGGAGACTGAGAGCAGCTTTTAGAAAAAATAAAAAGGCATTAGCCAGGAATTTCCGAGGAGCTGCTTCCAGTCCGCTGCCATAACTTTGCCGGGAAGTGCGGCAGAAATCCCATTTATGCGTGTTAGCGAGGTTTCCACTGCACTTGCGGCAAAGTTACGGAGCCGGAGCGGGAGCAGCTCCAAGGAAATTACTGGCTATAAATTATTGGGCCCTCAATGGCTAGATGTGAATATAATTCTCCACATAGAGGTGATGAATGCAATTCAAATATACTACTCCTACAGTATAATAAGACAGGCAGTAACATGCTGGGCTTTCTTGTGTATTCACATTTCTACATTTTAATCTGGGAACGACGCTGTTATATTAGAACAGGCACTGTTTTTTTTCCTCTTTTTTTTAATATCTAAGCTTCCTAGAATTATTAAATAATGTGTGAAGATGTTTCCTCTGCTATCACATTTTTATACATATTTTACCCCACCAATGTGTTGTGGCCCATCCATCACTATTATTATTATCATATATTAGTATTAGCATTGCTAATAGACACAGGCTTAGTGCAGTAGGTAAGTTTCACATGTATTTGCTTGAAAAATATGGCCCACAGATATGCAACAGAAGTAAACCAACTGCAGTAAGCAGAATGTGAAGGCTTTGCATTGTGAAGATAGTGAATTGGGCTAAAGCAACCAGCTACACTAATCAAAATAACAATATCCAGTGGCAGTTGATTATTGATATTTTCTTGTACCACAGGTCTCCTGATTTTTATGAGGAAGTAAAACTTAAACTTCCTGCCAAGATTACAGAAAGACACCATTTGCTGTTTACATTCTACCACATCAGCTGCCAACAGAAACAGAACCAAGTAGGCTCACCAGAGAATCTAATTGGCTACTCGGTAAGTTATGTCAGTTCGCAGAGTACTTTCTGTTCACACCAGTGGACTGATATGGCCAGGAGGTCCCAGTGATGTTACACATTTGTCATTCAAACAGGATTCCCCTGAAAGCTCAATGGATAAGGTTCTGGGTTCAATCTCTTATTCGTTGTATGTAACATGATTTCCCAGTCAGGTTAAGCAGTTGAGGAGCTATACTTTGTTTCGGTGCCCCTGGGCTAGAAAGGGGAAAAATCAGCCAAAGCTCTGATTCCTAATTACCAACCAGTGACCCTTGTTGAACAGTTTGTATTTGTGGACATGAGGTGAGAACAAGATCAGGCTCAGCTGTGATGTCCCCTGTGGTCAAATAGTGTGTGACACTTGCTCTCCTGGTTCTCACATGAAGAATGGCCACTGGATTAAGGCGCTAGTGGCCTATTGATGCCTATGGAACGGTACCCTAGTAAAGTTGCCACCTTTAGTAGAAAAGGTGTAAGGAGGATAATGGGAAGAGAAATTTAAAAGTCGTTATTTATTTTTGAAATAAATTTTCTACTCCCTTTGGCTATTTCATCTCATACACAAGAGACTGCACGGCAAATTTAGGATGTGGGATCAATTTATACCAAGTTATAAATTGAAAACAGAAGTTTGAACCTGCTCCCATACAATGACTGGGAACAGTGCAGTCATCCAAAGAGATGACTTGAATTCAGTATAAAACATTTGGCATATTGTACCTTTTATCTGTCAAACTTCGAGCATCATACACGTCAATATGCAGAGTTCTATGTAACACTTCCACCTGATTGGCTCAAGTCCCATGTTCTTTAAATAGCAACAAATCACAAGTGAATAGGTAGGGAAGATACCAACCAGCAAGTAGCAAGCAGGAATAAACGCCGCCAATCAGCAAGTTCAAAAAGCTGCAAATGAAAAATGGGCAGTCAGCAAGAGCCAGCAAGAAACCAAGCAGTCAATTGCTTGAAATATTTCTGAAAATCCTTTCTGCTGTCATCTCGCATTTTCTGCTCCATTCACAAATGGAAATAAGGGTTGTGACATAATAAAGACATATAAACAAATTATAAAGTTTACAAGAAAATTGGGCCAAAAAGCCATGGCCCTTCCAGCTGATTCCAGCCGTAAGTACAGGAGGAGTGCGGCGAAGAGCTGCCAGTTAAGGCAAAACCCAGATACATCAGATACTGGTCTATCCCAGCAATTTCTGCAGGGCCTTGTTTGGAGTAGAACCTCAGCCCACTCCAAACATGGTCTCCCGCATCATCAGGGTATAGCCAGGGGAGGGGACTCTCAAGCGGGGAGTTTTGTCATCCCGGCCATTTTTCTTAGCTCAGCCTATAGCCTGGACTTTCAGCTAGTACAGCCACAGTAGTAGTTGTAACCAATATATCAGAATTTAACTGCTACACCAGATTTGGTTGTACCCATTTATATACGGGCTACTGACTTTGTGGAAATAACATTGCTGAGCCTAGCAGTGTTCAGTAACTTGACGAAATTTTGCCATCTTTATTTTCTAGTGGTTGCCAATTCTTATGAATGAGCGTCTTCAGACCGGTCATTACTGTCTGCCGGTGGCTTTGGAAAGACTTCCCAACAAATACTCCATGCACTCTCCAGAGGTAAGTGTTTCTTTCATACAGCACTCTTGTGATCGATTTTATAGTGATCCATCTGACCTTGTCAGGACCAAGTTATGGGCAGATATGCAATAAGGTCAGATATGGATGGTATAAAATTCTGATTAACTAACTGCATGGCCAACCTCCTGTTCAGATAGACAGTTCAAAACACTGATGTTACAGAATTCACACAGAGTACAGATACAATCCATACCTTGGATGAATAACTGAATGTGGAGTACATATTACACTTGCATAGAATTACATAGAATTTTACAGCACAGAAACAGGCCATTCGGCCAGTGTTTATGCTCCACACAAGCTTCCTCCCACTTTATTTCATCTAACCCTATTACCACATCCTTCTATTCCTTTCTCCCACATGTACTTATCTAGCTTGCCCTTAAATGCATCTATGCTATTCGTCTCAACCACTCCATGTGGTGGTGTCTTCCACGTTCTCCCCACTCTCTGAGTAAGTTCCACATTCTCACCACTCTCTGAGTAGTGTATTACTTAAAGAAGATGGTGTGCCCCTTGTGCCCCCATCCACGTCAATTTGAGAAGGTTTTTTGTTGTTTCAGTTTTTATCTGAGTTTTGTTTCCCCTTCTCTGCCTCCCCTCCTGAAGCCATTGACTTTTTAATGGGCCTCAGCACCACAGGTGCCAGTTATTTCTATGTGACCTTTGACAGTGAGTGTTGACAGGCTATTTGAATGTGAGGCGATTCACAGCCAATTCTATCCACATATGACAGCCACTCGTATGTACTTGCAGCCCCTATAATGAAAGTCATGAGGTTCTATGCACTTTCAGGTCTTACATTACTATCATTATTTATTACCTTTCACCTATGTCATGCTGCTTTTATCCTGTTCCACCAGTCTGCTGCATTACGCTGGTGAAACTCAAAATAACTACACAATATCATCCTTAAGGGCAAAGACCAGTTATATTCAAAACATATGTAAAACTTTAGTTACCCCCAGATTGACATTTCCAGACTCTCCCTCCTCAATGTGTGCATTTGCCAGGCAGCATGTACATGGGCTCATGCGAGATTGCAGGTTGAAAAACAGCGGGTAGAAAGAGTTTGGGTGCACGGGGAAAGGGTCGTTTTCAGCTACCTGACGGCTGGAAACAACTGCACACAGCTAAAAGTGGGAAATCTGGAAAGAGTGAAAGAGAAATGGTTCCTTGCTATAATATAGTCTACCTAACTTCAGTCCTCCCATACGCAACATTTAAAATGCACTATAATACCTGGCAAATATATTTGTAGTACTTTCTATGAAAAAAAATATGAATTCCCACTTTGCAATCATCTTTTTTTGTTCAACACAGAAGATTCCAAACCAGTCTCCACCAATCAAATGGGTAGATGGCCACAAAGGTGTATTCAATGTTGAGATACAAGCAGTTTCCTCTGTGCATACCCAGGTAAGTCTCCTGACCAGTTTAATTTTTCTGCAGAGCTGTGCTGCACCATTTTGTTCAGATATATATATATATATGAAAGGGTTGGGCAGGGAGAATTTCTCTACTGCAGCCCCGAGAGCTGCCTTAAAAGCAACATTGGCCTGAAAGTCCTATGTGGCCCAGGCAAACCTAAGGGGCCAATTAAAATATTTTCAGTCTGAGAGAGAGCTTCAATTTAAGTTTATGTCTAGCCTTCCATTTCAGGAATGTGTTTTTCTGAGCATGCAGGAGGATAGAGTTGAGAGGATTACCGTTCTCTGCACATAAAGTGAAGGATTTGTAGTTATTGCTGTAAAGTCATCGAGATAAGCGCACTGGACACTAGGTAAACAAGTAGAAGCAAGAGCTTTCTTCAGGTCACTCTTCTGTTGCTTTATCAGCTACACAGAAATAAGATAAGAGCAGCAAGATACAGCACAGATCCCAGACAGAGAATAACATGTCTGTGATTGATTCAGATGACCACCCTTGTCATGACCTGTCACTCAGTCATCTTGCCTTTGTGCCGGTGCAGTGCTGTTGTTAAACATCAAAAGTTTGTCTTATTTTACATTTGTTGATTTTATGCCTGTTACTTTAAATGATGAATTACATTTGTTTTGATGCAGGTGCTTTTTCTGTCCAGTATAAGTTATTGAAGGGGTGAGGGTGTAACAGAAAGTGTCTGAGAAGAATGTAGAATGATGGAGTAATTATATCATTGTGTCATTAAAATATTTGGGTTTTTCACGTGTACCTGAAAAATTTACACAAACGTGATGAATTACTCTACAATAAACACACACGGATGAAGACATCATAGATTTACATATCTATAAAACCTGAGGGGTGAAATTCCACTGAGCACATTTGTTAGTGCACTGGCTAACAGGCTCACGTAACTTTCTGCTGTGCTATTTTAACAAAGTCGTTAACCCATTGAACATAAACAAATCAACAACTTTGTTAAAGTGGCACCCATTGGAATTTCACATGAACACAATAACCAGTACACTAACAATCGTGCTTCGCAGAATTTCAAATCTTACGGTAATCTCTGTCACAAATCAATATCTGCGCCATAATTTCATCAGAAGATTGGCAGAAACCCTGAAGAAATGGTGTAAATGGCAATTTTTAGCTGACTGCATAATTTCTTCAGGGGTTCCGCGGCTCTTTACTGGAGAATGCCCAGAGAAATTACAGGCTTTGATGTTTTGTTTATCACCCATGGCCCCGATATTTACGGGGAGGCAGGAAGGGTGCAGGGGAGGCCATAAACAGCGGAGGAACCCTGCAAGGCTGGGGACGTGGAGGTCCTGCTGAAGGTAACAGCAGGACCGCATTATCGTTTTCTGGATCCGTTACCCGCCGGGCAGCAGCCAATTGACAGCCTGATCGGCGACAGGAGGAAAAACTGGCAGCGGGAGGCCGCAGCTGGGGTCCCTTGGGGAACAGTCCTTGGCAATCGGGAAGGGGGATGGTTGGACATCACGGCAGTCGAGGGAGAGAGGACGTCGGGGTGGTGGGGGATGGGGGGGAGAGACAGGACATCGGGGCTGGAGGGCAGGAGGTCGGTGATTGGGAAGGGGAAGACAGAGGCTGAGATCGGCAAAGGGAGGCCGAGGACTTCCTTGAGGGGCTGGGTGGGGTCATACCTTCTCCTCCTGGCCCACAAGGAGTGCTGGTAAAAGCACTTATCTTGTGGAGCCAGCAGCTCTCACCTCCATTTCAATGCTGAGTTTCCCAACCTCTGGGAAACCCGCGCAGCAGCAGTGAATTTAAATCAGACTCCCAGGAGCCCGATTTAAATATGTTAATGAAGTGTTCCGCCTCTCCACAGCGGGCACTCGGATGCCATGATATCTGTCGGCATAAAAACGGTAACAGGCGTGTGCGCGGCAGGCTTGGGATTGAATTTCTCAGATTTGATGGTTTAACCCACCACCCTGCCCCCCCCGCCCCCACTCTTTAGCAATCAACTCATAGACTAGTTTCCAGAACTAATCAATAAGTGGCACCGCATTGCTTGATCCTTAAACCATTGCCCACAAATAAATCGCCTTCTGCCATCATATCAATTTTTTCCACAGAATTGAACATTAGATCAAAAAGGGACAATTTGGATATAAATAGCTATATTTGAACAGTTCCATTTCACAAAAATGTGCTGTAATATAAGGTGATCAATAAGATTAATCACAGCAGTTGAACTTCTATTTCTTTGGTACAGGACAACCACCTGGACAAGTTCTTCGCTTTGTGCCACACTCTGGAAGGCCGGGTAACATTTCCAATTCGGATTCTAGACCAGAAGATAATGGAACATGACTTGGAGCATGAGCTGAAGTTGAGTATAATCTCACTGCCTTCAGCTCGGCTCGAACCATTGGTACTGTTTCTGCACCAGGTACTGGATAAGCTGTTCCAACTGACGATACAGCCTATTGTCGTCGCAGGCCAGACAGGTAACTCAAACCTGCAGGTTTCATTCAGTTTAAAAGGAAATGCCACTGATATTATCATAATTTCTTTTCTGATGGATAGACACTCGCCTCTTGTTATAGTAGCCCTGAGATATAAAACAGAAGAATAGTTAACACTCTGAGGCAAACATTTTGATTGTTTTTTGCTGGTAACGCCTCAATTTTCAAATCCCTCCATGGCCTCGCCCCTCCCTATCTCTGTAACCTCTCCAGCCCTACAACCCTCCGAGATCTCGGCGCTCCTTCAATTCTGGCCTCTTCCGCATCCCCTATTTTTGCTCCACCATTGGCGGCCATGCTTTCAGCTGCCGAGCAAAACTCTGGAATTCCCTCCTTAAACCTCTCTACCTCTCTCTCTTAACCAAACTTTTGGGTCATCTATCCTAATATCAGCTTATGTGGCTCAGTGTCAAATTTTGTTTGATAATACTCCTGTGAAGCGCCTTGGGACATTTTGCTACATTAAAGGCACTATATAAATACAAGTTGTTGTTGTTGTTTGCCAATGGTTAGCAAAAGAAAGACTTGCATTTATATAGCGCCTTTCACGACCACCAGATGTCTCAAAGCACTTTACAGCCAATGAAGTACTTTTGGAGCATAGTCACTGTTGTAATGTGGGATACATAGCAGCCAATTTTCATACAGCAAGCTCCCACAAACAGCAATGTGATAATGACCAGATAATTTGGTTATGTTGATTGAGAGGTAAATATTGGCCAGGACACCAGGAATAGCTCCCCTTCTTCAAAATAGTGGGATCTTTTACGTCCGCCTGAGCAAGCAGACAGGGCCTCGGTTTGACGTCTCATCCGAAAGACAGCACCTCCAACAGTGCAGCACTCCTCAGCACTGCACTGGAGTGTCAGCCTAGATTTTTGTGCTCAAGCCCCTGGAGTGGAACTTGAACCCACAACCTTCTGACACAGAGGCAAGTGTGCTACCCACTGAGAGCAGATGAATGAGCTAACCTCCTACATTTAGTCCAGAGGAGAGAAGACAAGGAGTGGCTTTATAAAGAAGCATTTTATGTGTGGAGAATGGGATAGAATCTTGTTGGACCGAGTTCAGTGACATTAACCCAATAACATGACTGGCTAATTAAGCACAAAATGAAGAAATTATGGAGATGATAGATATTCCATTTAAAATAATGATTTTTATTTTATGCACAAGGTGGTCAATATCCATTGTATTTAGTTATTAATTGAAGGAAATGTCTGCAGTAAAACTTTGCCATGATGTATCTTTTGGGATCGATTAAATCAAATCAGAATATATCAGTTTAAATTGTTCCCCACTATTTTGAAACTCTTCATAACTGTTCTGCTTTTTCCAGTTTTCTCTACTTATCCTTCCTCTCCTGAAGGAAGTGACTTATGCTGTCAATTTGAAAATTGCCAGAAAAGGAAAAGGAAATATATTTTTTTTAAATCATCTTTAGAAAACATTTTTTTAGAAAAAAAAACATTCATTGGTGGGTCAGATCCTCATTCACTATTTATATCATGAGTCTTAATGTTGCCTCCATCTTCTCATAAGGCATGGGCACTAAGGCTAACTTTCATGTCCCTACAACTACTCCAGCTAATTCAGCACAAATCGGAGGTAGAACCTGGGGCCTCCTTGATCTCTATGACTCAGCAGTTCAGCTACTCCCAGATTTACCCAGCAAAGTCAGGATCCTGGTTCTAAATTCCAATTCCAGACATTTGTTGGTAATATTTCTTGTCTCGACCTCATCCTGAAACACACTGACCCAGATTTTCCTGTCAAAGTAACGGTGAGGATAATGGCGCTCGCCGTTATTTATGCACAAATGCTACAGCATCTTCAGGCAAGGGGCAGGTGCACGGTTAAACTCAAAAATCCAAAAGTTGCTGCCCGAGATGCCGTTAGCTTCGCAAAAACGTTGAAATGCATTGAATGGTGTGAAGTTGCTGTATCTGTGCGGTAGATACAAACTAAACTCGCCACAGAAAGTTAAATCTTGTCTATTCCAGTCTAAGTACCCTTTTAAAGACGTGATAAGTGTTAATTACTGCCAAACAACCACTCTGGCACTGAACATTAACTATTACAAGTGTGGAGTCTCATTCCTTCAGGTTTTAATTGTTGTTTGATATTTTAAAAATATCAAATTTAAAATTTTATTTTACTTTTCCTTCTGTCTCTTTTTTCTCTCTCTTAATCCAATCTCTCTTTCCCTCTCTTTATTTCTCTTTCTGTACCTGATTTGACATTGAATTCACCCACTCTAATTGACACTTCTTTCTCAGTCCATGCACTGTTAATTTCACAATCAGTAAATCTGATTGGTTAAGGAGATACACAGTTCTCCCAGGTCCCAGATGCCCGATTTCCTTCGCTGCGACGTTACCAGCTCTTGCCACGCAAAAAATTTAAAAACCTAAACATGCAAGGGCAAGTCTAACAAGCAGCAGACGCCGTTAGATAACCTGCTACATCAAATTATGGCCCAATATTATAGCCGTTTGGTTTCTAATACAAATTTCCTTGCGTTACAATTGTAGATGATTTAAATCAGGATTGCTTTTAAAAGGTTAATTTTTAATGAATTATTAAATAGTTTAAAATGTTGTGGAAAAGTAATAGCACAGCATTTTACTGCTCATTTCCAAGAGGCTTATCTGTAATTTCACACCTGTGCCTCTCTGGATTTTACTATTGTATCAACAGTTCACAATACTCCAAATCTGTCCTTTGTGTCTTGCTCTGTAGGGAATGGAAATTATTACATTTACAATTGTTACAATCCTATTGATTCAAACACTGTGCATTGTTCATTTACAGCCAATCTTGCCCAATTTACCTTTGAGTCAGTCGTGTCAATAGTCAATAGCCTTCATAACAGTCCTGACCTCAGCAAGGATCAGCACGGACGCAATTGCTTACTGATGTCTTATGTCTACTATGTGTTTCGCCTGCCAGATACTCAGAAAGAGATAGCAAAAGGAGGTAAGTGTTGGTTTATTATCCCAATATTGAAAGCTATTAGCGTAGACATTCATTGTAACACTCTCTGATACAATACAATTGGGACTGATTTTCATCCCCGTCAGTTGGGAAGGGAAAGATAATGGGATGAAAATGGAGGTGCAGCACTTACCACCACTGACATCGAGATCACCGCCGTTTTGGTCGGGGCCTTCAAGTGGGCGGCCCAGGTTCCTGCCGGCACCATGTGGGGGCTTCATTAGCCCATGCAAATCGGGATCCTATGGCATCAGTAGGACATTGAAGCAATTTTGAAATACCAATGGACGGAGCTTGCGCCACACATGCTCCTCCCATTGGTATTTGGCATAGACTCGCGAAGCCATCAGACCACTCAAAGAAAAGTTAAGAAAGAAGTTTCGAAATGATTTTGGTGGGGTCCGGAGGAGCATTAATGCTGACTGCTTGTCCGACATCCAGAATCGGATGAGGCATAAATTTCCTCCAGCTGAATGTTGGGAAGACCAGCCTCTGGCACAAACACTCGCCCTTTATCACCGCTGTCTGAGACTGAAACAAACTGTTTGCAACCTCGTCATCCTGTTCAACTCCGAGCAGAGTTTCCAACCCCACATCCTCTTCACCACAAAGACTATCTGCCTCCACCTCCATAACATTGCCTGCATCAGCCCTACTTCAGGCCATCTGCCACTGAAGCCCTAATCCATGTTTCTCTTACCTCTAGACTCAATTATTCCAGTAGTCTCCTGGCTGGCCTCCCATCCCACATCCTCTATAAATGTCAACTCATTTAAAACTCTGCTGTCTGTATCCTATCCCACTCCAAGTCCTGCTCGCCCATCACTCCTGTCCTCACTGATCTGCATTGGTTGCTGGCTCCCCCAACACCTCAGATTTAAAATTCTCATCCTTGTGTTTAAATCTCTCCATGGCCTTGACTGCTCCCCCCGCCCCACCCCCTGACACGCACACCCATCTCTGTAACCTCCTCCAGCCCTACACCTACCCCTGCCCCATACACTCCTTTCCTCTGACTCAAGCCCTTTGTGTAGCCTCATTCCCTTTCATCCCCCATTGGCAGTCGTGCCTTCAGCGATGTAGGTCCCATTCTCTGAAATTCCCTCCCTGAACCCCTCCACCTCTCGGTTTCCCTTTCCTCCCTTAAGGTGCTCCTTAAAACCCACCTCTTTGACCAACCATTTAGTCACTCCCAATGTCTTCTCCTTTGGCTCCCCATCTGGTTCTTCCTCATGCCTCTGTAAAGAGCCATGTGGCTTTCACTACATTAAAAATAATATATAAATATTATCAGTTCTGATGAAGGGTCCCAGACCTGAAACGTTAACTCTGTTTCTCTCTCCACGGATGCTGCCTGGCCTGCTGAGTGTTTCCAGCATTTTCTGTTGTTATTTTATATTATTTATAAATAAATGCTGGTTATTGCTGCTGCTGCTGCTGCTGCTGCACAGTAGATCATTCTGTGAAGGTTTCCTGAATCGCCCCCATCATCTTCAATTGATTTGAATATGCAATATTGACCCAATCAGAATGCGACAATGAAATTCTTTTTAATGCACTCTTTTGTAAAATTGAACCAAATATCATTAGAAGCTTAAAAGCTCAATCCATACTTGTACGATTAGTTATAGTTTATTCCTTACAATTAAATTAATTTACATAAAGGTGGGCGACTGTTTGTAAGAAACTGTCTGGTAACCAACCTTACATATAAACAGCGGAAGCATGAGACCCTCAGTGGCTCCTAGGCAGTGTTTGCATCACAACTATCGACCATTATCACATCAGAGAATTACTTTTCATTTATTCAGCACTTTCTAACACCTCACATATCTCAGCTAATTTTCCGTCAACAAGTCACATCAGAAACATTAGCTGATCTTAACTGGAGTGTAAATATGGATTCTAAGATTGACTTGAGCATTCCTGGGCCTACTCCTGCTCCTATTTCTTATTTTCTTATAAACATTGAAGCTGAGAAATTCGATTTATGTACAAAACAGGCGCAAAGTCTGCAGACCCACGGCTCCAAGTGACAGTCCGTGCTGGCCTGAGGCCCGAGTCAAATTTCGATCCGGGCCTCATTAAAATGCCACTGTTGAGCTGTGGGCTTGAAACGGGCTCCCCGCTGCAGCTTTCCAGTCGGGGAGGGTGGGAAATCGGCTAGCTCCTCGGCGGGGCGAGGGGAGAGGTGATCCTGGGGGAGACTTCAAAACATGCTAGTAGCAAGCCTGAGCTTTTTGTGGGCCCAGCACAAGCATTCCTGCTTCTGCTGCAAAAATGAAAAGCTGAAAATTTCCTGGGCCTTTTTTTGAGCAGCCTGTAATGGTCCCTTTAAGGACCACTGGTTAGGCCACTCAACACCCGGTACAATTAGACAGAGCATCCCTGGTGCAAGCTCCACCCATTTGTACATGAATTACGCGTTCAGGGTCATACAACCAGCATAGGACCCCGATTTAGATATTTAAGGAGCCTAACGCCTGTTCCTGGGTGAGTTAAAGTCGCCCAAGCCAATAGGGCACAGCTTGGGCGCGGCAGTTCACGTTGCAAAATTCGGAGGTCTAATGCCAATTTTATTTTATAAATACAGGCGGCCATGAGTTAAATTTCTCCCCCTGAGATTTCCTGCTCCTCTTTACGAGTCAACACCTCCCATTGAAAAGTCCTTATGTCTGTATATCAAGTGAGAATGGAGTTGGGCTCCACTGTAATAGCACTCATGGTCGAATATCCAGCTAACATGTACTGTTTCGGCCCAATTTTGAAGGCTGGCCATTTGGACAAGATAACAAAGGGCAGCTGGCACCCATGGAGCTGTACCCTAGCAAGAGTCAGTGGCCTAGAAATTTGGCTCCAAAGTGCCTAATCTTTCGGCACTACGGGTGCCATTTTGAGTCCAAAATGGCGTCCGTGCCACATGTGCACAATTCTGGTGTGGGCCACGCCAGACGCCATTTTGGTAAGGGCCAAACAAGAGGTGTCCTTTACCCAGGCCTAAAGCAGGCGTTAGGCCGTTAACATATTCAAATAAGGGGCCTAATGCCTGCTTATGCTCCCTCTTGCAAATTTGGTTTGTGTCTGAGGCAGCCAGCACCAGCGCTATTGCCTCCGGGAAAATCAATGCTAAACAGCACGGAATTAAAAAAAGGTAAGTCCTTATCCTAATTTACACTGCCGCTCTCAGTCCCGAGATCTCCGACTTCACTCCCAACTCCGACCTCCAGGCCACCCCCCGATACCCCCCCGGCAATCTCCTATCCCTCCCCGATAGCAATGCCGACCCTCCCAACAATACTGCAGGCCCCCCGATCTTCTTAACCGACCCCCGACAGCTCTCTGATTATGGACTCCGAGGCCCACCCGTGCCTCCTCCAGACCCACGCTATGCAACCCAATCACTTACCTGGAAATTGGAGCTTCAACCTGTGCGGGCTCCTAACGCAGCGCCATCTACGATAACGAGGTCCAAGGACCAAAATCCGATGCTGCTCCGACCTCCACATTTGAGTGCGTGGTCTGTTGCCACCCTTAGGGTAAGGCACCCAAAACTGGACATTACCGAATTTCTAGGCCAGTATCTTTGGGGTAGTGAGGTGGGGGAAATTAGAGCAAAATATTTTGTTAGCAAACGGCTGTAGTTCAGTGACATCTAAATAGCGCATGTGCAACATTACATGTATGCCGCAAAAATAACCAGAAAATAATTACTGGGCTCACATTATAGTATAAGAGCCTTTTTTAATAACATGCCTGAATTTTGCTGCCTCATTAAAAGTCAGGTCAGGATTAACGTTACTTTAAAAAAAAAAGAAAGGCTTGCATTTATATAGGGCCTTTCACGACCACCAGCCGTCTCAAAGCGCTTTACAGTCAATGAAGTACTTTTGAAGTGGAGTCACTGTTGTAATTTGTTAACAATACATTTAACAGTGCTGCAACAAATTATCACTCAATTAGCAGTCCTCTGACACAGTCAAGTTTTGGTGTGACAACTGCATTTCACGGAAGCGACTGACAGTTTCATCCTATTAAAAATGGTAAAGGTAAAATTACAGAAAGTGGCTGTTCCAACCCGCACAATCTGAATAGCAGAGTTTCACCACCAGGGGGGGCTCAAGTTCATCAACTCGCACTGATTGCAGCTGTGTAATGATGCGGATGAAATCTTGACAGGGCCAGTTTGGTGGGAAGGAGATTAAAGTCTGCCAAATTCTTTGAAATGCTTTTTTTTTGTCTTTGACCTGTTTGAAATAGTGTAAGACTTGTATGAAGACATTATCAATTTGTTCCATTTTGCACTGCTAGTGCAAGAAAAGGCTGACAAATATAGATTTAAAATTTTTAACCATGAGCTAAATACAGTACTGCAGAAAGCCCGGAGGAGATTAGAAAGACCAGGGATGAAATTAAAAAGGAAATTAGGAAAGCATGAGAAAATATTGGCAAGTAACATCAAGTAAAACTCAAAGATGTTTATAAATACATAAAGAGCAAGAGGATAACTAAAGAGAGAGTAGGGCCTGTTAGGGACCAAAAAGGTAACCTGCGAGTGGAGGCGGAAGATGTGGGCATGGTTCTCAATAAATACTTTGCATCTGTCTTCACAAAAGAGAGGGACGATGCAGGCATTGTAGTTAAGGAGGGGGAGTGTGAAATATTACATGAGATAAACATAGTGAGAGAGGAAGTATTAAGGGGTTCAGCACCTTTTGAAAGTAGATAAATCGCCAGGCCCGGATGAAATGTATCACAGGCTGTTAAGAGAAGCAACAGAGGAAATAGCGGAGGCTCTGACCATCATTTTCCAATCCTCTCTGGCTACAGGTGTGGTACTGGAGGACTGCTAACGTTGTACCATTGTTTAAAAGGGGAGAAAGAGATAGTAATTACAGGCCAGTCAGCATAACCTCGGTGGTGGGCAAATTATTGGGAGAAATTCTGAGGGACAGTATAAATCATCATTTAGAAAGGCACGGATTAACCAAGGACAGTCAGCATGGATTTGTTAAGGGAAGGTCGTGTCTGACTAACTTGATTGAATTTTTTGAGGAGATAACAAGGAGGGTCAATGAGGGTTGTCCGTTTGATGTAGTCTACATGGATTTTAGCAAGGCTTTTGACAAGGTCCCACATGGCAGACTGGTCAGAAAAGTAAAAGCCCATGGGATCCAAGGGAAAGTGGCAAGTTGGATCCAAAATTGTCTCAGTGGCAGGAAACAAAGGGTAATGGTCGACGGGTGTTTTTGTAACTGGAAGGCTGTTTCCAGTGGGGTTCTGCAGGGTTCAGTACTAGGTCCCTTGCTTTTTGTGGTTTATATCAATGATTTAGACTTCAATGTAGGGGGCATGATTAAGAAATTTGCAGATGATACAAAAATTGGCCGTGTGGTTGATAGTGAGGAAGATAGCTGTAGACTGCAGGAAGATATCAATGGACTGGTCAGGTGGGCAGAAAAGTGGCAAATGGAATTCAATCCGGAGAAGTGTGAAGTAATGCATTTGGGAATATAAGAGCAGGGAGGTTATGCTTGAACTGAATAAAACACTAGTTAGGCCACAGCTAGAGTACTGCGTACAGTTCTGGTCACCACATTACAGGAAGGATGTGATTGCACTAAAGAGGCTACAGAGGAGATTTACGAGAATGTTGCCAGGACTGGAGAATTTTAGCTATGAGGAAAGATTGGATAGGCTGGGGTTGTTTTCTTTGGAGCAGAGGAGGCTGAGGGGAGACTTAATTGAGGTGTATAAAATTATGAGGGGCCTAGATAGAGTGGATAGGAAGGACCTATTTCCCTTAGCAGGGAGGTGATTAACCAGGGGGCATAGATTTAAAGTAATTGGTAGAAGGATTAGAGGGGAGTTGAGGAGAACCTTTTTCACCCAGAGGGTGGTGGAGATCTGGAACTCACTGCCTGAAAGGGTGGTAGAGGCAGAAACCCTCATTGCATTTAAAAAGTACTTGGATATGCACTTGAAGTGTCGTAACCTACAAGGCTACAGACCAAGTGTTGGAAAGTGGGATTAGGCTGGAAAGCTCTTTTTCGGCCAGCACAGAAATGATGGACCGATGGCCTCTTTCTGTGATGTAAATTTCTATGATTCTATGAGTAGATTTTCACTTTTAATCTTTGTTTCACTTCTTAAAAAATGACACTTGCTAGCAGATATTTGGAGGCTGGCATTCTGTCCTTTCCCCAGTGTCTTTGTTTTCATTGATTGTAGCTCAGAGTAATGTTTAAAAGCTTTGCTTCTGACTGGCAGTGTATGTATGTGAAAGTGCCAACTGGCACTAAAAGAAATATAATGTTTGCCCGATTTGGCACCACAACAATACTCTATAAAAATTCTGCCCATTATATTTAACAAAGGTGTGCTTCTTAAATATTTCAATCCCCACAGGTTCAGACAAGATTTTTTTGTGTGTGTCTGGAACCTAAGCCTAGTTTTGTTCTTTGTTAGTCACCCAGGTATGATTGAACTGTACTTGACATTGACATTGACACAGACTGTTTTCTTTAGTTTCAGCAGGGGTGGCATCCATTTCCCCAGAGAGTCGTTATTATACTGTGGGGCGTTCCAGCGCTGCCCATGTGGGATCCAGACTGATGCAGTCCCGCATCATGAGCAGCAGCAATCCTGATATTGCGGGCACCCAGGCTTTAGCAGATGAAGAAGTTAAAAATATTATGTCTTCAAAGGTATGATGCTGAAATTAGGAAAGCTGCATTTGAACTAACTTTTTTTTTAAATCATTTTTTTTTTAAAAAGACATAAGGGAATGGAAACAAACGAATCCCATTGCTGTTTAATCCAGACTACTGAATCATCTCTGCATGCAGTTCTATCTCAATCTGACCACTCACTTCTGCTGTTTTCAGACAATTGCCGTACTATTTAAATTACAATTCCATTTCAGTGGCTCTACTCTTAAAAATTGTTTGTGCTTTGATAATAGCTCGGAAACATAACATTAATGAGAAAATAGATTCTACTGAATTTTCCTGTGTCCTAAATGCTGTAAAAGGAGCACACTTATCAATATTTCTCAGTCACCTCTTGTTGCCCTGTTTTATACTCTGGATTGCTATTGTAAGGAAGTCTGGAAGGAGACATTGGGGTAGAAATTGGTATTCATTGTGGCCGGTTTTTGGGTGTAATGTATACCAATCTAGCACTGGGACAGCCTGCACCCAATAGACAGGCACCAATCTGCGCAGGTGTTGGTCCCCCTGCTAAATTCGTGGCGACCATTATTTAGACATCCCAGGCAAACACCTAAAACAGGCTTTAGGCCCCTTAAATATGGTAAAGAGGGGCGTAATGCCTGTTGAAGGACCCCTCTGCAAAATTTGTTCCCAATCTGCGGGGCAGATATTGGGCCTACCCCGCTCAGGATTCTTCTGCGGCCTCCGTGGCCACCAACTACAGGTAAGTTTTAAAAAAACATTTCTGTGGAGCCAGGAAGAGCAGGAGTGCCCCCCCCTCGCCCCGCCACCCCCCACCCCCCTGTGCCGACTCCACAGTTTTGGCGATCAGTCCTCCCATTGTCCGATCCGACTCCCCTCCCGGAACTTCCCTGAGGGCCGCTGCCGGTGGCTTGAAATTCATTTATCTCGTGGAGTCAGCTGCCTGTGGAGGCTAGACAGGCACCGGCAGCTCGGCCCGAAGATGTAGATGAGGCCCGAGAAACAATTTCAGGACAGCCTCACACCTCTGTTCGGGTGTGTGCTGCTCAATAACAGGCCCGTACTCATTTTTACTCCATTTGTGCTGAATTAGTCGTGATTTGACATTGTGAAGTTCTGCCCCAGTGACGTCACAAAGCTTCCCACAATCCATTGTCCTCTTTCCTCATGTCGTGGGGGAGTTCTGCACAAAATATCTGCTCCAGGGCTGCCTCTAACTTGCACCTACAAAGTAGAGCTGTCAGCATTTCACCCTGTAAGACCTTGAAATAAAAATGTTGTGCTTCAGATTTTTGTCCATCAGAAGCTGGGTTGAGATCACCTCAGACTTTATTTATTTATTTGATCTTTATAGCCATGAGAGAGAGGACCTTCATTCCATCAGTCTATGCTCGCTTCAAGCCCATGGAAAATGGATTGTAATTTAGTAACTCAATTTCTCTATCCCTTCTATGTCTCACCAGTGTTGTCTACAACGTGGTTTAGTGCAGTTTAACCATAGTCAACTCAGTCATGCTTGCTTATGTTATGACATTATTCTCATTTTCGCCTTCCATCCTATTACTTTCTCATTGTCTTTTACTTTCCTACTTCTCTTCTAAATTCTTGCTAACTAACCAATTTTTGTTAACTATAAAAGGATTAAAGAACTCTTCTACTATGGTATCCATAGGATATATATATATTTATATTTATGTTGCTTACAATACAAAAGAAGCACCTGATGTTTTTTACTTTCTCCATTCCTTCAATAAACACGACTGAAGTAAACACTGTGACTCTAATAGATCCATGAGAGATTTCTGCTGTGTGGTATCTATAGCAGAATTGGAAATGTGTATGAAAAGATTGTGTTTATGATTTTGCTTTTGATACTAAACAGCACCGATCTTTCCCATGTGACTTAAGGTCTTGTGATATCAACATTACTTCCAGATTACAAAATAAACAGCTGCAAATAACTCAGAAGATATGTGTGCTATAATAATTACTGTCTAACTGAGCAAAGTGATCATATCAGAATACATAGGAAAATAGATAAGGCCTTTAAAAACATGGTTGACTCCATTTGGGCTTTCTTCTCCAGATATATGCCCAGGAAGTTACATTGAATCACTTCCTCTGGCTGGTAGAAATCTTTTGTGATAATAATGTTTTATAATAAACATGGCTTCAGTGGTTTCTCTTCTCTTCCTAGTCTGATTCCGAGCCTACACTGTCTCCCGCTCTCCTTTTTCTGCCAATTGTCCCCTGCCCCTTCCCTTCCCTCCTTGGGTTATGGTTTCAGAGGTGGCAGATGTCCTTCCGGTACTTCGCTGAAGTGGTTATTTTTCATGTGAGAGCCTAGACAATGAGTGTCAGAGGCTATTAACCTCCGAGGCACCACAGCCCAGCCTGAGCCAATGCTCACCCTACAATCACACTTCCAGAGATGGCAACTTACAAAGCTCAGAAAAGCTGACAAACAGTTCAAAAAACGGACAACTTCAAAAAAAAGACATGCAACTAAAAAACAATCCTGAACAATAGCCTATTTCCAAGGCCACTGCTTCAAGGCAACTGAATAAGTTAAAATCTTTTCTATCACATTAGATCTCAGGATTTTGATCAGTGTTGTTGGATCATATTGCAGACGTAAAGATATCGTTACCATGGAATGTAGTGAGATATGTACTTGTCATGACTTAAACTGCAGCTAAACTTAATATTTCATAAGTTATATTATAGGAATGAAACTGAACTACACACAAAGGGCATAGTTATAAACTGTTTTTGGAGCAGACAACCAGCTTTTTCACCCCTGCTCATGCTACTTTTCTGGCCCTGATCGATTCTTGTGCACAGATCAGTTTCTGGCACCAAGGGGATTGTGCTTAGCATGAGATGCCACTGTTCTCCAGCGGGATTCTTCCAATCCTGTTTGAGGAGAGGCGATTGTTTAGCCAGGATCGTGGATGTGTGCTACCAATCAAGAGGGCAGGGCAGGGCAGGTGAGGGCCACTGGGGACGAATTATTGGAGCCTCTGTGGAAGGACTGAATGAACCAGGCCCTGGGACACAGGACAGGACAGTGAGTGTATCAGACCCTAGTGACAAGGACACAGGACAGTGAGTGTATCAGACCCCAGTGACATGGACACAGGACAGGACAGTGAGTGTATCAGACCCTAGTGACAAGGACACAGGACAGGACAGTGAGTGTATCAGACCCCAGTGACAAGGACACAGGACAGGACAGTGAGTGTATCAGACCCTAGTGACAAGGACACAGGACAGGACAGTGAGTGTATCAGACCCTAGTGACAAGGACACAGGACAGGACAGTGAGTGTATCAGACCCCAGTGACATGGACACAGGACAGGACAGTGAGTGTATCAGACCCTAGTGACATGGACACAGGACAGGACAGTGAGTGTATCAGACCCCAGTGACATGGACACAGGACAGGCCTCCCACCCTCCATAAACTTCTGCTCACCCAAAACTCTGCTGTCCATATCCTATCACGCACCAAGCCCCGCTCGCCGATCACCTCTGTCCTTACTGACCTACATTGGTCCCAGTCTGCAATGCCTCAAATTCAAGATTCTGATCCTTGAGTTTAAATCTCTCATGGCTTCACCTCGCCATACCTATCCTCACAACGAACCCTCGGTTTCGACTGACTCTGCCCCCTTCAGCTGCCTTGGACCCATACTCTGGAATTCCCTTCCTAAACTTTTGCCTCTCCACCTCCCTCTTCTTTGGGACCCTCCATAAAACCCTTCCTAATATCTCCCTCTTTGGCTCTGCTTCCTTTTATTGTTTTCTTACGCCTCTGTGAAATGCCTTGGGATGCTTTTCTACATTAAAGATGCTATATAAATGCAAGTTGTTGTTGATATCGTCTCAAGAGTTCTAGAGGTTGATGACTGCTCCATGTATTGACCATGTAACCTTTTCCCTGCCTGTTCAATTACTTCATCCTGGGCTTTACTCCAGGGAATGGACCGAAGTGGTGCTCGGATGTCTTCCTATATAGAAGTAAGCAGCTACTTCCACAACGCTGTTTCTGTTGGACGATCATCAACCAGAAAGGTAGACTGCCACATAGCGCAAGGAGATGTTTGTTACACCTGCCGGCACAGCACTTTAAAATCAAATGCCAATAATTGTCTCGTGTATGTCATGCTGCAGCTTTAGTTACTCAATGACCAATGTATAATGTCAATTTGTTCTACACTTTCAGACCTCTGTGAACATTATACCTTTTTTGATGAGGCCTTTCATAGCTTTTTTGAGTTATGATTCTTGACACAAAATGTTTGTCAGGCAAACATTACTGGTCACATAGGTTATTTTTCACCAATATTAAACAATTCATTTTTAGTTATTGATCGTACATAATTAAACTAAACCAGTTTCATTCCCTACAGAAAATGAACAAGAGAATTTTTTAAAGAAATCATCACATGATAGTTCCAAATAGCATAAAATATAAACATTAATGTTAGAGTTATATCTTTATTACCCAGCTAATTTACAATACAAAATCCTAGTAAATATGATTTGATTCTAGGACTTGCATTCCACAGAATAATCTGTTTAAATTATTGAGCAAAACTATATTTTTGATTAGTGATCATTTTAATTTGTGTATATGTGAGAGTACAAATTTTATTTTCTACCCTCATTTCATCCCAAGATGATGTACCAACTACCAGCAATAGAATAAAGTAGAGGAACTTGAATACTGTCCTGAGACAGCCATTTGGAGGTACACAAGAGCAACCTGGCGACAACTCTGCTGTTGACTTTTCTTCCTTTCCATGTGAAAGCGCTTGGCTCCTGCTTGGCACTTCCACATAGCCATGTGGTTGAGATTGACAATGCAACACTGGGGGCATTGAAGACACTAACAAGTGCCCCTGCACACGTGCTTCAACATGCAGAGTCAATATGCCATCCTTTGTAATACTTTCTCTAACAGATCATTTTTTCTTTAGTCCTAACAAGTACACACATAATGTCCCAGGATAGGTAACACTCCTTCAGTTATTTCCTGTCATCAGATCTTAATTGAATATTCTCTCACAAAATAGTCAACGTCTAACAGACTTCAAAGTTAATTTGTCTTTTCAGGTTATTTATTGAAAAAAAATTATCTTCCCATGACACAAAACATTTTTTCTTTTCCATGTAAAATAAATATTGTCTGCACTAATTAAATTCCTTTTGCTTTTTAACTGTATTAATTACATCATACTTTTGTCACAATTTTTAGATGCCAATCTACTTACCCTTTGAGTACGAATAGTTATGGTGCGGAGATGCCGGTGTTGGACTGGGGTGGACAAAAGTGAGAAGTCGCACAACACCAGGTTATAGTCCAACAGTTTGTTGGACTATAACCTGGTGTTGAGCGACTTCTCACTTTTTTACTAATAGTTACACTGAAGTACATACTGCTGTATGCTGTTCATTCAGTATCAGCACACCTTTGTAAATTAGCAGGGCTGAAAAGATGAAGTAGAATTATGAAGATAAACAGGTCAATGAAACATATCTAAATTCATGGTATTGGTGGAGCAAATGAAAAGTATTGTAGTATGTACCCCATCAGTTTATTCCAGTAGGTTTTGAATATTCTATCCTTATAATCCACACACTAATGTATAATTAATTAAAAAGTTTTCCTATAAATTTGTACCACTATTGTTGCATCTTGAAGGCTGTCTTCCAGTGCTCTTTGTTACAAACTCACTCTGATGCCTTGTTTAGCAAATTTTATTAAATGGAGACAAAAACAGAAAATGGCTTGTTGTATGACAACAAGAGGTCTGGGATGAATGACAAATGTGCTCCCCCATTGGTTTTAGGGTTGCTGTGACACTCGAGCATGTTCCATCCTGAAACCAGCTGAGGAAAATTTCTGTGATTCAGTCCCGATCAACCAATTTTCCACTTTGATAATGTGGTGATATTTGACTAGTTTGCCATTGAGCTCTCTCAGCACTCAAAGGGTACAGGTTTAATTGCTCCTTATACTCACAGTCTAACAGAAGACGAGAGAGTGCATTTTTAATAATATTTGCTGTCTAATAACAGCTTCACACCCTATTGAGAGAACTGATAAGTATGCTGCAGTCCTGTCTGTGTACATGCATTAAAATCACTAATTCAGAAGTGACTGATGCTTACCCTCCTTTGTTGTTTGTGTGGCAGTCTTCCTTTTGAACGCACTCCAAATGGTTTTGTTTTGCTTTAATAATGATCTCTTTCCTCACAGCAATAATTTTCTTTCCTCCTCTGTATGTGCACCCTCTTGCTGAAGGCACATGTTGAATTTTAACAGTCAGTATATGTTGCTTAAGGACTAGGATTCATAGTTGTAATGACATTGCTAAACTTGTTTTCTTCTGTAATATTAAAGGAAAGGGACAGTTGTCAGACATACTGCATTTACTGTTATGCTAAGTCTTTATTATCAAAAGAAAAGTTAAACCAAATAGCCCCTGTATTTCAGTTTGGACATGTCCCATCATATCATGCATGGTAAGTTAATGTCACATCTGTTTGGAAGTTAATCAAAGTTCTTAATGTACATATAACTCTGTTCGAAGGTGGGCTTATATATTCTCATTTTAGATCAGAGATTAATAGATATGGCTGTTGGATACTCAGATGGGATGATCAAACTGCTAAGAGTCATTACACCTATTTCTTCCAAAAACAGTGGAACCAGAACTTGGACACAAGATTGGTTGTTGGATGAGGCTTACTGAGTTCGGCATTGGTTTTCTGGCCAGTCCATCAAACTAGAATATTGGGCTCCTTGTGAGCTTACCTGTTCCAAAAGCCTGACTGCCCACCCCTGTTACTGCTGCTCACTGGGACTGCCTGGTGGCGAGTGGCAGTAAGCCCAGGGTTGCAGCGGTAGTGGGCCTTATGTGCACAAATGGAGGGAGAGAGGTGGGCTGAGGCCCCCCAAAAAATTCCCATCTTTCCTCTTGGGGGCTATTTGGCCCCTTTTAACTCGACCTCTGCCTCATTAGTTGATGCAACGGCAGTCCCCAGCAACAACGGCAGTATTTCTTGGCCTTGCCGTGGAGGGCTCCTGATTACTGATGGGGATTCCACCAGGAGCCTGCCCTCCGTCCATATTGACCCTCAAGCCAAGAAAATGGGCTGGGGGTTGCAGCAGGGTTGGAGGGGTAACTGGAAGCCCTGCCATGCCTCAAGAAGAGAAATGTATCTCACATGTTGCAAGTATTGCCTCCATTTTGTGTTCAATTTTAGTTTATTGCATACGATAAAAGAAATTAATTATCAGAAGATTCAGTGAATCAGATTTCAGCAAGTAATTTACAGAACGTTACACAATATTGCTGTAGATCTACATATTTTTCACATAAGCAAATGCTGATTTGTAGGATAACATGAACATTCTTCAGAGTGAGCTGGAGGCACAATAACAAAGAATATTTTGTGCATGTACAAAATTGTTTATCAATTACTGTTTTATTTAATTAAAAAACTAAAACAAATTTTTAAGTTCAATTTTTTTCTCAATATGTGGTGATTAACATAACTATTGTAGTATTTCATAAGGAATATTAAAAAAACCCTACACTGTTGTCGCAAAGTTCAATAACATTCTTTGACTACTGCTACCTTCAAGTACAGGGAAAGGATTAAGAAATGGCAAATCTAGAAAAGACTTTTAAAGAAGGCCATTCCTTTTTCTGAACCTTTTGTAAAGTATTTTCTTTAATTATTGTCCAGCAATTTCATGAAGAGTTAGCGCTGCAGATGGTCGTCAGTACTGGCATGGTGAGAGAAAACGTCTTCAAGTATGCCTGGTTCTTCTTTGAGCTTTTGGTAAGTCCATTTACTCCACAGAATGCCACACAGTTTATCAGATACCAATTGGTGTCATTGTATTTTGAAATTGTTAGTTCATGTCGCAGACTGTCTTGCTAGAATTACTTTCTCTTTCCAAACCTGTAGCTCTCTTTTTATTTTCCATCTCAGATCTCCAGTCATTCTCTTTCCCTCAATATTTTGGTTCTACATCAATTGTTTTATTATTTTTCTTTCCTGTTCTTTTTCTTCCCATAATCCTTTTCTACTTTGCCAATTTTCAATTGCTTTTTTTGAATTTGATTTGATTTTGCTTGTTCTGCGGCGCCACCCCCACCCCTTATTTTGTTTGCCATAGCTTTTCTGTTTCATCTGAATCTGTTTGAATGAAGTTTACTTTTTTCTTGAAACTTATCATGGAATTATTTGACATATCTGGTAGCACATGACAGCAGAGCATATTTTCCTATAATGCAGAGCACTTGTTAGCGGAAAAATTGGTAAAGCCATTGTTGTACCTGCCGTGGCTCATTGGTAGCACTCTTGCCTCTGAGGCAGAAGATTGTGGGTTCAAGTCCCACTCCTGAGACTTGTGCACAAAATCTCAGCTGACACTCCAGTGAAGTACTGAGGGAATACTGCACTGTCTTTCGGATGAGATGTTAAACCGAGGCCCTGTCTACCCTCTCAGGTGCACGTAAAAGATCCCATGGTACTACTTCAAAGAAGAGATGGGGAGTTCTCGCCAATAAGTCTTGGCCAATATTTATCCCTCAACCAACATCACTAAAACAGATTATCTGGTCATTATCTTATTGCTGTTTGAGGGAGCTTGCTGTGCACAAATTGGCTGCCAAGTTTCCTACATTACAACAGTGACTACATTTGAAAAGTAATTAATTGGCTGTAAAGCGCTTTGGGATGTCCTGAGATTGTAAAAGGTGCTATATAAATGCAAGTTCTTTCTTTCTTAGTGGTCCCTATGGGCCTAATTTCACAAATGTTCTTATAATGAGTCTAGAACACATTTTTGTTATGAATGAAAGGTTAAAAGCATGGCCCAGTACCACTGCCAGATGGACAAGCAGGATTCTTCCCGAAAACTACGCTTCTCAGATCGCTTCAAGGATGACGTCGCTACTATTGTCAACGTTGTTACTGCGGAGATTGCAACAATTCTTGTGAAACAGCAAAAGGTAGTTTACTTTTCTTAAAAATATCTGTTGTGCTTTATGTAGAAATGTTTAAAGAGGCAGTGTCACCAGGATAAACTATCTTGTCAGACAATTAGCATTGTGAATTATATCTGCTGTGCATTATTTTTACCTCAGTTTTAACTTTCATTTTTATCTGTTCTAATTTTTTTAAATGATAGAAATATCAAAATGCAGCTGTACAGGAGTTGTCTAGCGCATTGCTTAATATGGAGCTGAGCCATTCACACCAGGAAGATCCTTGGTTCAATCCCTGGTCTATTTAGTTCACCTACAACGATGGTGACGGTATGGGTGCTACAGTTGGCATCCACACTCCTGGGCTAGGGACCTCTGCTGGAAAGTGCATGAGGACAAGAGTAGGGCTGCCCGTGATGGAATAATCTTCCCTAAACTCATGAACAGTTGCCACTTGGGCAAAATATAGGAGGGTAGCTGGTGACCATGGAAAAGCACCTCAGCACGAGTCAGTACCTTCAGGAGAAAATAAGGGAGGGGAGAAAACGAAAATAGATTTAAAATCTATCCTATCATAAAGTGTACCAAAATTTTCTTTTACATTAGGAGAGCAAAATAAATTCAAGCAGTTGTTCCTGGCTATTCCAAGAAATAAGTCTGCTTAAAATTCCCTAACAAAGTGCCCCTTTTCCTTTAAACACCTATGTATTGCCAGTTAGGGTCTACAGAGCAGTCGGTTCCATTCTTTGTCCATGTTTATTACCTTCTAGCAGAATACCCAAATATTTTTATTTTACATACAGTAATGCCACTGATGAGATTATGGAGTCACACTGCTCAATATATAATCCTGTACTATGAGATTTAGGCCTTGATTTTCATCCCGCCCCCCCACCTCCCAATGGGCGGAGAGGATCGGGTGGGGGGGGGTAGAGAATAAAATATCAGGATCAAGCAACCCAACCCCATTCCCATCAGGTTAAAATTTTTACAAACTCAAATCAGGCCATCGACAAGGCTTCCGCAAAAGGCAGACGAGGGCCTAATTAACATTCAAAAGTTGAGGCCTGATGACATCATTGGTGCCACAACTTAAACTTAACTGTGAGTGGGGGTGAGGCCCGAGCTGTCTGGCAGTAGATCCAAGGTGGGAAGCGCTGACTGCCTAAGGTAAGTACTGAAGATCAGCACCTTTTAGCCTCCTTGTGGCCCAGGAGAAGCAGGAGTGCTCCCCCCAGGCCTCACAAGGAAGCCTTCGTCTCTGCCCAGACCCGATCATGGCCCAGAGCCTTCTCCCCCCACTGACTGTCGGGGACCCTGGATCCCTGGCTGCGACCTCCTGCCGTTACTTACGTCTCCTGCCCGTCAGCCAGGCAGTCAATAGTGGTTGGCTGACGGGCGAGTGTCTGCCCAAAATTATTCAAAGAGGCCTTGCCATTAAGATGGGCAGGGCCTCCACGTCCCCAGCCTTGCCGGGTTCTTCGCCCGCTCCTGATCTCCCTCGCACCCTCCCCGCCTCCCTGTTAATATTGAGGCCTTAGTGCTTGAAGCAACTGCTTTAGAAATAAATCAAAAATGTCACGAAAACTTTTGAAACCTTAGGAGGCATTTTGTCAGGTGATCAAATGTTGATTTTACATTTTCTTAATCTTAGGAAGCAGAACAAGCTGAAAAAATCAACGTCAGCTTGGCATTTTTCCTGTATGATCTCCTTTCCCTCATGGACCGTGGCTTTGTGTTTAATCTCATTCGAAATTATTGCTGCCAGGTAAAGAACACGTTTTCTTGTTGCATTTCTGATGTATAAGTCTAGAACATCTGAGAAGATAAAATATATTCTCCACCCAACAACTTTGCAATAATTCAGGCACCAAGTTATATTCTTTACAATGAATATTTAGAGAAAGCGAGTTGAAAATTATCAAATGACTCAATCACGTGGATCATGACATGACACCATGGAATACTGATATATGAAGGCCGAGCACATTGACCTGAAATTCCTCTCTCTCTGCTATTTTGGTGGTGGTGTTGACAATTTATTTTAAATGGGTTAATGCTTCTGCAAAAAGAGTGGAGAGAGGAATTTCAGACAGACCTTGAGTATCCCATAGTGAGAATTCAGGGCATTGGTCATTTCTACTGTTGATTTTTGTATGTTTCATATTATATTTTTACCCCATTATTATTTTTTTTTACGTCTGTTTCCTTTTAGTTTCTGACTGAGTCAACTACTCCAGCCCAGGGAGCAAACAGATACTCCCGGTGCCCCTGCCAAAACTAGCTCTGTAATTGACTGTTGGTTGATGCACCAGAATAGCCTGATTTCCTTCCATTTTACAGGGATCCTTCCCCTGATGAGCTGGAGAGGGTTGGGGAACTTTGCTGTTTGTAGATTATGACAGTGTAGTCACATCCTGTTACTTTGTGACATGACTGCCACCTGGCTGTACTCCATTCTCAATAGAACCCAAAAGCACAATTCACTGCCTATTAAGACACGATATAAATAACATGCACCAGTGCCTCTTCAGGCTGAAATTTCCTCCAGGGTGAATTGTGCTACCAGAGGCAGGTCGGGGCTTGACTTCTGCCCACTGCATTGACCTCACCATTACCCCGATCTACTTTCCCAGGTTGGGGCTCATTAGTTATGCAGGGCTGGGCTCTCGGTGGGAGTCCGCCACTTCCCTGCTGAGGCAGTGGAAGGAAGATTCCTTGCTGTGGGTGTGCTGTCGGTCGCCACATCCTATTTTTCTTCATTTTCCACCGCTATACTGCCCAGTTTTGGGTAGGAAAACAAAGGAAAGTCCGGCCCTTAACCTTTGGTCCTGAAGCATATGGACCAGGAGGCTGCCGGGGCTCAATTCTGATCGATATTGAGCTGGCTGATCTCCGCTATGGTGTTTTGGGGGCACGACAATTAGCTTCATCATCCTTGGAATAGGGAAGACAAACAATCAGCCAGGATTCCAGCTCCTGATCACTATCCAGTAATCCATTCTGGCAAGTATGTGTATGTGTGTGTGTGGAGTAAGAGCAGGAGTGATCTTGACTGTGATGACCCTATAGTTGAATAACGTGACAATATCACTATCTAATTTCACACATGAATGGCCACTTGGGTGAAATACTGGATAGCTGCTAAAGGAAAGAAAGTAGACAATATTGGAGAGAAAACAAACTACAACTAACCATCTATATTAACAGAATGTTGTGTTGCTTTCATTGTTTCACTAACATTCTTTTTTAACCCATTCCACCATAGCTGTCCGTCAAACTGCAATCAATGCCCACTCTCATCTCCATGCGACTGGAGTTCCTGAGGATTCTCTGCAGCCATGAACACTATCTCAGCCTGAATCTTTTCTTCATCACGAATCTGTCTGCACCAGCTTCCCCATGTCCCTCAATATCATCACAGGTAAAGTCCGTCATGCAGCAAATCCAGACTATTTTGTTTTGTGAACCTTATTATGCATTTGCTTGGACTGCATGGTGTATGGTAAGAGCCTTGTGCACTTCTGCGTAATATGTTCCATTCACACAGATGGGCAAACTCTAGTCTTGTGCCTTTACAGATCAGCTGTGGCTGCTCTAAACTTTGAGATGTGGTCCATATTTTCCTCTTTTACAGAAACCCAAAATGTGGGCGTGATTGATGTCCAACATTGGAGGTGTATTTTGCTACTGCATTTCCTCCTGCCAACAGGAAGCAAGCGCCTGTCATAACGCTGGTTTTACACTTCTCAAGCAGCTAAATGAGCTGCCTAACTAGCAAAGAAGTCAAAAGAGTCTAGTCAGCAAGATGAAAGCAAAGAGTAGTGCTAGCAGGTAATGTTCAAGAATCCTGGTTTACTGACCAGGACATGTAGGTGTTTGGAAGCTTAATGGAAATGTGCGTAGGCCTCACCTTGCTCACAATGGCAGGTCTCATCACCACCACCAACTTGCATTTATATAGTGCCTTTCATGTCGAAAAACATCCCAAGGCGCTGCACAGAGGTGTAATCAGATAAAAATGGATGCCAAACCAAAGAAGGAAATATTCGGAGGTGAGACCAAAAGCTTGATGAAAGCAGTGGGTTTCAATGAGGGTCTTAAAGGAGGAGAGGGAGGTGGATGGGTGGAGGGATTTAGGGAGGGAGTTCAAGAGGTGCGGCCAAGACAGCTGAAGGGATGGCTGCCAATGGAGGGGGCGAAGGCAGGGCGGATGCACTAGAGGAACGGAGAGAGATCTAGAAGGAGTTGTAGGGCTAGAGGAGACTACAGATATAGTCCCACAAAAATAATCTGGACTACAAATACCCCAGACTACCCCCACCATGATCGCGAACCTCCCCACCCCCGACCACTGCTCACCCCCAGGTCTGACCTTGCTGCCAGCCGGGCGGCCCGATATTGCGCAGGCCTGAATCTGGTGAGCTACATCGGGATGCCTGTTTGGGGCCGGCAGCTCACCGGTTCCATTTAAATGAGGCCTATGCTTCAAAATGGCTCCGGCCTCTTTGCCCCTGACAATGGCGGCCTGCAGGTTCATTCCGCCAGTTAGCCATCTGAAAGTTAAAATCCACCCCACAGACGTCTTGATAAATTTACAGCTGGGATCAGTTCTGTTTTCCTATCATTTATTGACTGAACAATATGTAAAATGTGACTAAAATGCTTCTGTCTAGTTGTGTGAACTTGCTACATCCTGGTACAAGCATAAAGCCGTGCGGGTCATATTTATGTTGCGTGCTGTATGTGGATTGTTTCTTTTATGTGACGTTAGTTGGCTTTTATTGATGGATAATCCTTGTATTTCAGGTTAGGAAAATAAAATAAACTTTGATTGTAGATGAGATTTTTTTAATCAATTTTTGTTAAATTCTTCAATTACTTGTTATTTATTCAACAGAATTCTAGTTCATGTTCAAGTGTTCAAGACCAAAAAATTGCCAACATGTTTGAGCTTTCAGCTGACTACCGTCAGCAGCACTTCCTGACTGGGCTTCTCTTCACTGAACTTGCAGCGGCCCTGGATGCTGAAGTCGAAGGGTACGGGTTTTAAGCATTCTGCAGTAAGGATTGCTGCATTTTTGTGGAACCAATGAGTCTTATGTAACAGAATCACATGACATCCATGAGGTGATGGGTAGAATGTATTGGTGCTCCAACACAGTGTGCCACGGAATGGTAGAACTCCGGTTCATTCCTGCAATGAGTCCTCAATCGGGGCGGTGTCATGTGAAGAGGCACAAATGAGAGGTTAGGTGCTTCCCTGCAGCAGGGGAGGGGGAACGGAGGGAGTCACGCTGAGAGTCCTGCCCTCCAAGTGATCAGCTGAAGATCGACATTGACAGAGACCTGGAAGCAGGTAGAGAATAGTGAGCGGCAAAGGGAGACCTAAAGAAAGGAGAAGAAAATTCAAACAAATATATTGTTGAGGGAAGGAGACAGAAAAATTATGTGACCAAGAAAGTACTGCTGGGTTTCAGAGAGCAGTCTCACCAAAAGTTCTCAATTGGCTGATTCATAGGAGCAGATTAGTTAAACAAAGCTAACCACTGGCCAGAAATCTGTATGAAGTGGGATGAACAGGTTAACACATTTAAAGGGAAACTTCAACCTCTTTGTTTATTTTCTTTGATGTATTGGAATATTTTTCAGTGAGTCAACTGAACTAGATTTTATGCCAGTGACCATTACAAAGCTTCTTTCCTCCAATTACCTTTCATAGTTGCACCCACATGTGATACTGTTCTTGACTCATGATACCAAACAATGTCAAATACGGAGCTGAGTTCTGATAAAACTGCTCTTAAATATACCTCCATAAAAACCTTCCCCTATCAACAACTAATTCTAAATCAGAATTGCCAGTCTGCCAACATAGCAGTTAAGATGCTCAATTCACGGTCGTTTAATCAGAGATTTACCTCACGTTTGCCTGATAGGTGAATTTGCTAAGAACAGTATTGATGAGTTTGTTCCAATTGCTTCCTGCCTGGGACATGAGGTGAAAAGTGTTATGGTCACAGAAATCCAGCTTAGGAAGCAAAATGCCAGCTGAACACATGCTAGAATGTATTTGGGATCAGTGGAAAAGTCTTTGGTACAACAGCTGTAAGAGTCTATGCTGAGGCAAGGGCTCATCAAGGGAGAAACCGTCATGAATGTAGATACATTTAATTATATTTGTTTACATTTGAGTGTTTATTAAAAACTATATTTAGACAGAAAAGTCCAATATAAGCCTGAAAGAACAGCTGGTCCTAATCAAATCAGGCTTAGATATCTTCAGATACTATCAGTTATTAATGACATCAGTCCCACTGGTCCATTCATGACTACGCACTAGATTGTTCGTGCCCAACATGCTTAGATTTATGGATAGTTGAAAGGAACTTTTATTACTAAAATCTATAAACCCGACAGCAGCTTTTCATGAATTTCTAACAGGTTTATGGAATTGAGGTGACCGAGTAATCATGGGGCTGAAGAGGGACACAATGCAAAATTTTCGAGAACATGTTCTTTTGTTCGATCACCTTAGTATGTACGACTGTCAGAAGTATGTGTACTATCAGCTGAAGTATTTATCCTGTCCAGTTAGTGATTTCAGTTAATGCTTAAAAAATAGTAAAACTCAAAGAAGGGAGATGTTTAGTGGTTCTTTGTAGGTGAGTTAATCATAGAAACAATTTGGAACAAAAATGGTTGACCATATGGTATCTGCTTACTCCTGCAGGATAGCTAAGGTACAGAAGAAAGCTGTCAATGCAGTACTCAGTCTACTGTGTTCACATGATCTGGACTCTCGCTATTCAAAACCAGACATTAAAACTAAAATAGCTGCCTTATACCTCCCTCTGATAGGGATTATTATGGATGCATTGCCACAGCTCTACGACTTCACAGGTACAAGCTTTTCTTATGGTTCATATCTGTTAGAGTGAGAGTCTACTGGTATCAGACATAACTATGATAAAATTTAGCAATTACTACTAGTTAATTATTGATCAGAGAGGAAATTCATGGATCCTGCGCTCCCAGCAGGGAGGTATACTCAAAGGGGCGTGGATTGGGGAAGTGGGGCTACTTTGTTGTAAGCCTGCCTCTGACCTATAGGGGGAAGAATTCAGTTGATTTGTGCCTCCTAGTAGCGCCCTAAGAGGGCGCTAGCAGGGCGCAAAGCAACTAGCGCCCGGGTACGGCGCCGCTAACGCCTCCCGCGATAATTGAGCGGGAGGTTAGCGGTGATGGTAACCTTTAGCACCCCGCCGCTCTGCGATTACGTCATCGCTGTGCGCAGCGCCCCGCTTGCGCCCCGGCCGCGATCTTCGGTAGCGCCCCCTGACTTACTGCCGGACGCTATGTCTGACAGGGTCAAGAGGGCCTACCTGCGGCCAGGGCGGCGCAAATTAAAGGGGAGGTGTCGGGCGGCCATTTTTGTTGCTGGCCACCTGCCAGCACCTGCCCCCATTGCTGTCCCCGGCCTCCTGTGCAGCCCCCCCATGGGGTGCTGGCTGCACTCCGTGAGCCCGGCACTCCGATCCCTGGTGGCCCAGCTGGGTCTCGGGTCGCGCTGCGCTAAGCCCCTCCCCTTTAATAAGGGGAAGAGTGCGTCGCGCCGCGATATTCACTCGCAGCGCCCCAAGAGGGAGGTGGGGCGCTTCCAGTAGCGCCCAGCCTCCCTCTTGGGGCACTACCTGTAAATTTCGGGCGCGGGAGCACTAACTTTTTCGGGCGCTAAAAGTAGCGCCCCGGTGAAGTTAGCGCCCCAAAGGGAGCGCAACCCAATTTTGCCCCCATAGTGCCTTTGAGCAAGGCCTCCCAATGGCGTGTGGAATTGGTGAATTTAATCTTGCATTTCAACAAATGTTAACAAAAAAAACACTGTGATGAGCCGAGGAAAATAGAGGAGAGCAGGGTACACAGAGGAATCCTGTAAATGAGACTGTTTCAATATTGTTTCCCTCCAATTATCTCACCTCAATATTCCTCTCCAAAAGGCAGTGATTGATATTGGGGTAAGGTTTCATGGATGTTAGCAGCCCTCCAGTACCTCAGCTAAGCAGTTATCCTTCATGTGTAAGCCTTGACAATGAGTGCCAGCAGGTTGCTGGATAATGAAGGTCATCAGAGCCAAATCCAAGCCTGTCTTCAAACTGCTATCCACATTGCCAGCCTATAAAATTCCTGTAAAATTTGAAAAGTGCCCCACCAGACTGCTTAGGTCACCAATGTGAATCTTGCACTAGTTTTCCCTACCATTGGGAACATTCTGCCCGCATCTAATTTGTCTAAACCAGTCAGGATTTTAAATGTCTCTATAAGATCCCCCCTCATTCTTCTGAACTCCATAGGATACAAGTTCAGTTGACCCAATCTTTCTTGATATGTCAGTCCGGCCATCCCAGGAATCAATCCAGGGAACCTTCGCTGCACTCCCTCAATAGCAAGAATGTCCTTCCTTAAGTTAGGAGACCAAAACTGCGCACAATACTCCAGGTGTGGCCTCACCAAGGCCCTGTACAACTGTAGCATCACCTCCCTACTCCCGTACTCAAATCCCCTTGCTATGAAGGCCATCATTCCGTTTGCTTTCTTGACTGCCTGCTGCACTTGCATTCCCACCTTCAGTGACTGATGTACCATGACGCCCAGGTCTCGTTGCACCTCCCCTTTCCCTAATCTGCCACCATTCAGGTAATAGTCCGCCTCTCTATTTTTACCACCAAAGTGGATAACCTCACATTTATCCACATTGTACTTCATCTGCCATACATTTGCCCATTCACCCAACCTGTCCAAGTCACTCTGTAGCCTCCTAGCATCCTCCTCATTGTTCACACTGCCTCCCAATTTAGTGTCATCCGCAAATTTGGAGATATTACATTTAATCCCTTCGTCCAAATCATTAATATATAATGTAAACAGCTGGGGTCCCAGCACCGAACCCTGCGGTACCCCGCTGGTCACTGCCTGCCATTCTGAAAAGTACCCATTTACTCCTACTCTTTGTTTCCTGTGTGCCAACCAGTTCTCAATCCACGTCAACACATTACCCCCAATCCCATGTGCTTTAACTTTGCTCACCAATCTCTTGTGTGGGACCTTGTCGAAGGCCTTCTGAAAGTCCAAATACACCACATCTACTGGTTCCCCCCTGTCCACCCTATTGGAAACATCCTCAAAAAATTCCAGAAGATTTGTCAAGCATGATTTCCCTTTCACAAATCCATGCTGACTTGGACCTATCATCTCGCCACTTTCCAAATGGTCTGTTATGACATCTTTAATAATTGCTTCCATCATTTTACCCACGACCGATGTCAGGCTGACCGGTCTATAATTCCCTGCTTTCTCCCTCCCTCCTTTTTTAAAAAGAGGGGTTACATTGGCCACCCTCCACTCCATCGGAACTGATCCAGAGTCTAAGGACTGTTGGAAAATGATCGTCAATGCATCCACTATTTCCAAGGCCACCTCCTTAAGTACTCTGGGATGCAGACCATCAGGCCCCGGGGATTTTTCAGCCTTCAGTCCCATCAATTTCCCCAATACCTTTTCCCGACTAATAAGGATTTCCCTCAGCTCCTCCCTCTTACCAGATCCTCTGACCCCTTTTATTTCCGGCAGGTTGTGTGTGTCCTCCACAGTAAACACCGAACCAAAGTACTTGTTCAATTGATCTGCCATTTCCTTGTTCCCCATTATGACTTCCCCTGTTTCCGACTGCAGGGGACCTACGTTTGTTTTTACTAACCTCTTTCTTTTTACATATTTATAGAAGCTTTTGCAGTCCATTTTAATGTTCTCTGCAAGCTTCCTTTCATATTTTATTTTCCCTGCCCTAATCAAACCCTTCGTCCTCCTCTGCTGAGTTTTGAAGTTCTCCCAGTCCCCAGGTTTGCTGCTACTTCTGGCCAATTTGTATGCAACTTCCTTGGTTTTAATACTATCCCTGATTTCCCTTGTTAGCCATGGTTGAGCCACCTTCCCTTTTTTATTTTTATGCCAGACCAGGATGTACAATTGTTGTAGTTCATCCATGCGATCTCTAAATGTCTGCCATTGCCCTTCCACTGATAGCCCCTTAAATATCGCTTGCCAATTTAACCTCACCAATTCACGCCTCATACCCTCAAAGTTGCCCTTATTTAAGTTCTGGACCATGGTCTCTGACTTAACTGTTTCCTTCTCCATCCTAATGTAGAACTCCACCATACTATGGTCACTCTTCCCCAGGGGGCCTCGTACCACAAGATTGCTGATTAGTCCCTCCTCATTACACAACACCCAGTCCAGGATGGCCTCCCCTCGAGTTGGTTCCTCAACATATTGGTTTAGGAAACCATCCCTTAAACACTCCAGGAAATCCTCCTCCACCGTATTGCTTCCAGTTTGAGTAGCCCAATCTATATGCATATTAAAGTCACCCATGATAACTGCCGTGCCTTTTTTGCACACACCTCTGATTTCCTGTTTCATACCCTCCCCCACCTCACTACTGCTGTTTGGAGGTCTGTACACAACTCCCACTAACGTTTTCTGCCCTTTGGTGTTCTGCAGCTCAACCCATATTGATTCCACATCCTCCAAGCTGATGTCCTTCCTAGCTATTGCATTAATCTCCTCTTTAACCAGCAATGCTACCCCACCCCCTTTTCCTTTTATTCTATCCTTTCTGAATGTTGAATACCCCTGGATGTTCAGTTCCCAGCCTTGATTGTTCTGGAGCCACGTCTCTGTAATCCCAATCACATCGTATCCGTTAACATCTATTTGCACAGTCAATTCATCCACCTTATTACGGATACTCCTTGCATTAAGACACAGAGCCTTTAGGCTTGTTTTATTAACATCCTTTGTCCTTTTAGACTTATGATTTAGTATGGCCCTTTGTGTTTCTTGCCTTTGTTTACTCGGCCTTCCCCTATTGTTTCTCACCCTTCTAACATTTGTTTCTGACTGCATATTACTTCCCCCTGTTTCGCTACATAGGTTCCCATTCCCCTGCCATATTAGTTTAAATCCTCCCGAACTGCTTTAGCAAATATTACCCCGAGGACATCGGTTCCAGTCCTGCCCAAGTGCAGACCGTCCCTTTTGTACAGGTCCCACTTCCCCCAGAACTGGTTCCAATGCCTCAGGAATTTGAATCCCTCCCTCCTGCACCACTGCTCAAGCCACGTATTCAATCTCACTATCCTGTTCTCTCTATTCTGATTAGCACGTGGCCCTGGTAGCAATCCAGAGATTACTACCTTAGAGGTCCTACTTTTTAATTTAGCTCCTAGCTCCCTAAATTCTGCTTGTAGGACCTCTTCCCGCTTTTTACCTATATCGTTGCGTAGTTACCAATTGTTGCTGAATCTGCCCCACAGTATAAATGGGGCAGAGTCAGTAAGAAAGGAACTAGGTTGTACTGCATAATCACTTCCATAATCACTTCCAATGGAAGCAGGTCTGTAATATAACTACGCTATCAATTATCATTTCTGCTGAGTTCCATCCACCAAAGAGACTGGGACCTGGCTCCAGGACAGGACCATGCAGTAGTAGACTGAAGAAAGGAATTGTGAACTTGCGAATAAAGATCATTGCTGTCTGTTTACACTTTCACAGCATCATTTGTCTTACAATACCATCAATCAGTAGGTTAAGTTTGGGAACTGAAGGTCATCAGTTGTACCTACAGGTGACACTTCACCTTCACAGGGCTTCTGTCAATATGTGTTTGTTGTTTCAGATGCCCGGACTAGGAAGATTCGTCCAGGTAGTTCAGATGCTGACGCAGATATCAACCCCATCAATCAGTCTGTTGCCTTGGTTATAGCTGGAAATCATGTGAACACAATGCTGAGGAGCACTGCAATAGCCTTTCCATCACTGGTATGCTGAGAGCCCCTCAGAAGGGTTTTGTTTTTGATTTAAATTCTAATATTGATAATTGTCTTAATCTAGAGGAGGGAAAATAGTTGAACAGCCATGAGCTATTTTCATCATGATGATGTTGCTCACAATGACATTTTTGTGATCCAGTAGCACATTTTGGTGCAAGTTATGGGGTGAAATAGTGCTATGTGATCTTTGTGTACCAAAATGTGTTTCATATGAACATGCTAAAATGTTTGTGTGCTAATGTCACATAACTTGATTTCACCTGGTTGCATCTAAAAGGCTTGTCAAACACTTTGATAAACATTGTATCCATTAAAGTGTGATGATCTGTCCATTGATTTGTATTTATATATTATAGTATAGAATCTTCCTCTTTTGTTGGGCTGTAATTGTCTAACCTGGTGAGATGCTTGCTGCGCTGCATTCTGCTGTGCTTATAATATCTGACACCAATCAGGAAAGAGGGTATTGATATGCTATGAACTAATATATTGGTTCATTTCGTTGCTCATTTTTATTTTCTCCTCTTCCGCTTTCTCTTCTGTGCTTCCTCCTCCCCCGCTTCCCTCCAAGGCAATGCACCATTTTTGATCTGGAACGAACCTACTTACAAGCCTCTACCAATGTATCTCTTAAAATACACTCATGAAGTGCTCACGTGTCTGTCAGGGTGACTCTTCCTTCATTCGGAGGGGGGTGCAGTTCGCTGATGATTTCACAGTGTTCAGTTCCATTCACAATTCCTCAGGTAATGAAGCAATCCGTGCCCACATGCAGCAAGACCTGGACAACATCCAGGCTTGGTCTGATATGTGACAAGCAACATTCGTGCCACATAAATGCCAGGCAATGGCCATCTCCAACAAGAGAGAGTTTAACCACTGGCCCTTGACATTGAATGAATGGGATTATCATTGCTGAATCCCCCACCATAAACATCCTGGGGTTGCCATTGGCCAGAAACTCAACTGGGCCAGCCACATAAATTCTGCAGCTACTGGAGCAGGTCAGAGTCTGGGAATTCTGCGGCGAGTAACTTATCTTCTGACTCCCCAAAGCTTCTCCACCACCTACAAGTCACAAGTCAGGAGTGTGATGGAACACACTCCAATTGCCTAAATAGGTGCATCTGCAACACTCAGGAATCTCAACACCATCTAGGACAAAGTAGTCCACTTGATCGGCAGCCCATCCACCACCTTAAACATCCACTCCCTCCACCACCGGTGCTCCCTGGCTGCTGTGTGTACTATCTACAGGATGCACTGCAGCAACTTGCCTAGGCTTCTTCAACAGCACCTCTCAAACCCACGAGCTCCACAACCAAGATGGACAAAGAGCAGCAGGTGAATGGGAACATCATAGCCTCCCAAGTTCCCCTCCAAGTCACACACCATCCTGACTTGGACATATATCACCATTCCTTCATCGTCACTGGATCAAAATCATGGAACTCCCTACCTAACAGCACTGTGGAAATACCTTCACCACACGGACTGCAGTGGTTCAAGAAGAAGGCTCACCAGCACCTTCTCAAGGTGAAATAGGGATGGGCAATAAATGTTGGCCTTGCTAGCGACGCCCATAACCCAAGAAGGATTTTTTTTTAATTCTCCCGCAGGAAGTGCCTTATCTCTGCTTGGCAACTTCTCATGACAGCATGGTTGAGATAATTAATTAACCATGTGGAACGTCATCTCAGAACATTCACCCTACCATTCTATTGTGCTTTCCTTCCTTTCAATCTAATTTATAGTTTTATTAATGGGAACTAATGAGCACTGTGGCTCTTGAATACTCCCAATTAGATGGGCATTCCTCTGTGCACTATTTTTAGGGCACATATTAACTGCATTAAAATAACACCCACAAGAATTTGGTGCATTTTAACTAGTGTGATAAAAATAACATGCAGAGGAATTCCAACAACCTCTTATCTCTTTCTGGAATTCACCAGCCACTAGCTTAATGGCCCCTGCCCTAGTGCAGAAATGATGTACGAAATTCATAGAGTGCTTCAGTTCCAAATGCAATTTTATTCAGCAGCAAATCACAGAACTGCTATGAAACTTGCTGTGTGACAAAGTATTAGAGATGTACAGAAAGTCTTTCCTTTTCAGCTGCTGTATGAATTTCTCCTTCATTCGTAACAAATACAGCAGAATATCACCCCACATATGTAAACTGCAAAGAAAATCTCGTACTTCAAGGGTTAAGTATCTACGCTATAGTAATACATGGGTAGCTGGAGTATATTGTAAAGCGTGTAAATATACAACAGGTCAGTCAGTCCCTGGAAGTGAAAGATAAATTAATGATTCAGGTGTAACCCTTCATCAGCAACTGATTCTGATGAAGTAAGTCAACCGAAACATTAATCTATGTCGATTAACCTGTTGTGCATTTTCTGTTTTATTTTAGACTTCCATGGCTGGAATTTCTGCAGAGGTTCTCCGGCGGGAGATTAACAGAACCCCCTCCCCCCCTGGCTATTTCCACCATTTCTACGGGGTTTCTGTCGATCTGCCACCAAAGTTATGGCAGGACATCGGGAGGACCTTGCAGAATTTCTCCCCTACAATGTTTGCGGTTTCGTCCTTGCACATTGTAAAGCAAGCTGGGTACACTCGATTCAAACATTGTAGAGCAAGCTGGGTACACTCGAATCATCTTTAGTACTCTGAAGTTAGTTTTTTTTATGATTATTGAGTGTTTCATTTCATTTCTCTGCAGCCAAGCAAACAGTTCAGTCCACTGGCTGCGGATGCTAGTCGGACATTGCTGATTTCTTTTTTATGGATCCTGAAGAGCGCTGATCAAATTCTTATTACAAAATGGGCTTTAGATCTTCCAGTGTCCCAGCTCAACAAGATCATAGACCTGCTGCAGCTCTGTGTTTCCTGCTTTGAGTACAGGGTAAGGATGCCAGCTGCATTGTTGTGTGAATTGTAGAGTGTACCGTTACACATTTAACATTACACCTGTGTTTTAGATGAGGGATCAAAATAGGAAGCTGGGATATATAATTTTTTTTTCCGGAAGTACCAAGCAGTTCTCTCAGAATCTAAATAGAGAAAAGACAAGTTAATGTTTTCAGTTGAGATCCTCTGTTGACGACCTGCTGTGCATTTGCAGCATTTTCTATCATTAATTCAGATTTCTGGCATTTATTTTTATTTTTACCTCTGTGTGCTGAGAGAAGTGTTAGTATGCCATATTAACACTTTTATAAATTGACTACATCCTTCATGCCACCTACTACTTTCAGAAAACACATCTACCCTGACTTGGCATGTACACATTGCCTGCATAGAGTCCACTCTCTTGCATACTCATTTCAGTGGTCTATACCTATACTCATATAAGTACACAACACTGTCTGTGCACACGCCTGCCCAGAAGAGTGCCCTGACTCGTACATGCCCAGTTTAGTATCTACGCTCATGGATACCTGCTCAAGTGTCCCTGCTCATGCAGGCTCAAATTAGTGTGTACTCTCACAAATACCTAGTCTAGTGCCTACACTCACACTTAGCAAGACTAATGTCAACATTCACACATACCTCAATGAATGTTCATGTTCATGTATGCTTCATCCAATCTCCATGATCATGCAACAGTATTCTTCTAAAGTTTTCCAGCAAGTACTTTGTCAATTTATGAATAGTACAACAGGCGGGATATCCGCTCCACCAAGCAACTTCAGATAAAGTCAGCGCACAAGCCCTCCAAAAAAGTAGGCATACTAAGGCACATCGAGAAGAAGTGCTTCTGGGAAATGCAGGAGTTAGACAGCAAAGTTGAAAATGACCTCTGATGTCTCTACACATATCAGTATAGTTTTTACATCTTTTTACTGTAAACGACATTGGATATTAATAAAGTCACTTGAATTACATTGTTTTTACTCTTGCAGCAGATATAAAGCCCTGTCTGAAAGAGACTTGTAGTACTCGTGTAGTATACAATTTTACTACTTGGAATTTGATTGTCACTTAAGCTAATAGGGCCTGACAATCCATGGGCCAGCATTCCAAGCACTTGTGCTGGGATTACACCTACTGGTGACCTCCATTACTGACCTCACAAAATATATGGTGTCAAGAAATGGTCCCTTAATTTGGAAGCCATTGGCAAGCGCCCACACCACTAGAGGCACTTCTAGGGTGCCCACCTTGTGAAACAAGCCTAGGCCATGAGTTTTGTTGCCTGCCCCTCCCCAGGAAATATTTTGATGCTAACCCCAATGGATGCATTAATAAATCACATTTTAAAAGATGGAAGTGCCAAATCTATTAAAGTCCAGGTCTTACTCCCAGCCTGGACCACTAGTTGGTCCCATAGCCTCACTTGTGTTATCTGATAAACTAAGCATATCTGGGCTGACACTAGACTGGGTCCCTGAAGAGAACATAAGAACATAAGAAATAGGAGCAGGAGTAGGCCATTTGGCCCCTCGAGCCTGCTCCGCCATTTAATGAGATCATGGCTGATCTGATCTTGGGCTCAGCTCCATTTCCCTGCCCGCTCCCCTTAACCCATCTCTCCCTTATTGTTCAAAAATCTGTCTATCTCCACCTTAAATATATTCAATGACCCAGCCTCCACAGCTCTCTGGGGCAGAGAATTCCACATATTTACGACCCTCTGAGAGAAGAAATTCCTCCTCATCTCAGTTTTAAATGGGCGACCCCTTATTCTGAAACTATGCCCTCATCCCCACCCTGTACATCAATGCCATGTTTGGGGTGGGCGAAGGCTACGCCTTCAACACATCATCACGGATACATCAATACTAGGCCAGGACCCGGCATATCTATGTCCTAACCTAGTATCCGATGCATCTAGCATATTCCCACCAACATTAAGGTGAAAGTATGTTGGAGGATCCATGGATTTTCAGCCCCATATTATTTATCCTCTCAATAACTGTCCACAGGCATAAAATATTTATTAGCATTATGATGAAATGGCATTAATGTTTCCCCAAATTACCTTAATGGCTGGACTGCCAGTTACCACATGTCAGTATAGTGCAGCCCATCTATTATTTGCATTGTAAGTTCATTTCCAACTTCAGAAAAAAGTTAGAAAGTGCTATAAGACTTGGTATAGAGAGAAATTACAGCATTGGGCTATTATTTTGGAAGAAACCAGTAAATTGCTTTTCTGTGTTTCAGGGCAAAGTAACTTCAGATAAAGTCAGCACACAAGCCCTCCAAAAAAGCAAGCATACAAAGGCGCGTCTAGAAGAAGTGCTTCTGGGAAATGCAGGAGCCCGAGGAGAAATGATGAAGCGATGCCGTGGCCCAGGTAAGGGATTCACCTCCGTTTGCTGTCCCCGAGTAAAACAAATTCCTTTGCTTTAGGACAATCACTTACACAATTAGAAGAAAAGTGCTGTCTAACTAAGTGAGATACAAGTGGCACAGATCATTTCTTTTCAAACTCCATTCTTTATACTTGAATTTTTATCAGTTAAAAATTGTTTACGTGCATGGTAGTTAAATACCATGAATATTTCATTTTTGAAGGAACATTATTATTTGCAAGTGATGCCTTACACAGCCCTGATTAGAAAATTACCTGTATGTAACTGCTCCTATATCTATATTTATCAACCATATCGCATATAAGAATTATATTATGTGTATATTACAGAATCCTTCAAGTAGAAGCAGTTCTGTAATAGTCTTGACTCATGGAGCTGTGCAATCGGCCTGATTAATATTACGGCAAGAGGCAAACAATGGTGTATGCATAACCTTGCAGGAACACAGTTGCTTGAAAATCTTGGTTATTACCTTAATTTCTGTCTTGCAGACATTCCCTGGGTGGGGAAGGTCAGTACAGACCAATAATTGGGAGTCCACATTGCTGGTCTGTATGAGCAGGTTGGTCACTCAGCCCACCAATGGCCAAGAAAAACCGTGGTTGCTGCTGCTAGGGGCAACATTTACATTGTACTCTGGCACTACTGCATCCAGAGACCCCAGGGAAAATTACCTCCTCAGTTGAGTCTCAGAGACTCTCAAGGCAGCGTGTACTTTACAGAGCAACTGCAACGTCAGGGCTGCTGCTGGCGGAAGTGCCACTGGAGTTTCATCGCCTTACGTGAAAGTGACAACAAGGCCTTTGTCCAATTTCAAGGTTCAGATGATACCATAAACCACAAGAGTGAATATTGAGTGGCTTATAACTGTCATCTGAACCCTCAGAGTAAAGGGGTATATATGCGACCCGAGCAGGGAGCACAGGTCGTAGCCCCGATTCTCTGGCTCACAGTCTCTGCACGTGCAGCTCGCCACTAGCAGCAAAGCAGCTCAGAATCGCCCCTTGTATTTACTGCCTTAAAGTCAGTCCCAGATTGAGTTAACTTTTTTTTTTACAGTTTCTGTGCTTCACACCACACAACATTCAGTAAAGTTAGCAGTGACTTGTTTCTAAATCTTTGGTTATTTATTAATTATGTTTGTTGTAGGAAATGAAAGAAACTTTGGACTAAATGAAAACCTGCGATGGAGAAAAGATCAAACACAGTGGCGACAGGGCAATGAGAGACACGAAAAGTATGTAGACTAATTAAAAGATTTATCAGTATAGAATGATACAGCACAGAAGGAGGCCATTTGGCCCATCATGCCTGTCTGGCTCTTTGGTAGAGCTATCCAATTAGTCCCAGTCCCCTGCTCTTTCCCCATAGCCCTGTAATTTTTTTACTTTCAAGTATTTATCCAATTCTCTTTTGAAAGTTACGCTGTGTCAAAAAATGTTTCCTCATGTCGCTTCTGGTTCTTTTGCCAATCACCTTAAATCTGTGTCCACTGGTTATCGATCCTTCTGCCACTGGAAACAGTTTCTCCTTATTTACTCTATCAAAAGCGTTCATGATTTTGGACACCTCTATCAAATCTCCTCTTAATCTTCTCTGCTCTAAGGAGAATAACCCCACCTTCTCCAGACTCTCCAATTAACTGAAGTCCCTCATCCCTGGTACCATTCTAGTAAATCTCCTCTGCACCCTCTCTAAGGCCTTGACATCCTTCTTAAAGTGTGGTGCTCAGAATTGAGCACAATACTCCACCTGAAGCCTAACCAGTATTTTATAAAGGTTTAGCATAACTTCCTTGTTTTTGTACTCTATTCTTCTATTGATAAAGCCAAGGATCCCATATGCTTTTTTAAAAGCCTTCTCAAATTGTCCTGCCACCTTCAAAGATTTGTGTACATACACACCCAAGTCTCTCTGTTCCCGCACCCACTTTATTGTACCATTTAGTTCATATTGCCTCTCCTCATTCTTCCTACGAAAGGGTATCACCACACTTCTCTGCGTTAAATTTCATCTGCCATGTCTATGCCCATTTCACTAGTCTGTCTATGTCCTCCTGAAGCCTATTGCTATCCTTCTCACTGTTTATTACATTACTGAGTTCCATGTCATCTACAAACTTTGAAATTATACCCAAGTTCAGGTCATTGGTATATATTAAACAGAGCAGTGGTCCTAATAACGGCCCCTGCGGAAAACCACTGTGTACCTCCCCCCAGTCTGAAAAACAACCATTCATCACTACTCTCTGCTTTCTGTCTCTTAGCCAATTTTGTATCTATGCTGCCAATGTCCCTTTAATCCCATGAGCTTTAAGTTTGCTAACAACTCTATTTTGTGGTACTTTGTCAAACACCTTTTGATAGTCCATATACACAACATCAACTGCAGTAGCCTCATCAACCCTCTTTGTTACTTCATCAAAGAACTCAATCAAGGTAGTCAAACACAATTTACCTTTGACAAATCCGTGCTGGCTTTCATTTATTAGCCCATACTTTTCCAAATGCCAATTAATTTTGTCCTGGATTATTATTCCTAAAAGTTGCCCCAGCTCCGACATTAGGCTGACTTTTTTTTATTCATTTATGGGATGTGGGCGTCATAGAATCATCGACTCATCTAAATTTACAGCACAGAAGGAAGCCATTCGGCCCATTGTGTCTGCGCCGGTCGAAAAAAGAACTATCTAGCCTAATCCCACTTTCCAGCTCTTGGTCCATAGCCTTGCAGTTTACGACACTTCACGTGCATATCCAAGTACTTTTAAATGTGATTAGCATTTCTGCCTCTACCACCCTTTCAGGCAGTGAGTTCCAGACCCCCACAACCCTCCGGGTAAAAACAGTTCACCTCAACTCCCCTCTAATCCTTCTACCAATTACTTTAAATCTATGACCCCTGGTTATTGACCTCTCTGCTAAGGGAAATAGGTGCTTCCATCCACTCTATCTAGGCCCCTCATAATTTTATGCACCTCAATTAAGTCTTCCCTCAGCCTCCTCTGTTGCGAAGAAAACAACCCCAGCCTGTCCAATCTTTCCTCATAGCTAAAATTCTCCAGTCCTGGCAACATCCTCGTAAATCTCCTCTGTACCCTCTCTAGTGCAATCACATCTTTCCTGTAATGTGGTGACCAGAACTGCACGCAGTACTCTAGCTGTGGCCTAACTAGTGTTTTAAAGAGTTCTAGCATAACCTCTCTGCTCTTATATTCTATGCCTCGGCTAATAAAGGAAAGTATCCCGTATGCCTTCTTAACCACCTTATCTACCTGTCCTGCTACCTTCAGGGATCTGTGGACATGCACTCCAAGGTCCCTCTGTTCCTCTACATTTCTCAGTATCCTACTATTTATTGTGTATTCCCTTGCCTTGTTAGCCCTCCCCAAATGCATTATCTCACACTTCTCCAGATTGAATTCTATTTGTCACTTTTCTGCCCACCTGACCATTCTATTCCTGCAATCTACAGCTTTCTTCCTCACCATCAACCACACGGCCAATTTTTGTATCATCTGCAAACTTCTTAACCATGCCCCCTACATTGAAGTCTAAATCATTGATATATACCACAAAAAGCAAGGGACCTAGTACTGAGCCCTGCAGAACCCCACTGGAAACAGCCTTCCAGTTACAAAAACACCCGTCGACCATTACCCTTTGCTTCCTGCCACTGAGCCAATTTTGGATCCAACTTGCCACTTTCCCTTGGATCCCATGGGCTTTTACTTTTTTGACCAACCTGCCATGTGGGACCTTGTCAAAGGCCTGGCTAAAATCCATGTAGACTACATCAAATGCACTACCCTCATCGACCTCCTCAAAAAATTCAAATAAGTTGTCAGATATGACCTTCCCTTAACAAATCCATGTTGACTGTCCTTGATTAATCTGAGACTTTCTAAATGATGATTTATACTGTCCCTCATAATATTTTCCAATAATTTTCCCACCACTGAGGTTAGGCTGACTGGCCTGTAATTACTCAGTATGTCCCTTTCTCCCTTTTTAAACAATGGCACAACGTTAGCAGTCCTCCAGTCTTCTGGCACCACGGCTGTAGCAAGCGCTAGCAATGCCGCCATTTATTGTCCATCCCTGATTGTCCTTGAGCCGCCTTCTTAACGCTACAGTCCGTGTGGTGAAGGTAATTCCACAGTGCTGTTAGGGAGGGAGTTCCAGGATTTTGACCCAACGACGATGAAGGAACGGCGATATATTTTCAAGTCTGGATGATGTGTGACTTGGAGGGGAACTTGGAGGTGTTGGTGTTGCCATGCACCTGCTGCCCTTGTTCTTCTAGGTTGTAGAGGTCGCGGGTTTGGGAGGTGCAATCGAAGAAGCCTTGGCAAGTTGCTGCAGTGCATCTTGTAGATGGTACACACTGCAGAAATGGTGCACTGGTGGTGGATGGGGTGCCAATCAAGCAGGCTGCTTTGTCTTGAATGGTGTTGAGCTTCTTGAGTGCTGTTGGAGCTGCACTCATCCAGACAAGTGGAAAGTATTCCATCACACTCCTGACTTGTGCCTTGTAGATGTTGGAAAGGCTTTGGGGAGTCAGGAATTGAGACACTCGCCACAGAATACCCAGCTTCTGACCTGCTCTTGTAGCCACAGTATTTATGTGGCTAGTCCAGTTAAGTTTCTTATCAATGGTGACCCCCAGGATGTTGATGGTGGGCGATTCGACGATGGTAATGCCATTGAATGTCAAGGGGAGGTGGTTAGACTTTCCCTTGTTGGAGATGTTCATTGTTTGGCACTTGTGTGGCGCGAATGTTATTTGCCACTTATCAGCCCAAGCCTGAATGTTGTCCAGGTCTTGCTGCATGCGGGCATGGACTGATGGGGGGTAATTGGTCGGATTGGATTTATCCTGCTTTTTGTGGACAGGACATACCTGGGCAATTTTCCACTTTGTCGGATAGATGCCAGTGTTGTAGCTGTACTGGAACAGCTTGGCCAGAGGCACGTCTAGTTCTCGAGCACAAGTCTTCAGCATGACAGCTGTCGAGGTCCATAGCCTTTGCTGTATCCAGTGTGCTCAGCCGTTTCTTGATATCCCTTGGAGTGAATTGAATTGGCTAAAGACTGGCTTCAGTGATGGTGATTCCACTGATTCCACTACCCCCCACCATCCTCCACACCCTCCGCCCCAGCCAACCACCATCCCAGGCCGAACTAAATTGTTTCCAACCTTGGAATCCTGTTCAGTCCTGAGCTGAGTTTCAGCTCCTCTTCATCATTAAGGTTGGCTATTTCCACTTCTGCATCATTGGATTCCCCCACTTCAGTCCCTTTGCCGCTGAAACCCTCATATTTGCCTTCATCACCTCTAGACTGGACTATTCCAACACTCGCCTTGTTGGTCTCCCATCCTCCACCTTCCATAAACTCCAATTGGTGCAAAATTCTTCTGTATGTATCCTGTCTTACAATAAGCCCAGCTCGACTTTCATTCCTGTCCTCACTGACCTACATTGGCTCCTCGTCCCCCACCACCTTAAATTTAAAATTCTAATTCTACTCTTTAAATTCTTTCATGTCCTCACTCCCTCTATGCCTCTGAAACGACTTCCAACCCTTCCCCGAACACTCCGTTCCTCTTTCCTCTGACTCTGACCTTGTGCATCTCCCACTCCCTTTGCCTGACTATCGGTGGCAGGACCTTTAGTTGCCTGGGTCCTACTCTGTGAAATTCCTTCCCTAATCCTCTCTGTCTCTTCAAATCTCTCCTCCTCTAAAAACTTCCTCTAAATCCAGCTCATCAACCATGCTTTTGATTATCCTTCTCAGCTTCTGCATCCATTTTCCATGTTTATTCTGTAAAGTGGCTTGGGACATTTTTTAATATTAAAGGCTGTATGTAAATGGATGTTGCTTTTGGTAGTAGTTAATAATAACATTGATTCAACGTCCCATCACTGCATCACATAGCCTAGTGCTTGTTCTTATTGACAAATTTTAAAAGCAAAACTATAAATTTAAAGTTAAAATAATCATTTATAACATATATACTGTAGTTACTGATGGTTATTTTGCCTTTTTTTCAGAACCAAGGCAGACCTGGATCAGGAAGCTCTGGTCTCTGGAAATCTGGTTACAGAAGCTAATCTAATTATTTTAGATATACTGGAAATAATTATACAGGTAAGATTAGTACAAGGACATTGACTTCTTCCATTACACTTGTTTACATTGAACGAGTATTCACTCAATTTGCTTTCATTCTGAATAATAGTCAAGTTTTTTTTCATTCGTGTCTTATTGCCTCAAGTGATAGTTTGGATATATTTATCACCAGGGTTTAAGGATTATTCTGATGTAGTTATTGTTTAGTGTTGGTGCTGCACTGACAAATTGAGTGTCCTGGTGCCAAAACAGCATGTAAGTATATATAATATATTACATATTTTTATTTCAGATTTCCAGCATCTGCAGTATTTTCTTTTTTTCTTTTTGTATGTAAGTATATATAACTGGAGTGGCCCAGAATTTGCCACTCTAGTTATATGGCTGTTTTGGTACCAGTACTTCAAAGAAGAGGCCTCACTTAGTTTCATTTGTCACCAGCTACAATATATACATTCCATACACAGCTGCCTTTTCAGAACTAGATATTTTCAGGGCGGGATGGAAAGGTAGTTGGTGGGAGAGTCTCTTCAGGTCGCTCTTTCCCACTTCCTGTTAGATGGCTACAAAATAGCATTGATGGAGCATTGGCAATGTGCTTCTGACCTACCCTTTCATCTGAGGGGTAGTGTGTGCTAAGGAGGACTGAAAAAGGTGTAAATAATTTTTACATGAAGGGGTGAGGGTAAAAAACGAAATATTTCTAAGCTGACTTCCAAGGATATTTATCATTCACTTTGTTCACATTTTGAAAATTACAAATGACATTTAGTAGTTAAAGGGAGAATCACTGGCTCTATTACACTGGGGGAGAAATTCAACTCATGGCCACCTGATTTGCGCCTGAAAACTTGGGGGCCCAGTTTGGCCGAACCATTGAAGCCAAGGTCCGCCTAATGCAATTTACAGGCAGGCCTGTACATGGGCGAGGTGTAAAACAGGCTGCTGATTGGTTATCACCCATTTGAGGCTTTCGCCGAATACCAATTTTACCCACTTTATTCTATGTTGCATGAGTGCTATGGCCGAGCTTGAATTCGACAACTTTTATAGAACAGGGGTGAAATTGGGCTTGGTAGCGCCCGTTTTTTGGGCCTAACCACACCTAACATCTGCCAGCAGCATGCAGAGCAGGCAGATCATGACGTCAAACAGCATGCAACACTGATTTGATGTCAGCGCTGCCATTTTGGAGCTCCACGTTCCAGCCCTCTCTTAAACTCCCACAGCTGAACACACGTTCAACAGCATGGAGGACCCCCCACCAGTGCTATTTAAAGGTTACTACTTACAGGTTAGTTGCTGGAGTATTTCTTCTGGCTGTTGGTGCAATTCTACATGTTTTGGTTGCTTTTCCATACTTGTTAAAAGTTTCAGTAGTCTACAGGGAGTGACCTGGCTGGTGCTGAAGTACTTTTTTGGTGACTTAAAGGCCTGTGCACAAACCAGTTGCTTCCAGGTGGCCTGGTAGGGCTTCCTCTTGGCATTGAGCATGACTGGGAGAATATGCAGAGGCCATGCAGAGCAGGACAAGCTGCTAGAAGAGGGAGGAGGAGGAGGGGGAGAAGGGCTCTCAGCAGGAGGCCATATCCGCAGAGAGTCTTTAGGGAACAAATCTATTGGAGAACAGATTGCTGGAGTGCTACGATGCCCTGGAAGCCGCTTTTGCACATTGGTATCCAGACCCATGATGGCAGCAGTCTGAGCTTGCATGGCAGCAGTCTGAGATTGCATGACAACAGTCTGAGCTTCCACTGCACCACTCAGACATTGGATGGATGCTGCTTGTGCTGCAATGAAAGCTGAGATATCAGCCATCAGACGCTGCATCATGGTTGGCTCCACAGGTGTGTTGATGGAGGTGGCCACCCATTCCACTGGAAAGGATGCGCTCCAAGCTCTGCGTAAAGCCCTGTGCCAAGATGGTGCTAGACTCCTCCATACTCCTCGACATTGACCGCAGGCTTTACGGCAGGCTTCCCAGTGCACCAAGCATTTGGTTGTTTACACCCATTAGCCTTTTCCTGTAGCCCATCGAAGTCCTCATCGGAGTTATCTGCCGCAAAACTAATGTGCGACCTCGCCCTCCGGCGAGCTGGCACCTGCACTATCCTTTCCTCCAACCCTGGCTCCAGCGCACTTGTGCCCGGTGTCTCACTACGTGCAGATCCCGCCTCTATGCTATCCTCTAAATTACAAGCAGTGCCAATATTTGAGCTAGTGGCTACGACTATGAAATCGAGTGATAGTGTCCCTTCATCTTCACTTTCTTCTGGCTCTTCCATCACTGCCTGGGAAGCTTCCAGTTCTTGAGTATTTGAAATGAAAAAGGGACAAGGGTTGGGTTGTGGTGAAGGGAGAGGAGGAAGTACGAAGTGCATTCTTATACCATCTACAGCTTGTAAGTCAGACAGATTGAGGCATGAGGGAGAAGTGGGATGATAGAAGGAGGAGTAGGTATGCGGATACCCTCATCTTCAATGGCTTTAGCCCCGCCGGTAGCCACGGCCTCAGCAATGGTCCTTCCCATAATGGCCAGCACGGTCCCCTCCATGGGGGTTAAAACATGCAGGCACGCCTCTCCCCCTCCCATTAATTCCTGCTGTCTCCTGTTGTGAGCCACCTTCTTCTAAAAGAGGGAAGTGTGTTTGTGAGTGTCGTGCAATATGTTTGGGTGATGTGGTTGTCATGGTTGAATAGCTGCCAGTGTGTGCAAGCTTTGAGATGTGGGTGCAATGTGTGCAACAGTGCTAAGTGTGTGAGAGTGAGGTAAAGCATATGAATGTTAGGTATGAGTCCTGATTGATAGAGATTGTTGGTAGCTGAATGATGGGGTTATAGTGAATTGAGCAGTGGATGAGGCCTGTGGTGCAGTTGGTAGGATTTGAAGATGCACTCACTGACCTTGACAACTCATGTGAGATCATTAAACTTCTTCCTGCACTGCATCCAGGTCGTTGGGGCTACATTCCTGGCATTGACCTTCGCGGCTATCTGTTCCCACTACCTTCTCGTTGTGTGTCTGGAGAACCTCCAGCCCCCATGAGGGAACAGGATATCTCTGCTTCTTTCCACCTCTTCCACCAAAACCTCCAGTGCAGCATCAGAAATCCTTGGTGCACACTCTCTCCCATGGTCACCAATTTTTAATTCTTCCACAGCACAATTTCCATAATGATCTCAGCACCTATTGCAGCCACGATGCTTTGAGAGGTGCAGGCTATCTTTAAGTAGTGCTCGGCACGAAGGATATTGGGCCCCCTGCTGATGCATGCAGCCAATGAAATGCAGAAATCATTCTCATGAGCAGGCAGTATGAAGTTGGCATGCTGCCTGCATTCCACTCAACAGGCGCGGGGTAATTGCGTATCGCGATCCCTGCACCCGTTTTTGAGGGCTAACCATTTTAACCCTGTTGATCTATTAAATAATCGATTTAACCGCTTTATATTATGTCTGCTAATTGTGATAGCGGGCTCAATTAGTAGGGAGCTTTTCTCTCACTGATTCTCTCCACCCCACGCCTGGCCCCACCCCTGCCCCCAAAGTTGTTGATCCCTTGCTGAGGTACTGCTCCATGGTTGTCAGTCACCTTCTAGTGGTGAACCCATTCTCGCCATTATTCATGTTTCTGCCTTGATGGTGAGTGTTGGCAGGTTATTCTTAACTGAACCTCCACATATGCACACTTCTAACAAATTTCCTATATTTCTAGGACACTAGATAGCAATCAAGAATGATTGTAGCATCCCTTATAAAGGGAGTTCACAAGAAATGTACTTTTTTCTATCTGTTTCTGTGATTTATGTTCTGGTCGATTTTTTTTTTATGGTGAGTGCTGATGACATCATTGAGGAACCACCTTCGGAAAATTACTGTTGGACCAGTTAGTGTTTCTGACACTGAAAGAACTCCATGTTTATGCACAATTGAAATAATGAAGGATTATTCACATTATAAAATGTTGTGTATGGTGACGAATGGATTAAGTAATCTAAAATGCCTTCAAATATCTTTCTTCTTCCCTCTTTGTAGGCAATGTCAGTGTCCGATTGTAAGGACAGTGTCTTAGGAAGTATTCTCAAGGTTCTTCTTCACAGCCTGGGCTGTAATCAGAGCTCCTACTACTTGATACATTGCTTCAGCACACTGAGAGCCCTCATGGCCAAGGTAAAACCAAAATCTTTGTTCCAAATAATGTGTGTCTACTTTAAGGACGGCATATAGAATTGGAGCTAGATAATAAAATCGTTTGGAATAATTAAAAAATGTGGTGACTATGTTTTAGTGGGTTGGCACACTGCTCTTTCATCTCTGGTTTCTAGGTTCAAATTCAACCAAGTCGGAAAAGTTGAAGGTTTCTCTGAAATAAGTTTGGACAGTTCCAAACAAGTTCCTATTGGGCACAGGGCAGACAGCACAAAACTGGCTTAATTCAGCAAGAATTGGCAATATTACTCAGAGGCCACGAGGTTGGATGGTGTGTCGGAAGTGGAAGCACTGGGAGTTCTCATTTCCCTGGCCCATAAGGGAAATGGCGTAAGACAGAAGGATGTCACGGCAAGTGAGGGGAGGCATACCGACCTCCAGAACACCCATAGTGGGTGGGGGGGACGGAGGGGGAAGGTAGAATTTAAGGAAGATCAGGTAATTTAAAAAAAAATTAGGATCGACTTCCTTACAAAGGGGGCTGAAGGGGTGACTGGGGTCCCTGGGTGTGGTGCAGCAGCGAGTACAATCCTGGCATAACTGCCTGCAGATCTTTGGGCCTTTATTCTATGTTGCACGTGAGTGGAAGAGAAACTGGGGCCTTGACCCTGGGGCTATTTGGGAAGAGGATAGAACCATGTATCACTTTGATTGTGATGATCTTGTGCTTAAATGACCTAATAATTCATTTTGTTGCAATTTACATGAACAAGTTGTGCATTGGGTGGTGGGTCCATGTGCAGGGCTCCTAGCAAGGCCAGCTAATTTAAATATTTAAATGACTCACCCAGTGCACACCACATGACACATTGGGAGAATACCAAGATCACAAACGCAGGTCATTAGGCATCAGTAACTGTTAAAGACCTGCTGACTGCCCTTAAAGAGGTGACATTTTGTTTTGAAAATCTGCCTCTGAAAAAGTTCTAATTCGCCAATTGGACATTGGAGACCATGATGCAGAAGATTCTGCAACATATGGAGGAGAGCAATACCCAAGAATGCAGACCTTATATTTTCTCCCTGGTCTCCCCTGAAGCACTGTTCATTAGAGTGCTGGTCAGGCACTCATCATGTTAAGGGGTTTTGCCCTAATTTAAATAAAATGAGTCATTGTGATTATACAGAGCACTGTATATAATTAAGATGCACACTATGGGACACTGTGCATATCAGACACTGAGTAGGCCCCAGACTTCAGCAGCTGATATTCCTAAACAACTGCATCTGACGTGCAGAAGCACTTCAGGCATCACGAACTGCTTAATCAGTCATATCATGCATTTTTTGAATAATAAGAGTGGTTAAACACCTGAACGACAGTCCATATGTTGAAAAGAGAAAATCAGACTGCATTGCACTATGATGAAACACACTGATTGGATATTTTAGGCCTCGTTCATTTGATTCAACATACAGCTATCTGTGAAGTGCCCTGGGACATTTTTTTTTACAATCAAGGCAGTATATAAATTCAAGATGTTGTTGTTGATTGGCATTAAATCTTCTTTCCTTGGTTATATAAGATACAATTCTGACACTTCCTTATTGTTGTTTTCTTGTTTCACTAGTTTGCAGACCTGCTGTTTGAGGAGGAGGCAGAGCAGTGTTCTGACATGTGTCAGAGAGTCTTACACCACTGCAGCAGCAGTATTGACAGCAACCGTACCCAAGCCTGTGCCACACTCTACCTCATCATGAGGCACAGCTTTAGCACAATCAGCGTAAGGTTTCTTTATTTTTATCCAGAAACTGCAATATTTACTGTAGAGTTGGTCATAAGTAACAGCAAGTCACAACCAGGCTTAGAAAACCACATTGTTATTCTGTGTAGGCAGCACCACAAACAAATAATGGTGGCCAATGCCATCAGGGGATAACCATTCGTATTGCCTTTGGAGTTGACAGGCAAAATGAGCTCTCGAGGTAGTGGCACAACCACATTTATCTTACAGTGCTGGCAGCAATGGAAGGTTGTTGACAGCAAGTAAATGCAACATTATGGATCATTTTTTCTTCCTCACACACCTCCCACTAACACAATAGCTGTAAATTGTGGTGCAGGTGGCCCTGATTTGCATCTATCAGCAAAGCAGCTTTGGACACGGACTGGGGAGGAAAACATCTTGGATCTGTAATTCTACCACCAGAATAAGGAATCTGAATTTAGTAACACAGGAACCCTGATCGTAGAATCGTCTCCTTGAATCCAAACCATACAAGCATTCGAATAGAATCCATTTTAAAGAGAAACCATTGCTTTTATACAAAATACACTACTCCAATATCTAGTTGCTTATGAGCACTAATCAATCTAATTTACATTTGCTGTACAGAAGAAAGACACTTGTATTGTAATTTATTATTCCCTCAAAGTGATTTACTGCCATCATTGGAATCCTGAAAGGAATTTCCATCCTAAGCAATTTATTATGTGCACATTCATCCTTACTCCAGGACATGTATTTACTGGTTCAAGACAATCTTCCTGGGCATGCTACAGGAGAACTGTCTTCAGCATTTAACTTCACAATAAGAACATAAGAAATAGGAGCAGGAGTAGGCCATTCGGCCCCTCGAGCCTGCTCCGCCATTCAATGAGATCATGGCTGATCTGATCTTGGCCTCAACTCTGCTTTTCTGCCTGTTCCCCATAACCCTTGACTCCCCTGTAGTTCAAATATCTGTTTATCTCAGCCTTGAATATATTCAATGGGCTGGATTTTGATACTGGGGCGGGTTGGGGTCGTGTCATCCACTTTTCGTGTTATCCACCCGACTGCAATTGGATGTGGGAGATTGATGCAATTTTCACCTAATTGGGCAATTGAGTTCCAGCATGTGGGAACCCATGAACCAATTAGTGGTTTCAGTCTGAAAGTCGCCTCTGATTATGTCATCATTGCTGCTGCATTGAAGGTCAGAGACTGCCTGGCCTTTGCTGTGAGAGGACCTGGATGCAAAATGAGCAGCAGCTCTACGTCTGCTGTGTGGGTGTCAGAGAAAGAGAATCTAGGTCCTCTCACAGCAAAGGCCAGGCAGTCTCCGAAGACCTTCAATGCAGCAGCATCAGAGGCGACTTTCAGACCTAATACTACTACTACTACCTTCATCACATCTCCGTTGTAATAGTGGACCTGTAGCTGATAGTCAGCTATCCAAATGTGCTCCCGCCAGGTTTCACAATCGTGGTTCAGAACAGGCGTGCTTCACGTAGATCAAGGATTAAAATCACAAAGGCCTTTCAAAATGGCATTATAGAGCCAATTTAGTGCTTGTTAAGGGCCTTAACAGCCTATCCCGCCTCTTAAAGGCGGGACAGAGTCGGGACCAGCAGATACGATTTAATGAAAATTGCATGGAGGCGGACTTGTGCCCGCCCGCCAGTTTTCGCAATTTTAACCCCCCACACGCCTCCAAACCCGCCTCCTCGGGTCAATGAAAATCCAGCCCAATGACTCAGCCTCCACAGCTCTCTGGGGTAGAGAATTCCAAAGATTCACGACCCTCTGAGAGAAGAGATTCCACCTCATCTCCATCTTAAATGGGCAACCCCTTATTCTGAAACTATGCCCCCTAGTTCTAGATTCCCCCACGAGGGGAAACATCCTCTCAGCATCCACCCTGTCAAGCCCCCTCAGAATCTTATATGTTTCAATAAGATCACCTCTTGTTCTTCTAAACTCGAATGAGTATAAGAACATAAGAAATAGGAGCAGGAGTAGGCCAATCGGCCCTTCGAGCCTGCTCCGCCATTCAATAAGATCATGGCTGATCTGATCCTCACCTCAAATCTAAAGAACACAAGAAGTAGGAGCAGGACCCGGCCACTCAGCCCCTGGGCCCGCTACGCCACCTACAGGGCCTCGACCGATCCGAACTCAGCCTCATGTCCAATTTCCTGCCCGCTCCCCGTAACCCCTAATTCCCTTTACTTCTAGTAAATATAGGCCCAACCTGCTCAACCTTTCCTCATAAGACAACCCCTTCATCCCAGGAATCAACCTAGTGAACCTTCTCTGAACTGCCGCCAATGCAAGTATATCCCTCCTTAAATAAGGAGACCAAAACAGTACGCAGTATTCTCGGTGTGGTCTCACCAACGCCCTGTACAGTTGTAACAGGACTTCCCTACTTTTATACTCCATCCCCCTTGCAATAAAGGCCAACGTTCCATTTGCCTTTCTAATTACTTGCTGTACCTGTATGCTAACTTTTTGTGTTTCATGTACGAGGACACCCAGATCCCTCTGTACCGCAGCATTCTGTAGTCTCTCTCCATTTAAATAATATTTTGCTTTTCTATTCTTCCTACCAAAGTGGATAACCTCACATTTTCCCACATTATACTCCATCTGCCAAATGTTTGCCCACTCACTTAACCTATCTATATCCCTTTGCAGACTCTTTGTGTACTCCTCACAACTTGCGTTCCCACCTATCTTTGTATCGTCAGCAAATTTGGCTACAGTACACTCGGTCCCTTCATCCAAGTCATTAATATAGATTGTAAATAGTTGAGGCCCCAGCACTGATCCCTGTGGCACCCCACTAGTTACAGTTTGCCAACCTGAAAATGACTAATTTATCCCGACTCTCTGTTTTCTGTTAGTTAGCCAATCCTCTATCCATGCTAATATATTACCCCCAACACCATGAGCTCTTATCTTGTGCAGTAACCTTTTATGTGGCACCTTATTGAATGCCTTTTGGAAATCCAAATACACTACAGCTACTGGTTCCCCTTTATCCACCCTGCTCATTATATCCTCAAAGTTTCCTGCTTTCTGTCTCCCTCCTTTCTTGAATAGGGGCATTACATTTGCGGTTTTCCAATCCACTGGGACCTTTCCAGAATCTACGGAATTTTGGAAGATTACAACCAATGCATCCACTATCTCTGCATCCACTTCTTTTAATACCCTAGGATGCAGGCCATCAGGTCCAGGGGACTTGTCAGCCTTTAGTCCCATTAGTTTGCCTAGTACTTTTTCTCTTGTGAAAGTGATTGTTTTAGGTTCCTCCCTCCCTTTTGCCCCTTGATTTTCCACTATTATTGGGATGCTTTTAGTGTCTTCTACCGTGAAGACAGATACAAAATATTTGTTCAACGTCTCTGCCATTTCCTTGTTTCCCATTATTATTTCCCCAGTCTCGTCCTCTAAGGGACCAATGTTTACTTTAGCTACTCTCTTCCTTTTTATATACTTGTAGAAGTTCTTACTGTCTGTTTTTATATTTCTTGCTAGTTTACTCTCATATCTATTTTCTCCCTCTTTATTATTTTTTTAATCATCCTTTGCAAGTTTCTAAAAATTTCCCAATCTTCTGGCCTACCACTAATCTTCACAACAATGTATGCCTTTTCTTTCAATTTGATACCATCTTTAACTTCCTTAGTTAACCACGGATGGTTCATCCTTCTCATAGAGTCTTTCTTTCTCACTGGAATATATCTTTATTGAGAGTTATGAAATATCTCCTTAAATGTCTGCCACTACTTATCTACTGTCTTACCTTTTAATCTATTTTCCCAGTCCACTTTAGCCAACTCTGTCTTCATACCCTTGTAATTGCCTTTATTTAAGTTTAAGACACTAGTTTCAGATCCAAGTTTCTCACCCTCAAACTGAATGTGAAATTCTATCATGTTATGATCACTCTTCCCTAGAGGATCCTTTACTATGAGATCATTAATTAATCCTGTCTCATTAACAGATCTAAAATAGCCTGTTCCCTGGTTGGTTCTACAATGTATTGTTCTAAGAAACTGTCCTGAATACACTCTATGAACTCGTCCTCAAGGCTACCTTTGTCAATTTGATTTGTCCAATCTATATGAAGATTAAAATCGCCCACGATTATTGCAGTACCTTTCTTACAAGCCCCCATTATTTCTTGATTTATGCTCTGTCCTACAGTATAGCTACTGTTAGGGGGCCTATAGACTAATCCCACCAGTGACTTCTTTCCTTTATTATTTCTTATCTCCACCTAAACTGATTCTACATCTTGATCTTCCGAGCCAAGATCATTTCTCACTACTGTACTGATCTCATCCTTTATTAACAGAACTACCTAACCTCCTTTTCCTTTCTGCCTATCCTTCCGAAATGTCAAATACCCCTGAATATTCATCTCCCAGCCTTGGTCACCTTGCAACCATGTCTCTGTAATGGCTATCAGATCATACCCATTTATTTCTATTTGTGCCATCAATTCATCTATCTTGTTACGAATGCTGCGTGCATTCAGATAAAGACCCTTTAATTTTGTCTTTTTACCATTTTTCCCTACTCTGACCCTATTTGCTGGTGCACTCTTATGCTTGTACGTTCTGTCCCTTCCTGTCACACTCTGGTTATCATTACCCCTATCGTTACCCTGCACTATTGCCTTGTCCTTTCTCTTTAACTTTCTAAGTTTCCCCTCACCTGTACCCTCCACCCCACTATTTAGTTTAAAGCCCTTTCTACAGCCCTAGTTATTTGATTCGCCAGGACACTGGTCCCAGCACGGTTCAAGTGAAGTCCGTCCCAACGGAACAGCTCCCTCTTTCCCCAGTACTGGTGCCAGTGCCCCGTGAATCAAAACCTATTTCTCCCACTCCAATCCTTGAGCCACGCATTCAACTCTTTGATCTTATTGATCCTATGCCAATTTTCTCGTGGCTCAGGTAGTAATCCAGAGATTATTACCTTTGTGGTTCTGCTTTTTAATTTAGCCCCTAGCTGCTCATACTCCCTCAGCAGAACCTCTTTCTTAGTCCTACCTATGTCATTGGTACCTACGTGGACCACAACAATTGGATCCTTCCCCTCCCACTCCAAGTTCCTCTCCAGCCCCAAGGAGATGTCCTTAACCCTGGCAACACAGCCAACTTGAATGGCCCCCTGTACCACAGTGCTGTGGTCGGTTTGCTCATCCTCCCTGCAGTCCCTGCTCTCGTCCACACAGGCTGCAAGAACCTCGTACCTGTTGGACAAGTGCAAGGGCTGAGGCTCCTCCAATGCTATCTTGTGGATCCCCATACCTGCCTCACTCGTAGTCACACCCTCCTGTCCCTGACCAAATCTGAAGTATTTAACCTAAGGGGTGTGACTGCCTCCTGGAACAAAGTGTCCAGGTAACTTTCTCCCTCCCTGATGTATCGCAGTGACCGAAGCTCGGACTCCAGCTGACCAACTCTGAGCCGAAGTTCCTCGAGCTGCAAACACTTACTGCAGATGTGGTTGCTGTGGATCACACTGGGGTGTGTGAGAGAGAGCTACAGCTGCAACACATCACCTGCCATGCCATCTCTATTGTATTTTATTTAACTAATTAGGTTTTCAAGTTTTGAAATACTCAATTGTTTATTAATAGTTTTTAATCTCATTAATAACCTTGTTTAATTTATTAAATTTAGTTTTATGCTTTAGGTCTTTACTGTAACTTAGCCCACAGTCCTAATTTAACCCGAGTTGTTTATTTTTTTTATGTATCAAGCAGCACCTCTTCCTCCCACCTCACCAAATTCCCAAGTTTAGTACTCTGTAGAAGCAGTACTCCGTGCATTAGCAAAAAGCCTCTTGTTTTTATACCAGCAGAAATTCCAAAGTCCTGAGTCCACCCCTGCTGACAGTAATTACCAGGTAGCCAGTTCTATCCAGCCACCTAATTAACTGTGCAACTGTCACTAGCAGGCAGCTTGTTTACCACTGTGAAAGAAACTACAAGTTAAGGTTAAAGTTAAGTTAAATGCCAAATGTTCAATGCAAAATGTAACTAAATTTTAGAAAGATATCAACCCTTAAAATTCCCTAACTCACCAAATTCCCGAGTTTAGTACTCTGTAGAATCAGTACTCTGTAGAACTGGCCTCCGTGCTACTTACTACAAGGGAGGTTGTCACACGTATGACATCTCCTGGGTACCAAACTGACAGCCGCTGCAACAGGTGCTGCATGCAGATCATTTGCAGCCATTTATCACCTGATCATGATCTCATACTGTGTAAATGTAATAGCAAAATCAAACCCAAAGCCATACCAGATCAATACACATAACAATCAGTAATCTAAACTGCCTAGAGTCAGGAAGTATACCACTTGTATATTCCATATTTTTCATGGTCCATCACCAGAGTTACAGAGTCAAAAATGAGTGTGTGCTAGTGTTGCTAACACTTGAATTTGTTTTTATTTTACGCTTTCAGAATTTTGCCAGAGTTAAAATGCAGGTCACCATGTCTTTAGCATCTCTGGTGGGTAAATTGTCTGATTTTAATGAAGAATACTTAAGGCGATCTTTGCGAACTATTCTGGCTTATGCAGAGGAAGATGAAGATATGCAGCCGACCATGTTTCCAATTCAGGTAGATTGACCTCGCATTAAGTAGTACCCCATTGTAACATTGAAATGATTAGATCTTGTATATTTTGATTAATGTAGGGGCTTGGTTCCACATGCTCTGGCAGGCCTGCAGTATTTTGCACAGTATTCTTCTTGTGTGAGGCTGGATGGTGAATATTCATGGTTTATCAACCGTGGGGGTTGGGGGGGCATCACAATCAAAACTGATCCTGACCTCATCCGATATGCACATAAGCACACTTTCAGCTGCGATAGAGATAAGGTACACAAGTGCCGAGCTCTGCTCAGCATGTTTAGAGTGGTGCTGAACCAGCAGTATAACTTGCTGTAAAGCAAGTACTGGTGTCAAACTAGTACCTACAGTATAAAGGGACCATAAAAATGTTACCCCTCGTCCTTTCAGAGCTTAATATCAGAGGTTTGATGTAATCCTGTTTGTACATAAAATGATCTCCAGGAGATTTCTGTGGCGATGGAACCTCTCTTAGCTGCTTTTATACTGGGTTCAGTAGCTTTCCAGGGTTGTTGCCTCCTGATGCGTAAGTCTCGCACGGCCTTAACAAATCCAGCATGTTTATTTTGGAATTTCAGCCAGCTGTGCTGCACCCACATATCAAGAGCCAGCAGGTTTAACACCCCACTTAACCCAATATAAAAGCAGCTTTAATCAATAATTAAACATATTCTTATCAATAGCAAAGTAATATTCAGGCTGAAAATCTGCCTCCCTTCTGGTGCACTCCTGCCAGAGTTAGTGCACTGGAGCAATGTAAGGGGTGGAGCCTCTGCCTGTCACATACAAGGCCAGCAGTGTAGGAGGGGGCAGGACTGGGGACAAGGACTCACAACATTGGGAATTCCTGCGTACCCGGCCTCACAGGCCCCAGAGTATCATCAGTGTTGTTACACATGGTTAGACCAAGCGTACCAGGCCACCCAGAAGATGTTATGGAGCCCAGCCTTGGATCATGACCTGGACCCACAAAGTGGAAGCAAATTTATTTTACATTATAGTCCCCTTACAAAGCGGGTCAAGGGGGCTCCACTTTACCTTTTCTGGGGACAAATCTCACCCCTTCTCCAGACACGGCAGCGTGTGCTGGATTGTCCAGCATGTTAGGGCTAGCAGGCACCCTAGATACTCCCCTTTATTTGCATGCTAATTAAGAGAACCATGACCCCATGAACTTTGACAGGGTCAGCGGCAGAGATCCCAGACAGGCACATCCAGGATGTGCCCTCCCCATTGGCAGTTTTTTGGGCCCATTGTATTTATATCAATGACATCCCATAAAATGAATGTCATCAAATTATTATGGTGCCACAATACACAGTTGGAGCTTCAATATGGTTTCACTGGTGGCAGGGAAGGGGAATCAGACCTGCTATTCCCGATCAATATTTGACCAATAATCAGCAAATTTATACAGTAAGTACCTGCACCATACGGACCAGGAAGTAGCCCAGTGCAATTCCTGGTCTGTGCTGAGTTGCTCACAGCCAGGGATTGACATCAGTGCCCCAAGTTGAAGAGAGGAAAATCATCAGAATTCTCATTGCTGATCATTAACCTTGCTGGAAGTGCCTGTGTATGGATGTCGGGTGAGGACAGAATTGGATTCAGCTGTGATGCCCCCTCGGAGTTGAATAGTCTGCCATCACTCATTGTAAAAATTCATGTGTGAACAATGGTGATTCAGTCAACGTGCTAGGGGATGCCAGTGGAACCATATGTTAGCAACAAGTCAATGGCTTCAGGTGAGGAGAAAATTGGTGAGAAAATTCTTTTAAAAGAAGTAAATTCCGAGATTGTGTAAAAAGTGATAAAGAAATTCTATGTAAATAACATGAAATTGTTTTTATGACCCTTTGCATGACGATATACATTAGCAGTTCTAGTTAAAGCACTGCCTGTCTTTTTAATTGCTTTCCAGGTGGAGGAACTGCTGTGTAACCTCAACAGTATCTTGTCTGACACAGCAAAAATGAGGGAGTTCCAGAAGGACCCCGAGATGCTCATGGACTTGATGTACAGGTATGTAAATACACACAAAAATACAATCACATCGTCATCTTTCCCAGGTGCCCCACCACTGCTACTCTTCCCCTTTCAGGCATGTTAGTGAAGGCCAACAACTGATCCACAATTATCATCCCTGCTGCTTCCGGGATGTGTGTAACTGTGTTGGTACTTCAATGAGAGGCATCCAGGATACTGGGTGTTACTGCCTTTCTCCAAGCCACTGGCAGGCTGCTCTACTAAGTTTACATTGACAGAAAAGGGATAAACGTTAGAATGCTGGCTCCCTGGCGCATCTTCAAACAGAGCTTGCATTGCACGATAATGTGTAATGTTCTTGTGGTTGTGTATAGATCTGTGTGGGACTTAGTGAGAAGGGGGCAAGATATAAGAGCAGGATGTTACTGAGCTTAGGGGCGATCTGATAGTTTCCCTTTCCCGAGTGCCTCCATGCTCTTGTATGGCACACATCCATGGTGCCCTGTTCCAAGGGAGGCAAGGGTCTATGATCTGTTGGTCTTTATTCAGTTGGGATCTGTATGCTTGAAACTTGTGCCATCACAAAGAGAAAAGTAGTCTTGAAATATAAGTTGAAGGAGCACATTCATAGTGACAGACGTGTGCCAAACCTGTAGGTCAACCTGTGTGTCAGGATGTAATCATGCATCTTGCAGCTATGTTATGTTACAGTGATTTGATGTGTGAAGCCCTCGGGATATGTGAGTATGGCAAGGCTATCAATTGTGTAATAAAAACAGAAAATGCTGGAAATACTCAGCAGGTCAGGCAGCATCTGTGGAGAGAGAGAAACAGAGTTAACGTTTCAGGTCGATGACCCTTCGTCAGAACTGGAAAAAGCTGGAGATTGAACAGGTTTTTAAACAAGTGCAGGGGCAGGGAAAGTGGGGAGGGGAGGAAAGAACAAAAGGGAAGGTCTGTGATAGGATGGAAAGCAGGAGAGATTAAGAGACATTGGGCCAGAAATTCGGTTTTCTGGCTTCCTGCGGGTGCAAGCATCGCGCGCGTACTTGCCTACCGCGCCTGCAGTTGTGCTTTGGGCCCACGAGGACTTCGGATCCTGGGCCTCCTCCAGCTGCCAGCGGGCAGTGCTTGCGTATCCCAGGAGCGCAGTTAGTTCGAAGCGTCCCCTGGGATCACGTGGGCCATGGAGAGCCAATCCTAGCAGGGCGTTTTCATTCATAGATTTGACAGGAAGACCTGTTAAATCTATGAATAGAGATCGGCCCCAAAACCACACTTAAACTTCAAATAAATTGAAAAAAACATCACATTTTAAAAATAACTATAAGTTAAATAAATTAACTACTTTAAACAAAAATTTAAATTTTTGAAAAAATTAATTATACTTTTTAACGGTGCTAAAAATAAACTTACCTTTCTTTGAAGTATCTAAAAAAGATAAACCTGTTGAAAAAATGTTTAAATTGTAATTAATTAACCACTTACCTTGTTAAAAACAGGCCTTGCGCCTCCTTTTTAAAAGTGCAGCTTCTTCATACTTACCTTCCCAGAGAAACCTGAAAAAAAATCGAAGTTCGCTGTGTGCACGCAGCCTCTCCCGCGCACGCGTTCGACTTCTGAACCCCTCCCTTCAGGGGAACGGAAGTTCCGGTTTCCAGCGCATGCAGGAAACCGGCACTTCAGATGGCCTTACGGGTGAGTACACAGCGCGTACTCACCCGACAACAGCCGAATTTCTGGCCCATTAAGAGATGGTGCAAGGCAAAAGGGTGTGTATCAATTGTGTGTTCCATCTTGAATATGTGCCTTGCTGAAGTATGGGTATGCATGAGATGCAATGAAGAGCTGTAAGGTTTTATGAGGACATGTCATAGGTGAGAATAAATGTGGAACAAGTTGCTAGGCAACATTTTGCGGTGCAATCTTGGGCCTTAGGCCTGGGAAATGATACTTTTGGGTAGTGTTACCTTGCCACGTTTCTTAAAGTGTTCCATCCTCTCCAGCTTCTGTAAGTATTGTCAGTCCTGTAAGTATTGTACAGAAAATTGAGCCTCCTTCTGGCAGGTAGGGTGCACTGCTGTCCTGTGAGGAGAATGCCCTAGCAGCCAAACAGTACAACCCTCCTCACATCCACTTTACCAGCCATCAAACAGGAGGTTGGGTGCTACACTGTACTGTCACTTGTCCACTGGCTCCATCTCATACCTCCCCATTGAGTTTCCTTTCACTTCATTTATGTCTGATATTATCTCTCCTCCCTCCCCCCTCACCCTTCAGCCTTGGCAAAGGCTGACAAATATGTAAGATCTATTTTGAGCCTTCCTAAAGGCGGAAACAATACTTGTCCCTATATACGGCCATTTACCTTTCAATGGCGTTACCCCTTTAAATTTGAGCTGATCGCCAGATTTTCCAAGTCCTCCATTAAGCTACCACTCAGCACAAGGCTGAAGCTGTGCTGACTATTCAAATGAGTTGACCATGGAAAATTGCAGGCAGTCAGGCTCGTGTCTAGCTTTGCACTGGCTAGCCATTCCCAGCTCCATTTCCTCAAAGTTGCAAATTCAGCCCTCTATAGTTCAGAAGTTAGAGTTGGAAATACAGGACAGTCTGGAGCAGCAAGCTAGCTGTGTGGCTGAGCCCAACAGTGATTCATTTGGATTTCATTAGCTTGCTTAAGCAGCAATTCTCATTGCACCATCAAAGTGAACAACAAAATGGCCCAGAAATTAGGCTCCCTGGCTTCGGCGCGCAGTGCTTGCGTGTCCCAGGGGCGCAGTTAGTGCGATGCGTCCCCTGGGATCACGTGGGCCATGGAGAGCCAATGGCAGCAGACCATCTTTCATTCATAGATTTGACCTGTCAAATCTATGAATTGAAATCGGCCCCAAAACAACACCTAAACTTCAAATAAATTTTTTAAAAACCATCACATTTTTAAAATAACTATAAGTAAAATAAATTAACTACTTTAAACAAAAATTTAAATTTTTGATAAAATTAAAATACTTTTTAACAGTGCTAAAAATAAACTTACCTTTCTTTAAAGTATCTAAAAAAGATAAAGCTGTTGAAAAAATTTTTAAAATTGTAATTAATTAACTACTTACCTTGTTAAAAACGTGTCTTGCGCCTCCTTTTTAAAAGCGCAGCTTCTTCCATACATACCTTCCCGGAGAAACCTGAAAAAAAACCTAAGTTCGCTGCGTGCGTGCAGCCTCTCCCGCGCACGCGGTTCACCTCTGAACCACTCCCTTCACGAAACCAGAAGTTCCGGTTTCCCGCGCATGCGCAGTGCATGCAGGAAACCGGCACTTCAGGAGGCCTTACGGGTGAGTACACAGCGCGTACTCACCCGGCAAGTGCCTAATTTCTGGCACAATAATTAATGATACAATGAAATTCCCTACCTTTTGGATCACTGAGTCTCAGAATGGACCCAGCCCATTTCTAGAAATAATTTTTTGGTTAAGAACCATCGACTTCCTTTTTTATTACTTCTACTGTGCAGCTACAGGAATTTCCATGAAGGATTTTCACAGCAAAGTGGTCATTATGGGCAACTGTATAACTTTCTTAATGGCAGCATCGCAGTCGTTGGCTTTCTATGTGGGGCTATTGCTGCAGATTTTCTGTTAATAGTCACTACATTGGTTTCACTGGGACCATATTCTTCTCAGAAAAGCCATAAACCACCATGGTAGCTATTAGTGATCTCTTGATAAAAAAGTGTTTTGATAGTAAAGACACGGAGTTCATTTTCCCAAACAAGCCTTCAGTATCCTGGTGATCTCTTCATTTCACCAGCCATGAAAACTGTTGAGGAAGCATTTCCCATTGAAATGAAGAGGTATCAAAGCGGAGTTTTTATTTTATAAATACATTCGGATCTCAACAAATCCAAAAACAGACAACAAAACTTGTATTTATATAGTGCCTTTAACGTAGTAAAACGTCCCAAGGCGCTTCACAGGAGTGTCATTAAACAAAATTTAACACTGAGCCACATACGGAGAAATTAGGGCAGGTGACCAAAAGCTTGGTCAAAGAGGTAGGTTTTAAGGAACATCTAAAAGAAGGAAAGAGAGGTGGAGAGGTTTAGGGAGGGAATTCCAGAGCTTAGGGCCTAGGCAGCTGAAGGCACGGCCACCAATGGTTGAGCGATTAAAATCGGGGATGGCCAGAATTAGAGGAGCACAAATATCTCGGGAGGGTTGTGGTGCTGGAGGAGATTACAGAGATAGGGAGGGCGAGGCCATGGAGGGATTGGAAAACAAGGATGAGAATGTTAAAATCGAGGCATTGCTTAACCGGGAGCCAATGTAGGTCAGCGAGCACAGGGGTGATGGGTGAATGGGACTTGGTGCGAGTTAGGACACGGGCAGCTGAGTTTTGGATGACCTCAAGTTTACGTAGGGTAGAACGTGGGAGGCCAGCTTGGAGTGCATTGGAATAGTCAAGTCTAGAGGTAACAAAGGCATTGATGAGGGTTTCAGCAGCGGATGAACTGAGGCAGGGACGGAGACAGGCGATGTTACTGAGGTGGAAATAGGCAGTCTTAGTTATGCCGCGGATATGTGGTCGGAAGCTTATTTCAGAGTCAAATATGACACCAAGGTTGCGAACAGTGTAGTTCAGCCTCAGACAGATGCTAGGGAGAGGGACACAGTCAGTGGCTAGGGAATGCAGTTTATGGTGGGGACCGAAGACAATGGCTTCGGTCTTCCCAATATTTAATTGGGAAGATATATGACTGAAATGAAATTGTTGACGTAAAAGTAAATAAAGCGTAAATCAGATATAAAAACAGAAAATGTGGACATACACAGGAGATTGAACAGCATTTAAAAAGAGAAAAGATAGGTTAGATAGGGGGCTGGTAACCTGTATGTTCAGTATTTTCTGTAATTGTTGATGGCCACCTTCAGCTGCCTCTGAAAGAATGCACATAGTTTCCTATTAATATGATATAGAAGTACCAGTTTTGGCCGAGGCTTCCTCTCAACAATCTCCAAAGGGACAAATTTTCCAATTTCAGTTCGGCCATTGGAGAAGAATAGTAAATATTAATATTACTGTTTATTTTTATATATTCTTTACTATTTCCTTTTTTTTAAAAACATTCAGACTAGCAAAAGGATATCAGACTTCACCCGATCTACGTTTGACCTGGCTCCAAAACATGGCTGAAAAACATACAAAACGCCAATGCTACACGGAGGCTGCATTGTGTTTGGTTCACGCTGCGGCACTGGTAGCAGAGTACCTCAGCATGTTGGAAGATCACAAGTACCTTCCTGTGGGCAGTGTTAGCTTCCAGGTTTGTCTGTTTGGAAAACATTCATTTAGCACATTGGGCATCATTGTACGTAAGGAACTTCATTAAAACCCTTTCTTTTTTGTCATGGTTTCCAGAATATATCACCCAATGTGCTTGAAGAATCCGCTGTTTCAGATGATATTTTGTCCCCTGATGAAGATGGGATATGCAGTGGAAGATATTTCAGTGAAAATGGTCTTGTGGGTTTGCTCGAACAAGCTGCTGAGCTCTTCAGCACAGTAAGTGTCCTTTATCTTCATAGTTTATTTTTATTCCTCTTACCCCAAATATTATTGCTGTCAAAATAGACAGGCAACGTGTCCCCAGACCTCTGCCGAGGTCCTTCTTCAGCTCGCCATTAGGAGATGTAAGAGAATGGCCTCTAGGGGAATGGCTTAGGCACTTTGCATTTGGCAAAGCAGAGATCAGGACCTCACCAAGTGAGGAACCATAGACGTAAATCAATGCTTATCACTTTACAGCACAGCTCATTAGAGCACCAACTTTCTACAGCACCATGCTACAACAACGCAACTGTTTAAAGAACAGCAGTTTTAAATTGCATGACTTTGAATTCAAAACAGGATTTTAACCGTACCTGCCCGGCGGAAACTGAGCCAGTGAGCAGTTGGAAACAAGTAGGTTACTTACCCGCTCAGATCCCAACAATTTCCGATTTTAACCTGTAGGTTTTGCAGGTGGGTGAGGTCTGCCAAAAGGCAGACGGGACCCTCCTAAATCTATGCAAATTGGGGTCCTATTGACGCATTTTAACGGGAGTATCCCTCCAGGCTCCCATACCCCTACACCCCTCCCCTCACCCCTGCACTTTCTCTGACAAGACCTCCCAAAATCCCCTCCCCGCTACTTACCTGGAAGCCAAGGGCAGCCTAGGGCCGCTGATCTTCATCCACCCACAGCCACTCTGCACTCTCTTCATGCTCATTCCGGCGGGAAGTGAAACCGCAGCTGAGAGTTAAAATATCCTTGGCCTGAAATTTAGGCCACCGAATTTCGCACTAACCACACCCCCACCCACCTGAAACCCATTCTGAGTTAAAATTGACTCTAACATCTCCCTTGACTGTTATGCTGATGTTGCACATACTTGGGATACGTAAGCAACAACCAGTTATTTTTATTTCAAAATATCACACCAGGGAAGTCTGCATGGAGGATATATAATAGGGGAGATATATATCACAATTGACAGCTAGGACAGACTTGTACGTGCCTGGAATAAACTAGGAATGCTGCTGTTCCCAGCTGCATGCTCTGTTTATACCAGAAGTAGAAATATAACTTCATGAACTAGTTGAAAATGTATCAACAAGTTCCTTTGAAATATGCTGAAGGCGGGTGCTATTAGTCCAGAGCAATTATTGTTGCATCTAAAAAGAATTAGCTTGCTCTTTACTATGTAACAAAAAAATACTGTGTAGTTTATGTTGCCACATGTCAGTGTAAATGCTCAAGAGGTCTGTGATATATGATTTGTATTTTTACTAGTGAAGCTGATCACAAACCCATGAGTGTTAAAGAGCTGAGTGACTTAAGGTCAACCTCAGTCTGAAAACTAAATCATAATCACACAGGCCTCCAAGAATTATTCTGTTTAGAACACTCCTGTTAGTGTCATTATAATCTAGTGTCATTATAATCTACACAAAATTTATTTCTCAAAGATGGTTGAGCACAATTGTAACCACCCAGTTTCACTTTGGTCCAGACTGATTGAACTGACTGATATGATTGGGAGCCTTTCAGGTTTGTCACTGTACCACAGTATGGTCCAGCAACGCCTCTTTGACCAAGCTTTTGGTCACCTACCCTAATATCTCTTTCTTTGGCTCGGTGTCAATCTTTGTCCTGTGAAGTGTCTCAGGGCGTTTTACTATGTTAAACGCGCTATATAAATGTAAGTTGTTGTTGCTGATGAAGTAGAGCCTTACCATAGGTGGAGGATGCTCAACCCACCCAATATTTCAACTGCCAATGCAGCAGGACTGCTACTGTGGTTGAAACTAATTAAAAAGATTTTTCTTTAATAAATTACAAATTATCTTAATTAGCAGATTATTGGTGATATAGAATCACAATATTCACAATTCTACACCAGTTGAGGAATATTACTAAAAGTAGAATCAAAGATATATTACAAATCAAAACTATTTCACACCTACATTAAAATATCTTCTAACATTGGAGCGGTTTTAACCCTGCCCGCCCGTTGGAAACTGTGGGACTTATCCCGCTCTCTTCCTGCAGCTTACAAATTTAACCTCCTCTTCTGAGCAGGCGAGAGGGCCACTCGCCAGAAACCAGGGGGGGTCCTTCTCCGCCCCCCTGGCCTCCAATCTCCCCTCACCCACCACCCCCACCCGGGAGACTAAATATATTGAGAATAGTCCCTCATTCCGTTAATCGCTGATGACTCAGTCCCACGTGTACAAAAGTTTAAATGTCTGTATTTTTGCTGATTTTTCTTTTAAATGCATTTTTCTGCTTATTGTCAGTGTTGGAGAATGGAATGCCTTACCATTTCAGCCACTCAGTTTTAACATCAGTCACTCTCCAGTCACAGCCCAGATGAAAAGTAAAGTGCTCTCCATTCTGTTCCAACACTCTGCCTTATCCCAACCTCTGTGCAGCAACCCTCTACTTTATCAGCATGACATTTTCCGCTTCCCACATTAGCCATCCTTATCACCTCCCCAATTGAGATTGTTGATTTCCAGGCAAGTTTTGTGCTGTGGGACTATGACAAAAATTAAATATTTTCATCTATGCTATATCATGATACTGGTTTCTTTCTTCCTGTCACGGTACACATGGAGTTAAAAGTCAGGTTCATCGACAGAAAATGGCCGAGCTTGTTTTGTTACAAAATAGCTGCAGAATATAGACAGAATATAGTGGACTCTCTGTTTGTTGGTGCTTACCTCAGAACTGCTATTGATGGATTTTAGACAGATCTGCTGGTTGCACTTAATTTTCCATGGGCTGCTCCTCAAAATAGCTTCAGGTGCAGATTCAGATGGGTCCAGATGACATATTGGTGGTGGGAGTTGAAAACTACATACAAAGAAGCTTAAAGGGATGGGGATTGGGGACATATGCAAATACTTGACCAAACAAAACGTTGGATATTTCCTCAGAAGCACCCCAACCACAGTTGCTTTCAGTGGCACTGCTCTGTGTATCGATTCAGTGGGATTTGTATTGTTCCGGGTCAGATTGGGAGACAGAACTTTGAGAAATATGCAAATAAGCTGATGGAAATGAATCCGATTATGTAAATTATTTTTCTATGGAATTAAATATATTTAATAGTTTACAAAAAATAATAGAAGGAAAAATCTAACTTTACACTCAGAAGGGATTAAATGGTTGATGCAGTTAATTGTTATTATGTTGTTAACATAAAATCTTCCTTCCTTTAGGCCTATATGTTTGAAATTGTGAATGAAGTTTACAAAGTTGTCATACCGATCCAAGAAGCCCATAGAGATGTCAACAAATTGGCCCATATACATGAGAAGCTCAAAAAAGCATTTGAAAGCATAACAGCAAAGGTAACCCATTTTATCTCAATAGAGGAGGCTTTCTCAGTGTTGTAGCATTTTCTTCAACATTATTTATCATACTGGGAAAGAACCATTTACAAAATACATGATGGAAGCTTCACAGACTTCTATGAGCAAGGAGAGGAATATTGCATACCTAACACTTGGTTTTGTTAACGGTTTTTATTTTGCTGATTTGCATCTAAATGAGCAGGGACTCAAAGAACCAATCTGCTGAGATTCTTAATGGCACGTACCGCTCAAACCCCCCTACAATCGCCTCCCCTCCGCCCCCTCCACAAACACACCTCACTAAAATCCGAGCAACAATAGTTGATGGGGAAAACGGTCAGTCAATAAACATACTTGTGTCCCCTCCTAGTACAACATCCCCTTTGTACCAAAGCCTGACACAAGAGGGAAGCATGGATACATTGTTCTTCAATGAGTTTAATGAATCCAAAAATTTCTTCTTTTTTACCGTGGCAACAACAGGTTTTAACTTTCTAATATATTGCACATTGTTATGACTTTCTGATTAATAACATCATGCTACAAAGCAGCTTCATGTTGATGTGCCCATCACTATAAATAGAATAGCACAGTAAAGATTGCTGTACTAATCCTCTCATACCTGGTGCAGCAGTGCTTTAACAGCCCACCTGTGGTTATCTAAATAAAATGTGTGGCTTTTTTTTTTGCAAGGGTTCTAAACGAATGTTTGGTACATACTTCCGTGTTGCATTCTATGGAGCTAAATTTGGGGATTTGGATGAACAGGAATATGTCTACAAGGAGCCTGCCATCACCAAGCTGCCAGAAATTTCTCATCGACTGGAGGTAAACAAAATCTATCATTGGTCCATATAGTTGTTGGTATTAGTCAGTTGTTTTTAATGCCAATGACTTTGGCATCTCGAAAACAGATTATACACTTATGGGGTATTTTTCACTAGTAACACAAACTCATACAACCACACCTATACTGAGCACATAATCTAGGCTGACACTCCAGTGCAGTACTGAGGGAGTGCTTCACTGTCAGAGGTGCTGTTTTTCAGATGAGACATTAAACCAAGGCCCCGTCTTCCCTCTCAGATGGAAGTAAAAGATCCCATGGCACTATTTGAAGAAGAGCAGGAGAGTTCTCTTTGGTGTCCTGGCCAATATTTATCCCGCAGCCGACATCATTAAAACAGATAATCTAGTCATTGGGCCAGATTTTCTGATCCCTATGGGTGGGTATGCGCTGTGTACCCACCCGTAGGGACATTGGAAATGCCGGTTTCAGGCATGCACTGCTCTTGACAGATCCTCCGGCTGCCCGGGAGAAGGGCCTCTGCGGGCGGATAGTTCCGCTTTTTGGAGACCCTCCGCCCGCAGAAAACACTTACAATTCTTGCACCTGGTAAAAGCAGGCGTAAGGCTTGCTTTTACCAGGATAAGAGTTGAAAAAAGTTAAAAAAATATTCCACTGATTTATCATTTAAAAATACTTTAAAGAAAGGTAAGTTTATTTTTAGCCCCGTTAAAAACTTTAATTATTTTTTTCAAAAATTAAAATTTTTGTTTAAAATAGTTAATTTATGTCATTGCAAGTCATTTTAAAAATGTGATGTTTCTTTTATTTATTTGAAGTTTTACTGTGTTTTGGGGGTGATCTCCATTCATATATTTGACAGGTCTTCCTGTCAAATGTATGAAGGGAGATTCCCTTCTCTGATTGGCTCCCCATGGCCCACGTGATCCCAGGGACGCTGCGAACTACCTGCGCCTCTGGGATACATGGGCCCTGCACACCGGCAGTTTGGAGAGGCCCAGCAGCGGAACTCTGCGCCTCCCGGGAGCCCTCCGGTCCAGGCGCAGATTTTTCCAGATCGCAGCCCTCCGCCCGCGGGAGGCCTGCAATCGGAATATCTGGGCCATTATCACATTGCTGTTTGTGGGACCTTGCTATGTGCAAACTGGCTGCTGGGCTTCCTGCATTACAACAGTGACTACATTTCAAAAGTACTTCATTGTCTGTAAAGTGCTTTGGGACGCCTGAGGTCATGAAAGGCGCTATATAAATGCAAGTCTTTCTTTTTTCTATATAGTTCAGAGTTGACAATCAGACCACATTTTGTTACGAAGCTGTGAAGTTGCATTACCAAGGCTTCATAGTAGTTTCTTTCCAAATGTCTGAATTTTCTGGGATAACGTTTCAGAGGCAGTGCAATTTTCTTATGCCATGTTAAAGTGATTGTTCTGTATGTGATAGCCTAGACAGTGAGGCCTAGGAATTGGTTTGTGCCCGACTTCAGGCACAATTCCAGCAGCAAACGTGAACTGCCGCACCAAAACTGGTGAACAAGAGGACCACGTTTAATTGGTCTTCTAGCATCATCAGGACACGACCTGTGTGCTGGGGATGCCAGTCGCACCCCAAGAGGCAGCGCGCTGGTCATGGGCATGATGAAGGTTGGCCAGCAGGGATGCTGGCACCTGAGTAACCGTGAGTCCAGGGGGAAGGAAGCGATCCAGAGGGGGTTGAGCAGTGACCAGCAGTAGCCCGCAGTTTTAACATTCGGCTAAGTAAAAAATGTACTTACCTTTTTGGCTGCTATCTCTTTAAGGGTCGCTGGTTTGTCTGCTCTGCGCCTAAGAAAACTGACTGTAGCATGCATGGTGCATGCTGCGGTCAGGCGCTAACCAATTTCGGGAATGGGCCTGAAAAAGGCATTAGGCCCCTGACCTGCACAGGCAATGGGCCTAACGCCTGTTTCAGTCAGGCCCTGGATGACTACAGAGTGCCGTAACCAATATGGCAGAGCATTCTCATTCCATGGTGGATACATGCACACGTCATGTTGGTTATTAGATCCTATTAAAAATGGGCACCGTGCAATCCAATTTCTAGACCTTAATGTCAGTAGTTAATTTGACTAAAGAGACATGACAAATGAGAACTGAGTCTACGTCAACCCTCACCCGACTTTCAAGTGTGGATGTTTCATCAGGAAATGCTCATCAGTAATCAAGAATGGAAAGCCTGGTTGATTTTTTTTCTCTATCCACCCTTCAGATGTTGAGGCAAATTGTTTTCTCCTATTCCCACTGCTACCACAGCTGAGTTAGTTAACTCAGCCCAGACTAGGGATCAACCTCAAATCTTCTTGGCATGTTAAGCTCAATTCCACTTGAGACAGTGATTAACTATTGAGAAGAAGAATTATTAAAGATGCTCAATTAGCAGAGGCCACCTCAAAGAATCCTAGAAATTACTGTTTGCAATACAGTATTGGTTAACACAGTCATAAAACTGTCCTCTGCCTATTATTTTGGCAGAAATGTTAACCCGTTTGAAGTAAACAGGTTAATGTACAGTAAAATAGCCAGTAAAGAAATGTCATTTGAACATCTGCTAATATCATCAACAGTAATTTCTATGCTATAATGAATTCCCAATCTCAGTCAGGCCACCAGGGAGAAGGGGGAGAGAATTGTGGGGGCAGATCACCCTGAGCCAATCTCACACCCCTTAACATCTAGTTATGGAGTATCATACATGGAGAACTCAGAGCAGGATACTCGGCTGCCTTCTAGGTCAGGAGTGGTGTATGATGTATGGGGAAAGAATAGAAAAATAATGAACAAAAATGGAAGGTTAGAAAAAATGTTACATTAAGGAAAAATCTTCGAACTGAGCCACCACTACACATGCACTTTTGCTGTTCTCAACACAGCAGAATCTATCATTGAGTAAGGAACACAAAGGTAACTCAAAATTGTCTGTTTAAAAATGAATCTGCCGTATCAGTCTGACCTCCACAGAGTCTAATCATGGGAAATTTTCTTTTCCTTTTCTGGGAGATAGCTAGGTGCTACCCTGACTTTCTCAATGTTTCCCCTTCCGTTGATACAAAGGATAGAATTGTGGTAGCTGGGTGAGTTTGTAGTCCCTTGCTGTTTTGGAGTGTATCAATTTTGCATGAATGTTGGACTGTAATGATTTTTGCACGGGAGTGTTCCTGTTGGCGCACATTTCTCTACAATTTTACTTCTGTGATGGATTGACGTTAATGCATGGCTTGTAACTGCTTAGCCGTGCCCTCTCTCTTCATTTGCAATTAGCTCTGTCTATTCAATTGGACAGTTTTAAACGATCATAAATGGTTAAACACAAAAGAATTCCATTTTGGGCCAACATGCCTCTGCCACATTTCCTATTACATCACATTTTATTGACAATTTCTCTTCATCATTTTTCCCAAAGGCATTGTTCTGGTGTATAGTTCCTCACCCAATGTTCAGTGCGCAGTCCCTGCAGGTGACACTGAAAAGCAATCAGGTTGCATTTCAACCTAAAGTTTTGATGTTCTTCAAAAATAGAACTTTATCAGGGATTAAAATCTGCTTCGCAACTAACCAAACTCTGCCCATTTTGATAAGACTATCAACTAATGGTATTGAAAGAGCTCTGTTAAAACCACGGATCCTGTATTATGTTTCAAACAGGCATTTTATGGACAGTGCTTTGGTGAGGATGCTGTGGAAGTTATTAAGGATTCCAGTCCTGTGGAAAAGGGAAAGCTGGATCCCAACAAGGTCAGTCGAAAATTACTTGCAATGTGCAATGTAGATCAATTACTCATGAAAATTTGCATTTTTATTTTGTAATCTTCAAAAAAATCTTTTTGGCCCTGTATATTTTTTCTGAATTTGGTATTCTGCAATATGGTAACACCGCGCATTAGAGAGTCAGGCTGTGAAATTATGCACCTTAGTGCCGGTAGCTAAGGCCGTTTTTAAGTGAAAAAATGGTGTCAGTCTCGCTTCCGCCCAATTCCAGCACGGCCCGCGCTGTTCACCATCTTGGTGAGGGCGATAGCGCAGCGGGACATGCGTGCACCAGCGGTATGCAGAGTAGGCAGATTGTGACGCTGATTTGACGCATGACCTGCCATTTTCGACGTCGCCACTCCATTCAACACCCTCTCCTGAACACGCACAGCTGAACATGCTGCACGAGGGACCACCCACCAGTGCTATTTAAAGGGAAACATCTAACTTGCAGGTAAGTTGATTATTTCTCTTGTACTGGCTCTTGCAGAGTTTGTATGAATACTGAATTGCTGGAAAACATTTAAAAAGTTGGTAAAGTGTGCAGGGGGTGCTGCTGGATGTTGAAAAGCTGTTGGCTGCTATTGGAAGGCCTCTGAGTACACCACTTGCTCCCAGTCATGGGGGCTCTACTTGCAGTCGTCCTTGCACTGCAGCAGGACAGGGAGATGGAGCAGAGGCAGCAAAGAAGCCTAGCTGCTCACAGAGGGAGGAGGAGGAGGGCTCTCAGCAGGAGGCCTTACCCACCTAGGGTCTTCAGGGAGCACTTCTCCTATCTGCACCCAAGCCAGGAGCAGTGTGTTCGTCGGCTCTGCTTCACCAAGGAGGTGCTCACAGAACTCTGCCACCTCTTGGAACCAGAACTGCAGCTTCAGAGCAGGGTGACGACGGCTCTACCAGTGGCCCTCGAGGTGACAGTGGCCCTGAATTTTTGTGCCAGTGGATCCATTCAGGCTGGAACAGGCAACATAGCAACTTTGCCATCCATCCCTGCATCCGGGAGGTCACAGAGGCTCTATACTATAGGAGAGGGAACTTCATATTGTCTTCTTTCTAAACAGAGAGAAGCAGGAGGAGCGCACACGTGGCTTTGCCAGGATATTGGCCTTCCCAATGGTGTGGGGCGCAATCGACTGCACACATATGGCTTTGTGCATGCCACATATCAATGAAGAGATGTTCCATAACCGCAAAGGCTACCACTCACTTAATATTCAGTTAGTGCGCAACCACGCCCAGCATATCATGATGGTGAATGCCTGGTATCCTGGCCGCAGTCACGATGCCTTCATCCTGCGCCAGTCCTCTGTGCCAGCAATCCTCCAGCCACCATGTCGAACACGAGGGTGGCTGCTAGGCGACAAGGGCTATCTGCTGAACACCTCGCTGATGACTCCCCTCCGCAACCCTACCACTTGTGGCCAGCACTCATATAATGACAGCATCTGGGTGCTCAAGCAATGGTTCCGGTGCCTTGACCGCTCAGAAGGACCCTCCTGTACTCGCCAAAGCGGATGTCCCAATTCGTGGAGGTCTGCTGCATCCTCCACAACTTGGCCATCATGAGGGCGCAGCCCTTGCCACCACGAGTTACACGTCCACCTCAGGAGGAGGGTGGAAGAGGAAGAGGAAGAGGAGGAAGAGGAGGCAACCTGACGGGCTGTCCGTGAGCGCATCATCAGACTCCACTTCCCCGGAATGAAACCTCAGATCCCTGTTGCTCAACACTTCCCCACCTTACTAGGCAATGTCCTAGGCCCAACCGTCTTCACCTGCTTCATCAATGACCTTCCCTCCATTATAAGGTCAGAATTGGGGATGTTCCCTGATGATTGCATAGTGTTCAGTTCCATTCGCAGCTCCTCATATAATGATGCAGTCCATGCCCGCATGCAATAACAACAACAACAATTTGTATTTATATAGTGCCTTTAACGTAGTAAAACGTCCCAAGGCGCTTCACATGAGAATTAAAAGACAAAAAAAAAATTTGACACTTAGCCACATAAGGAGAAATTAGGGCAGGTGACCAAAAGCTTGGTCAAAGAGGTAGGTTTTAAGGAACGTCTTAAAGGAGGAAAGAGAGGTAGCGAGGCAGAGAGGTTTAGGCAGGGAATTCCAGAGCTTAGGGCCTAGGCAATAGAAGGCACGGCCACCAATGGTTGAGCGATTATAATCAGGGATGCTCAAGAGGGCAGAATTAGAGCAGCGCAGATATCTCGGGGCTTGGGGTGGGGGGAGGGGACGGGGGAGGGAGGTTGTGAGGCTGGAGGAGATTACAGAGCTAGGGAGGGCCGAGGCCATGGAGGGACTTGAAAACAAGGATGAGAATTTTGAAATCGAGGCGTTGCTTAATGGGGAGCCAATGCAGGACAGCAAGCACAGAGGTGATGGGTGAAAGGAATTGGTGCAAGTTAGGATACGGGTAGCTGAGTTTTGGTTGACCTCAAGTTTACGTAGGGTAGAATGTGGGAGGCCAGCCAGGAGTGCATGCAGCAAGACCTGTACAACATTTAGGCTTGGGCTGATAAGTGGCAAGCAATATTCGCGTCACACAAGTGCCAAGCAATGACCATCTCCAACAAGAGAGAGTCTAACCACTGCCCCTTGACATTGAACGGCATGACCATAGTCAAATCCCCCACCATCAACATCCTGGGGGTCACTGTTGACCAGAAAGTTAACTGGACCAGCCACATAAATACTGTGGCAACAAGAGCAGGTCAGAGGCTGGGTATTCTGCGGCGAATGTCTCACCTCCTGACTCCCCAAGCTTTTCCACCATCTACAAGGCACAAGTAAGGAGTGTGATGGAATACTTTCCACTTGCCTGGATGAGTGCAGCTCCAACAACACTCAAGGTTCTCGACATAATCCAGGACAAAGCAGCCCACTTGATTGGCACCTCATCCACCACCTTAAACATCCACTCCCTCCACCACCGGCGTACCATGGCTGCAGTGTGTACCATCTACAAGATGTACTGCAGCAACTCGCCAAGGCTTCTTCGACAGCACTTTCCAAACCCGCGACCTCTACCACCTAGAAGGACGAGGGCAGCAGGCGCATGGAAACACCATCACCTCCAAGTTCACCTCCACGTTCCCCTCCAAGTCACACACCATCCTCACTTGGAAATATATCGCCGTTCCTTCATTGTCGCTGGGTCAAAATTCTGGAACTCCTCCTTAACAGCACTGTGGGGAGTACCTTCACCACTCAGACTGCAACGGTTCAAGAAGGTGGCTCACCACCACCACTCAAGGATGTTACGGAACATCACAGCGTCCTCTTGGCGACAGTGCTGAAATGAAAGCCACATCAAAACAAACATTCCAAACATAATTTATAAATGATTCATTCGAAAACTGATTCATTCAAAAACTACATAACAAAGTCAACTAATCACCCTTGTGCATTCCCTTCGTGCCTGTCTTTCGTGTGCCTTTGCCTATCCTAGTGCTCCTACGAAGTGCTACCCCAGTGGCTGCAGCATGGCTGGTGGAAGGCTGCTGACTTCCAGTGGATGAGATTGCAGATGGCATTTCAGACGATCTCAAGCAGCTCTCGGCCTAGAAGGCCCGGCTGTAGACTGTACCACCTCGGCATTGGCGGCAACAGTCTGGGCTGGCTGACAGGCAACAGTAAGGGCACTGACAGAGTGGCAGTGATGGAAGTACAAATGCTGTCATCCTGAGAGAGGACAGCAGGTTCGTGCTCCACTGAGCCACTGGCACTCTCCCGGGCCAGTGCCTCAGCAATCCTAGTAATCTGCTGGAGGGCTGTGTGACCCTGCAAGCACTCCGACGTTGGGTTGCTTCCGCTTGTGCTGCAATGGAAGCTGGGACATCGTCCATCAGACCCTGCATCATGCTTGGGTCCACATGTAGTCTAATGGAGTTGCCCATCACTTCCATCCTGGAAATCATGAGCTCCAAGCTCTGCACAAGGCCCTGTGCAAGGTTCGAGCCGGCCTCCTCCATGCTCCTTGACAGTGACAACAGGCTCTCTGACAGGCCTGCCAATGCACCAAGTATTTCTGTGTGCATGCCCATCACCCTTCTTCTGAAGGCCACACCATCGAAGTCATCATTGAAGTCCTCTGCAGCAGAAATTGTGTGCAACCTCACCCTCCGGGGAGCTGGCACCTGCGCCACCCTTTCCCCCTGGTGTGACTGCAGCCCACTCGTGCCCAGTGAGTCAGCACATGCAAATCCGCCTCTATACTACCCTCTAAAGTACCCACAGTGCCATTTTGTGAGCTGGTGCCTGCAAGTGGCTGATCAAGTGACGGTGTCTCTTCTTCTCCATCACTCTCCTTTTGTTCTGGCTGGGCTGGTTGGAGTTCTTGGGTATTTGAAAGGAGAAAGGCACATGGGTAGAGTTGTGGTGAGGGGAGTAGGGGGGAGAGCAAGATGTGCATGCTTACACCATCAGCAGCTTGTAAGTGAGAAGAGATTGTGGGATGAGGGGGAAGTGGGATGTGAGAAGGAAGATTAGGTATTTGTCATCATCAATGCTTTCAACCTCGCCGCTCACCACAACCTCAGTGACTGCCCCTCCAATGATGTCGAGCATTGTCTCCTCCAGCTGGGTAAGGTTCTGCGGCCGAGCCTGCCCCCACCTGTTAGCTGCTGCTGGTGCCGGTTATGCGACACCTTGGCCTGCAAGAGAAAGGGAAGTGTGTCAGTGAGTGTGGTGCAATGTGTTTGGGTGATGTGCCTGTCATGGTTGAATAGCTGACAGTGTGTGCAAGGTGTGAGATGTGGGTGTGAGGCTTGCAGCAGGGTGTTTAAGGGCGAGGTGAAGCTATGATTGTGAGGTATGAGTCGTGATTGATAGAGATTGTTGGTAGTTGAGTGATGGGGGTGTGGTGCATTGAGCAGTGTGTGAGGCTAGTGGTGCAGTTGGTAGGAGACGGCATTTGAAGATGCATTCACTGACCTTGACCACTCATGTGAAGTCATTAATCTTCTTTTGGCACTGGATTCAGGTCCTGGGGGAAAGACTGATGGCACTGATCTCTTCGGCAATCTGCTCCCACTGCCTTCTTGCAGTCAGTCTGGAAGGCCTCCTAGCCCCCTGCAGATAGAGGACCTGTCTCCTCCTTTCGACCCCCTGAACTAAGGCCTCCAGTGCTGCGTCTGAGAACTTAGTTGCCCTTTCTCTGCCCTGTTGAGCCATAGTTACCTTCCACCTTCCTTTGCAATGATTACAATGAGGTGCTTATTTCAGAAAGCACCTCCCCTTTAAGAAATGCAGACTGCGTTTCACACTGCAGGCTAGCTTTAAAAAGAGATCACTTCCCACAAAATTGGGCCCCCTCCTGAGCGCTCAGCCAACCAGTACGCATTCAGCGCTGGGCTCAGCACTTCAGTTATGTTAATTTCACGTGCTGCCTGCATTACTTTCAACAGGCGCATGCAGATCGCGCATTGCGATCCCCACGCCCATTTTTGGGCCTTATCGAATTTAGCCAGCTCAATCTCAGCAGCACTGCAACAAGCAGGCTCTGAATGGAGGCTTAGCATCTTCCTGCAAGGCAGAGTAAAATCCTGCAAGGTAGAGTAAAAATATATTGGTCAGTGTCCAGTGGGACACTCTTACATGCATTCCAGCAATTGTTTGGGAGCAGCACTGGCAGTCGGCTGGGATTCGATGTCCAACCCTGCTGCCTTGGACACAGGAGTGCACATCCCACCAAGTGGAGAGAAAGAGGCAGCATGCCCTCATAATAGGGTACATATTTGCAAATAAAAATTACTTGTATATTTATACTTTTTTTTAAACTTTGTTGTGTTTCCAGGCCTACATACAAATAACATTTGCTGAGCCATTCTTTGATGATTATGAAATGAAAGATAGAATCACCTATTTTGAAAAGAATTTCAACCTTCGGCGCTTCATGTACACCACTCCATTTACCAAGGATGGCCGCCCCCGAGGAGACCTCAGCGAGCAGTACAAGAGAAAGACCATCCTGACAACTCTACACGCTTTCCCTTACATTAAAACTAGAATTAATGTCATTCAGAAAGAAGAGGTAAAAAATTACTATTTTGAAAAAAAGTCTAAGAACTACTTGAAACATTGAAAATTGAAGTTACTGGAAAATACATTTAATGGGCAAGGGCTAACCTATTCTCAAGCAACCTGTCTGATTCACTTCATGGACCTGTTCTTCATGACAGTCACTTCACTAAATAGCACAAACATCAAAAACTGTAGCAATATGTATGCTGTACTTACTGGGTCTGCTGGTTGGACCAGACAGTATTCTAGTGTAAGGGGGGGAAAAATGGAAAGAATAAAAAAAAGCACAGGGTGATGGTTGAAGCTAATACCTTTTTGTCGAAATTTTTGTTTGTTTTTCCTTTGTATGTCAGAAGCTAGTTACAACATCTTCAACTGTTGTGCATAAGGAATAATTAAACATTAGATTTCACGATGGAAAATAGGAAAATACTGTGGAAAGGATGAAGCATCAATCGGAAGAGCAACTACCGTCCTTGAAATGCAAATAGCTACTAGTCAATAAATTATGTATGAGCAACCCAATATCCTTTACTGGTTGAATTTAAATGACTGCTGCTCCAAGGTGTTTGTAATCTGGAAATATGGTTGCATCAGGAAAGCAGAAGATAAAACCTGATAAGCAGCACAGGGAGATTTAATAAGTAAAAGACAGTTCAACTACAAAATTGTTCTGCCAAATGCCCTTTTTCACAGCTCCCTATTTACTATCGCTGTTTTAATATGGCTGGACTTTAGCTCATACCTTTTCCTGTTACATTTAATTGGGAGTTGTGGGCCATTCGCTGAACTATGAATCTTATTGAAATGCACACAAAAGCTCAGCTGCTTGTTCCCAAGGGCTGTGTTACAATTAAGATGGGGTGTGACGTTACCAGGTATAATTTCACAAGATAGAACTGAAAGGTTTTCACAGTGTAAAAGGTTCCAGTAGAAACAGCAGTGAATAGCGAGTCCCAGTATCTTTAGGGTTTTAACTGCTGACATTTGATGCCATCCAATGTCATTAATACTGGACAAGTGTATTTCAAGTGAGAATAGAATTCAAATCTGTTTTCAATTAAAGCAGGCTGGAAAGAAGTAATTTGATCTGTTTCTATTTGCAGTTTATCCTGACGCCTATTGAAGTAGCTATTGAGGACATGCAGAAGAAAACGCTTGAGCTAGCAATTGCAACTCACCAGGAACCTCCAGATCCCAAATTGCTTCAGATGGTGCTACAAGGCTCTGTGGGAACTACTGTAAACCAGGTACCACACCAAAGAGTCTGAATCAGCTTACTGTTGATTTGTACATGTCAGCCTGGTGACTCTGTGCTTTAAGACCTCAGACTTAATGATTTTGTGGCCAAGTTTTTAATAAGTGCTTCCTACATTCACAATACGAAAGTGCCCACTTTTATGGGGGTGAGGGGAGGTTGCATAGAAAACACTCATCACTTCTGATTAAGATGTCAGGGACTTGCTTTACTTGTCTATTGTTTTGGGTTAAGCCCCAGAAAAGGCTGCTAACCAACGTGTACAATGGGGCCAAAGTTCCTTGGGTGGGGGAGGGCACAAAGCGGGCAGATTGCCTTTGGGTGGACAGGAATTTGGGGCAAAACGTAGATACAAAAGGTCTCCACTCTATGCAACCTGTGGCTGGAGTTCCAAATTCCTGTTTTGGGGGGGAAGGGGGAAAGGGCAAGTCATCTGCTCACTTCCTGCATATGTAGGCGAGACTTTGGGGGCATTCTCAAGCTATCCAGGAATTCCAGCCAGCATGCCCTGCAAGAGACCCAGTGGAACTCACACCAGATGGCAGCAGGCATGGGTTCTATACTGGACCCTAAGGCCCCAAACATCAGAGGGAGGAAAGGTCATTGATCCCAGAGGGGAATAATTACCTATTAACGGCCACTGTTGTTCCCCTACAGAGAATAAATAATTTTGGAATACTTTAATCTTCGGCTCATCATGGGCCCCTACCTCCCTCTATTGGAGCAGTAGCTTGCTGTTCACTTTTTCTAGGACCTCATTGGGACAGGCCCACGTACCCAACAATTTGAATGACCAAGCCCCCACAATGTGGGATGGTGTCAATGTCCTGTAGAGTTTTGGTGGAGGAACAGGCGCTTGTATTTGTCCAAATACAAATTGATGAACTGATATTTAAATTTGTCTCATTGATGATTAATAAGCAGCTGAGTATTCAAAGAGCCATGCAACTACCTGGAGGATTAGTATCAGGTACCAGCAACCACATAGAGGATGGATTAAAGTATTTAAAATCATGTATAAAAAAGTACTTTCTCCTACACACAATATAACACTAAAAGTACATGCTTGATTTATAATAGTCTAATAATGAAAACTACAATAATATACAGCAGCTGCTTGATAGACGACCCAAGTTTCTCAATTTATTTTTAAGTTTTCATACGTTATATTGTTAATGTTTTTTTATTCTCTACAAACTAACCAAAGCACCATCCTTGTTTCCTAGCGTCTCTGCCTCATACCGGTTTTGTCTGCTTGTTACAGGGTCCGTTAGAAGTAGCTCAAGTGTTTCTGGCTGAAATTCCAGAGAATTCAAAACTCTTCAGACATCACAATAAATTGAGGTTATGCTTCAAAGAATTTATCATGCGGTGAGTTAAATAAAATGCAGGATGAGTTATTTGTTGAACCTGTAAATGTAACATAGTGCAAATGTAAGGTGTCGACCCTCAATAGCACAGCAAATGATTCCAGTCGGTAGCTGAGCGATATAGATCAGAAAGGTGCCACGTATGATTTCCAGTCTGTACTGAGTTCATTGACTTCAGCTGGGTGGTGATTGACGTGCCATAATTGGCCCCAGTGCCTGATTACGGAGGGGAAACTGGCCAGGGTCACCATTCATGGTTGCTATCTAGTGATTCCTGCTCAAAGTGCACATATCAGGCAAGGACAGGTTTGGGCTTGGCAGTGATGCTCTGTGGATGAATAGTTGAATAGCCTGCCAAGGCTCTTATCTGCATAATGGCCATTTGGGCGAGATACTCGAGGGCAACTAAGAACATAAGAAATAGGAGCTGGAGTAGGCCATAAGGCCCTTCGAGCCTGCTTCACCATTCAATAAGATCATGGCTGATCTTCTACCTCAACTCCACCTTCCCGCACTATCCCCATATCCCTTGATTCCATTAGTATTCTGAGACTGTGATCCCTGGTTCTAGACTCCAGCTAGGGGAAACATCCTCCCAGCATCTACCCTGCCAAGCCCCTTAAGAATTTTATATGTTTCAATGAGATCACCTCTTATTCTTCTAAACTCTAGGGAATATAGGCCCAATCTACTCAATTTCTCCTCATAGGACAATCCCCTCATCCCTGGAATCAGTCTAGTAAACCTATGTTATACTCCCTCTAAGGCAAGTATATCCTTCCTTAGGTAAGGAGACCAAAACTGTACGCAGTACTCCAGGTGTGGTCTCACCAAGGGCCTATATAATTGCAGCAAGACTTCTTTACTCTTATACGCTAATCCCTTTGTAATAAAGGCTAACATACCATTTGCTTTCCTAATTGCTTGCTGTACCTGCATGTTAACTTTCTGTGAATTCATGTACAAGGACACCCAGGTCCCTCTGAATAACAGCATTTCCCAGTCTCTCACCATTTAAAAAATATTCTGCTTTTCTATTTTTCCTACCAAAGTGGATAAGTTAACCCTTCTCCACATTATATTCCATCTGCCACATTCTTGCCCAATCACTTAACCTGTCTAAATTCCTTTGCAGCCTCTTTGCGTCCTTCTCACAGCTTACTTTCCCACCTAGCTTTGTATCAGCAGCAAACTTGTATACATTACACTCTGTTCTCTCACCTAAGTCCTTAATATAGATTGTAAATAGCTGAGGCCCCAGCTCTGATCCTTGCGGTACCCCACTAGTTACAGCCTGCCAACCTGAAAATGACCTGTTTATTCCTACTCTCTGTTTTCTATCCGTTAACAATATTCAATCCATGCTGATATATTAACTGGTACCCTTGGAACTATATCCTCGCAAGAAGCCCACACCTCCAGGAAAAGAGGTGAAGGGAGAAAATTGGCAAGACAAAAAGAGGAATAAAATGAAAGCACAAAACAAATGCATTTGTTTTGTTTGACAAGGCTATGAATCAAATCAAAGTCTTTGACAGCCCACAGGGGACACCTAAGAAAATTGGCTTGTTCACAACTTGAGGTTTCATTTCCTCTGCATGTTATTTTTAGTGCATTGGTTGGTACATTTCTCTTTGCATATTTTAATGCAGACTTTACCCAATTTAAATTAAGTGGGTTAGCAAAAGAGTTAAGATAGTACAAGCATGAATTTGTTAGGAACGCATTAGCAGTGCACTAAAAATAGAAATGAAAACCCTTCGTGTCCTCTGCCTGCATATTCCTCAGTGCCTTACTCTGATTAGATTAATCTTTGAAGCAAGTCCAATCATTTGCTTGGCCTGATCAGAAATCAAAATAAATATGCAGATGTTATTTTTGTAACCCAATTAATAAATACTTCACATTTTTCAAATGAGGATAATTTAAGAAGATGTTAATAGGATGCTGGATCACAGTCACAGTTCACTATATGGTGTGTTGCTGATTGCAGCTGTGCCAGTAAGTGTGTTGGGGGGTGGGGGGGTTAGTGAGTGGGGGGAATGTTACAAAGCTGAGGACAGAGCAAGGGGTAATCAGAGATTCACCCCACAGGTCTCTCTTGCACACCACCTAGTGGATGATTACAGAATGGAATTGGCACAGGGAGCAATTCATCTCCTCATCCTCCAAGCCAAAAATTTTGCAAGAGCAAGAGAGAAGAGAAAATAAGTATCTACCAAACAATATCAAACTTGTAATCAAAAAAGGCTATTAGACAACATCAGTACACTAAATATAGGATGAACCTGGAGAATGCAAAATAGTAAATGGCCTGATTGTAAAAGTAATTTAAATAATCCTTCTCGTGCCACTGATGCTTTACTACTCTTGTTGTTTTTCCTCTCCAGATGTGGAGATGCTGTGGAGAAGAACAAACACCTGATCGCCTCTGACCAAAAGGAATATCAACAAGAACTGAAAAAGAATTACAACAAGTTAAAAGAGAACCTGAGACCAATGATTGAGAGAAAGATCCCAGACCTGTATAAACCAGTAATGAAAATCCACCGGGAGACCAAGTAAGATGTACAAATGCAACATTACCGCTACTGTAGCTCAACAACAAAAAGAGAGATTATAATTTAGAAACGAGTTTAACATTTCAGGCGTAGCCCTTTGATTTTGATTTCGGGTTACACCCAAAACGTTAGTCAATCTTCTTTCAGAAGATGAGCCACCAGCTAGGTATTTGCTAATTCTTTTTCAGAAATTGCCGTTTACTTTTAGTGATTTTTGATAATATTTCCCACAAAGAAACTGTATTGGGATACATTTACAATGAGTCCCTTTCATTAAAATAAAGACAGAAGCAAATCTGTTATTCTGTTACTAAAGGGAGTCAGAACAACTTCTTTTATTCATTCACGGGATGTGGCCTCGAAGGTGGTGGTGAGCTACCTTCTTGAATACAACTGAGTGGCAGTTAAGAGTCAACTACATTGCTGTGGGTCTGGAGTTACATCTGGGTAAGGACGGCAGATTTCCTTCCCTAAAGGACATTAGTTTTTACAACAACCCGATAGTTTCATGGTCACCAGCTTTTTATTCCAGGTTTTTATTTAATTAATTGAATTTAAATTCCCCAGCTGCTGTGGTGGGATTTGAACTCATGACTCCAGATCATTTGTCCAGGACTCTGGATTATTAATCCAGTAATATAACCACTATGCCACCGTACCCTCATTGAATAAGATTCTTTTAATTAGGTATAAAGCTGCTATGGTTGATGATACACAAATATCCCGATGAACTGACAAGTATTTAAAAAGAGATAAAAAATGTAAGCGTAGAAGTCGCTCTCAGTGCTCAGTCCAACGTAAATAGCAAATGTGGGATAGTGGCCAGTGATGCGGAACAGTGCTCGCCCATTACAAAACTGCAGTTTGAAGACATTTTGGTTGGCGCACTAATACATTCAAGACATGCAGTAGGCCAATTAATCTTGTTGAAACAGACAGATGAGATATTTAAATGTGAAGCGCTCCATACTAATGTGTCACTTGTTTGATGCATTCATATCACTCAAATGGAACAAGCTGCAGTAAGAAAGCTGGAGTCTCCATTTAACGAGGAGCTGCTGCAAATTTTATATCCATATTTTATAATTTTGTGCATGATGGTGATTGCATTCAGTGCTTCACCAGCACTGAACCTGGCAGAGAAGGACCAACAAGGGTTGCCCGAGATGTCAGGTGGCAAGGAAGGCATACCAACAAGACCCACCACCCTGTTTCACAGCAGGTCTACTGTACCACGCACAACCACCTGGTAAGGATGAGTGAGAATTGCCGCAGGAGCCTAAGGTTTAGCAGAGATGCAGTGACAGAGCTGTGCCCTTTCTTTTAGGCAAAAACATCCAGACAACATGTAACAGCTGTACAGTACTGGCAGTCGCCAAAGTCAGCGTAAACCTCAATTTTTATGTAGCAGGCCCCTTCACAACTCGCACTGGGGACATCTGCAGTGTTAGCTTGTTTGCTGTCCACGAAAGTATCAGGGATGCGGTTGGAATATTATTCAACAGGCCTAATAACTTCATCACTTTCACCATTGAACAACAGCAGCAGTGTGAGAGGACAACATAATTCTACAGAACAGCTGACTTTACCAGAGTCTACAAGTCATCAGTTGTCCCCATGGTGCCATTTGGGTCTTTATACCCTTTATGAACTCCAGGGATTTTTATTTTTCAAATCTCAAAGTGCTAGTATGTGACCACAAGCACAGAATCATGCAGATCAGAGCCTGTTACCCTGGAAGGCCTTTGTTTTGAATGAGGTCCCCAGATGGTTCAGTTGGGAAGTGCACCATAGAGTATGATTCTGACCCTTTACAGACCATGAGCATCCGAGGTTTGATTCCAGACTCTGCCGATTTAGCTGCTCTCAGCCAGGGTGGTTGGAAGGATGCCACAATTGGTCTCTGGATTTGGGTTAAGGAGGGGAAAATATCAGACAGGGCTGCTGTTCCTTATTGTTATCCAGTAACCCCTGTTGGAATATGTGTAGATAGTGGCTGGATAGTAATGCACCCTGCAGTAAAATAGCCAATCAACACCCATTGTCTGGGTCTGCACATGAAGAATAGTCACTTGATAAAGTACCAGAGGGTGGCCAGTGCCAAAGAAATGTACCTCAAGTTGGGTCAGTACATTCAAGAGAGAAAGGGTAAAAGCTTTGTTGAATGACTAATGAGCAGTATTTCAACCGTAAGAATAAGTGATGTGGCACTACTGTTTTTTTAATGTTCTCTCAAGCATTATCAGTAACACCAACTTTTACTTTTTTCTACCTTAAGGGAATCCTTTAAAAGATCAAGTTTTAGGAAGAATGAGACATCATCATCAAACCCACAGAACAGCTGATGGACTCTCAGTCTATTTGAGACACTAGGATCTGGTTTATATTGTTCATTTGTGCCAGGGGCAATATTTGAGCCGTAAGAGCCATCATGGCAAATGACTGAGAAGTATGAAAACTGCACTTGATTTTCTTTTTCAAAAGTGAAGCACTTTTTAAAAAGTAATAACCATGGATGGATACTGATATCATATATGCCATGTGTAGACGAAGCTGCCAGGCACCATTTTAAGCTGTTGTTTGTTAATTCAGCTCACAAAAGTGGTGCTAATGCCCTGTCACTCCTGCATTCTCCATAATAATATCACCTATGAGGTTTTATTACCTTGCCATTCTATTCCCTTCCCAACCCATCCATGTTATGATGTTTACATGAACTGGCATTGCATACTCCAGCCTAAATTGCAGTTAGTTTGTCAAATTATAATTTCTCTCTGCTGATCCTGTATATAGCTCATCACTTGTTTTTTGTGACTGTCATTTCATTTTAAACAAGGTACAGCCTTTTTTGCTTCTATTGATGTAATTCTGTTGTTTAAACATAACATTTTGCTTTGAATCCATCAGTGATTCCTTGAGTACACTGTCAGATTTCAATAATGTGTTCTGCAACTCATATACCTCTGTGGTTAAACCCAGTGTAGTTTAACTATTTCACTGGTGGGCACCATTCTTCATGTGCATATTAAGTAAATTTGAGACACAATACCTCCAGAATGGCATTACCTATATTTTCGGTTTGCAATGCTGTTTTAATTTCTGTGCAAAAACTGGTCTGAATCAATGAAGAGTTTTACAGGAATTGTTTTAAACATTCAATAAAATGCTATCTGTTTGTGACCTTAGAATATAACTCCATACATCCCAGCACGCCCTGTATTGTCACATAATCAATCCTGATGAAGAGTTTAATGATAATAAGGATAACCAGACACTTCATATCAGGATGTGATTGAGTACTATGTGACTATCAGAAAATGATGCAATTGATTACACTATAAATACTGTGCAGATGAAGTTAATTCCTCACTCCCTCCCATCCTGGAAGTTATGCTTTCTCTATTCTCTTATATAATTAGAATAAGATCACCACTTTCTATAAAAAATGGTCTGCCCACAGATGACTGCAACTAGTTGTGAAAGCAATGTAATCTTGAATTTCTCACCTGCTACATCCAAATTGCAAAATATGATTCTGGACACATTATTAACGTTATAAATACAGGCAACTTGGCAGACTGCCTTGAGTCCTCATCTGTTGTATATTACGGTATATTATCTTGTGTACAGAAACTTCTAACCATGCCATTAAATATGTCAAATGATGGTGACACTGATAAGTGCTAATGCTTCTAAAGTTCTTGTGCAGTGTGCTTTAATTCTGTTTACCAGCAGCAGACATCACTTTAAGGGAATCAAAAACACATAACAAAAACTTGATAACAAATAGTCATCGGATGTAGTACTTCGTTTTTGGCACAAAGTTTAAAGTGTTTTGTTCAATCATGAATGATTATTATTTTCCTTTTACATTTTTATTGAGATTCTAAAAGAGTTACATTGTATGTATAATTAAAAGTTTCTCTATGAAAAAGTACCAGGAAGTTTTTTTTAATTTGTTTATGAAGACAAAATATAACTATGTAAATGTATCATTGCATTACTTGCATATGACATCCTAGAATCATAGAATCATAGAAATAACAGTATTGTAGAAAGTCATTCATCCTTCTGGCTGTGCAGGTGCTAGCCCTTCAGCTGGAGCTATCTAATTCTAAACCTACTTAGAAACATAAGAAACATATGAAATAGGAGCAGAAGTAGGCCATACAGCTCCTCGAGCCTGCTCCGCCATTCAATAAGATCACGGCTGATCTTCGACCTCAACTCCACTTTCCCGCCCGATCCCCATATCCATTGATCCCTTAGAGTCCAAAAATCTATCTATCTCAGCCTTGAATATACTCAACGACTCAGCATCCACAACCCTTTGAGGTAGAGAATTCCAAAGATTCACAACCCTCTAAGTGAAGAAAATTCTCGTCATCTCAGTCCTAAATGGCCGACCCCTTATCCTGAGGCTATGCCCCCTAGTTACTGATTCTCCTGCCGGGGGAAACAACCTCTCAGCATCTACCCTGTCAAAACTTCTCAGAATCTTACATGTTTCAATGAGATCACCTCTCATTCTTCTAAACTCCAGAGAGTATTGGCCCATTCTACTCAATATCTCCTCATAGGACAACCCTCTCATCCCAGGAATCAATCCAGTGAAACTTTGTTGTCCCGCCTCTAAGGCAAGTATATCCTTCCTTAGGTACAGAGACCAAAACTGCACACAGTACTCCAGGTGTGGTCTCACGAAAGCCCTGTACAATTGCAGCAAGACTTCCTTACTCTTGTACCCAACCCCCTAGTAATAAAGGCCAACATGCCATTTGCCTTCGTAATTGCTTGCTGTACCTGCATGTTAACTTTCTGTGTTTCGTATACAAGGACATCCAAATCCCTCTGAACACCAATATTTATTAGTTTCTCATCATTTAAAAAATATTCTGATTTTCTATTCTTCCTACCAAAGTTAATAACCTCACATTTCCCCACATTATATTCAATCTGCCACCTTATTGCCCACTCACTTAACCTGTCTATATCCCTTTGCAGTCTCTTTGTGTCCTCCTCACAGCTTAATTTCCCATCTCGCTTTATATCATCTGCAAACTTGGATACATTACACTCAGTCCCTTCATCCAAGTCATTAATATAGATTGTAAATAGCTTAGGCCCCAGCACTGATCCTTGTGGCACCCCACTAATAACAGCCTGCCAACCTGAAAATGACCCATTTATTCCTACTCTCTGTTTTCTGTCCTTTATCCAAACCTCTATCCATGCTAATATATTACCCTCAACACCATGAGCCCTTATCTTGTGTAACAAGCTTTCATGTGGCACCTTAGTGTTAGGGGGGGATTAAATATGTGGGGTTATGGGGATAGGATGGGATATGTTAGGGGGAATTAAATACGTGGGGTTACGGGGGTAGGGTGGGATATGTGTACTGTGGGGATTAAAGCAGGGACAGGGTACTGGACTTGGATGATCAGCCATGATCGTATTGAATGGTGGAGCAGGCTCGACGGACCGAATGGCCTACTCCTGCTCCTAGATTCTATGTTTCTATGTTTATCGAATGTCTTTTAAAAATCCAAATATACTACATCCACTGGTTCCCCTTTACCCTGTTAGTTACATCCTCAAAAAACTCTAATAGATTAGTCAAACACGATTTTCCTTTCATGTTGACGCTGCCTAATCTTACCATAATTTTCTAAATGCCCTGTTACCACTTCCTTAATAATGGATTCCAGCATTTTCAAGACAACTGATGTCAGGCTAACTGGCCTGTAGTTCTCAGTTTTCTCTTTCCCTCCTTTCTTGAATAGTTACATTTGCTACCTTCCAATCCACTGGGACCATTCTAGAATCTAGGGAATTTTGGAAGATCAAAACCAATGCATCCATTATCTCTGCAGCCACCTCCTTTAGAACCCTAGGATGTAGGCCATCAGGTCCAGGGGATTTGTCAGCTTTTACTTCCCTGCCCTTTCCCATATCTTTTCATATTATTCCTGACACTTATCTAATTTATTTTTAATATTGTTACAGTATCTGCCTCAATAGACACGTGTGACTTAAGAATTCCATGTTCTAATGACCCCCTGTAAGAAAAAAAATTCTAACTTCTCCCATCATTTTTCTAGTGATAATCCTAGGTCTATACCATACTGTGACCGATTTGCTAACCAATTGAAAAAAGCTTTCACTACTTATCTTCTCACAATTTTGAGAAACTCTAATAGTTCTCCCTCAATAACCTTCTCTGAACTAGTGGAAAAATACACTTTTTTTCAAGCCTTTCTTCATAATTATAATCTATCATTCCAGTGAATCTTCACTGCACCCTTTCAATGGCTCAAACAGCCTTCTTATAATGGAGAGCCCAGAACTGCATGCAACACTGTGGCCTAACCAATGTCTTGGACAAATTCAACATCACTTCCCTTCTATTAAGTGCCACATATATACAACCCAAGATTCAGTTTGCTTTATTATGATCTTTTCTGCCTGAAAAGCTGTAGGTATCTGTACCCCTGGATCTTGGTTCCTCCACTCTTTAGAATCACAGGATGTCTTTTTAAAATGTTATTTATAAAGACGCAGTACAATATAAATAGCACTGAAATGCATCATTGCATCACTTCCACAAGACATCAGCATAATGAAAAGAAGTTTTCCCCAGTGGATAAGTACATAGGTTTGTGTAGTACTGACCCATACAGACCAGGTGGACTCCAGGTTGGCTACCTGACCTATGGTGAGTTTGTTGATCTCAGCTGGAGCAATGGGGAGACACTACAATTGGCCTTAGTGTTCCTGGTTATTTGGGGAAGGTACTAGAAATGTGTACCCCAGTTGGTGTCTTGAGGAGGGGAGAAAATTAGAAAATATTTTTTATTTTGAAATTTGAACATATTAAATAGGGACAAGTTGGAGGCCCCTACACTCTCTCCTAACTGTTCAGGGAATTTACATAAAGTGCACTTCTTTCAGTGAGCCAATCCTTCTTTGTACTAGTGGATGTTCAAGATATATGTAAGCAAATTGCTGGATAAAGTTGCTGGGGATTGTCCCCTTCTCCTTAGGATGTCAGTAAGTCCATGTTTCCCTTGCCTATTTTCTACATTCCCTTCAAATTACACATCATTTCTGCCCTAGGTTGAATAACATGTTCAAAGTTTTCATTTGGAAAGATCAATGGGCCTACTTCTTCATATCCCTGCTATAGCTGTGCAGGCAGAATGTTAAGTCTTCTAATCCTGAAAGGTACAATGTAGCAATTCAGTTTTAGTCTTTGAGCTGCTGTTTGCACCCTACTGCTCCATATTTGAAATCCAGCTGGTTTTTACTTAAAGAAGAATTGTACAAACCTTATCTTCTGTACAACTTGTTATACAATAGGAATGCTCTTTTGGCAGACACCCTCCCCTGCCTTGAAGCAGCGAAGGACTGAGTAACTGCAGCCTTGAAGCCAGTGGGTAACCCATTATCTGTGCAGGCAAACACTTAATAGTGAAAGAACACATTAGGCTGGGTGGGGAGACTATCATTGGAAGTACATTATAAGTTGAATCAGCTCCAAACTAACCCCAATCAAACATTGAATGTCCCTCCAACCTAGTAAAATTATAGATAACAAATTGGTTCTTTTGTTAACCAGGTCCATTTCAGTAGATGGTTTCACTCTAGTTCTGATTCAAATCACTGCTGAGAAAACTCAGTCAAACTGAAATTCAAACAGAAGATGCTGGAAATACACAGTAGGTCTGTAAAGAGAAAAGATAGATTAACGTTTCGGGCATTGATCAGAATCCGAAAAACGTTATTCTGTCTTTGCTCTTCACAAATGCTGATGGATCTGCTGTGCATTCTTTACATTTTCACTTCTTATTTCAGATTTCCAGCATTTGCAGTTTAATTTGGTATCCACAAAGGAATCAAAATGGCTTCTAATAATGCTAGCCTTTTAAAACCCAAATTATGAATACAGTCTGCTACGTTCCTAGCAAATGCACCTCTCAGACACATGGTGGAGACAGGGAGCTATACTGGGAGATTTGGGGAATTTAATTCAGGATTGTTATATGATTCACTTTATTCTGGCTGCATATATTCTTTAGGGTGCACAAGACATTAAGGATGTAGATACATATCCAGTGCTGGCTGTATCAGGAAATTTATCAATAATCTGCAGGACTAAATGAAAGAGAGTGGTTTGAACCATCTTACAGTGCCAGAAGAGTACTACCACTGTTAACCTGGCTGATTGGAGTCAGGAGCTCAGAACTCATGTCATATGAATGGGTAACCGCAGGTATACAGGGGAAACTGGAATTCTTTCATCAAATGAGAACCAATTTGTTGATTTAATTTGTGGACCCCCATGTGCCCCAAAGATCACACTTGGCTAAGTGATAGTCAAACAATAGGTAACCCAAATTAGCGTAGGATTGAATCCACCGGTTAATGAAATGTGATCAACTGATGGCAACGTCGTTCCCCCCTCCTCCCTCCACCAGTCCTGGTAATCTGACATGGGTTGCTGAGCATTCTCAGAGCCTTTTGTGTGTGGAACTCTCATACTTGCATCTGGATAGAAACTACTTGAACCGTAGCACATGCAGCTGTGTTACAAAACTTGAAAATAAAAAGATCTCCTTTTTTGTGCTTTACCAGACTTAAGTTGTTCATTAACGATTGAATACCAACCACGTGCATATGGAAATGCTTACAGAGAACAGTGAAGACAACCCAAATTGAAATTTATGCTTTATAATCGGACAATATACACTCATTCTAAGTAATAAATCATTACCGTAAAAATGTTTTCCTAATTTTCTTCATTTTGGTAAGTTATTTGACTGAGTCCAATTCAATTTTCAACCAACATGTACACATGCGTACATTTCAACAGGGGGTCACTGGATAGCAGTCAGCAATGGGAACCATGGCTGATTTTCCCCCTCCCTAGCTCAGTGATAGCTAGGCCAAGGGACTGGAGTTCATAGTGGAATACAATAATAACATTATTATTTAAGTTTATAAGTTTCCTTTGGATTTATGGTTAAGTTCTTTATGAGTTGTGTCCCTTTAAAAAGGGGAGCACTTTTGTTTGATTTTTGGTTGGTGACACTGGGGCAACCCAATGTCTCCTGCTGGGTTATTTTAGAAAAGGATACCTAGGCCAATTGTACTGCTGCCTCTGCTCAGATCAGTGAAGTCAGCATTGACCAGGGATAAAACCTGAGAAATTCTGATCTGCATGGTACTGTGTGTTGTCTTTACCCATGTGATTAGGCCATCAGGGTAGGGGATGGGGCAGGTATTCAACAGATCATTATTAAAAGGTAAATTAAAAACAGAATTTTCAGTAAATACACAGCAGGTCAGTCAGCATCTATAAAGAGAAAAGACAGGTTATTTACATTTTGGGTTAACCCTTCACCAGAACTAAAGAACAGGTTAAACAGGTTGAAAAGGAACAGTGAAAAAGGCAACAGCTGTGCCAGTCACAGATGGATTTTGCCAATGGGGAGCTTTTGGAGGCGGGGCTCCCACTTGTCGGGTTTTAGTCCTGCCTCCATCAACTTCTGGCCAACCCACGCTATTTTCCCTTGATTGACCTTGTTAAGCCCGCCTGGCGGGCTTAGCAGGCCAATTAAGGGAAAGCCGGTTACAGAGAATGTCAATGTATGACGTTTCATCTGTCAAAGATTTTTGATAGATAAATTGTCATCGTTTGACAGCTCTGTGAAGCTGTCAAACACTGACATTCTCTGTAGTTTGATGAGTTCTTGAATTCAAGACTCATCAAATCTCTTTATTTAGCAGAAATTAGATGGTTGTTGCATTGGAGAATGCAGCAGCCATCTGTCATCTCTGCCGTGGAGGTGCGAGACTCTCCGCATCCCCAACTCTTGAAGCCTGCAGGAAGAAACTAAAGGTAAGTAAACTTTTACAAACACTTTCCACTTACCTCACATACTCACCTCTCCACACTTGCACCCATCACTTACCTTCACAGTGCACCCCTCCGACCCACTACTCGCCTTAGTGACCCTGGCGGGGTTCGGAGCCTTCAAGAAGCCCGCACTTGTGTGGGTAAAATGGGAATAATCCTCTTATCTGCCTGTTAACTACCTGTCAACAGGCAGATAAGTGGCACTAATCCCTTTCCCGCCTCCAAGGAGACGTGACCCGGCGCGGGTCGGCAACCCGCCTCCTGGCAAGATGGCACGAAGGTGGGTTGGGCACCCGCCCCCAGATTCTGCCATTTTCCCGGTAGATCGCGCCCAGAGAGGGAGTAAGTTGATTGAATGTTCTCAAAACTACTTAATAGAAGACGGTTAGATGATGTAAAAGGCCATCAGTGAGGAAGGACAAAAAAATGTGCAAATAGTGGAGGGTGTAAAGACAGAAATGGCCCACATAAAAAAAAGCAAAAAGCTTGTCTAATGCACAACTTTATATGAAGACAGCTACTATAATTGCATCAGCAACCAGTTGGCTTGACTTAGATCAAGCTTCAGAGTTTTTTACATTTTTAACTTTAAAAAAAAAAAAATTCTATTATGGTCCTTGCGATATGTTATGTTTTCTATAAAACTTAGGGGAGCAAATCAGACTAGAAGTAATTTATTTTCTATACACAAGTGAGCTGTAAAGCCTGAAGCCCTGTGAAAACAAGAAACAAATCCTCCCTTTCACCTACTAAACACATCAAAGGAAAAATCCAAGGCTCAAGCTGTGTGTGTACCATTCATGTCTTTGTTTTTGATCTTTGTTTAATCCATCTGGAGGAACAAATGCTAGTAGTAGAACCTGATGATGTATTTCTTTTTACTTAAAACTCAATAAAGACTTAAGTCTCACATACATAAGGAACTATGCACTTACCACGCACTTTGCACCATTGATCTGTGCATCTCAATGTCACAGAATAAGTTTTCTATGGAAGATGCAAGGGACAATTCAGGCAAAAATCAGTACTTATAAAAATAAAATACATTTCATTTTTCTCTGTGAATGTTGCACAAGCATTAATGAAATATCTTTCTTATACTCTTTCAATTGGAAGTGTATGTGTGTGAATGTCAGGTGGGGACAGAATCAGCCTCAGCTGTAATGCTGCCCACAATCAAATAGCCTGCTTGCACTCACTGTCAAAAGTTCACATAAGAATAATGATCATTTAGACAAAGTACTGAAAGGTGAGCATTAGACTGTATCCTGACAAGAAGTCTATGCCTTCATGACAGGGAGAGAGGAGACAAGAAAATATATAAAAACTGAAAAATATACAGTAAAATTAAGAGTAAAAATTTGAAAACAAAAAACCCTAGAGCCTGATTTATGAAATTACAATGTCACCTTTAGATCTTATCATGGCTATAAAGTAAATATTGTGCTCCTGGAAGGATTCAAATCCATTGAACTAGAATTATAACTATATGAGATGATTCAAGTTACTAGTTTTGAGCAGATAATTTTTGATGAACAACATCCAAATACCAAAACAATTAGATGGTAACCACAGAGTTAAGGACTGAAACATTCCAATCAATGTCTGTTCCAAACTGCCTATCATTTTCTCTATCTCTTGCCACAAAGAAAACTAAAGATATAATTTTGTAATACATTCTCTTTTATATACGGTCACAAATATACACAGCTTTTATAGTTTTGTGAAAATACTTTGAACGCATCAGATGAGTGTTTCAAGTTGCTGTATTGTATTGTGAAATAAGTGCCTCGTGACCTTTTCAATAACATTGATACTTGAAAAAAACATTCGATTTTCAGATTGTGTTTCTGACTGATATTGACCATCTAACAAGGCTTGTTTACTGCAACAACCACTCTTGCTCACATGCACACAAATTAAGAACTGATTCAATCTTCATGTGAAGCTAGTTAGAGGAACACTTTATGCGTACCTTCGAAGTTTGAAATCTAATTGCTCCAGGAGTTTCATTAGCTCATTATTACAGACATGAGGAACAGCTTAGCAACCAGGAGTGATTACTGGTAGTAAGTGGGAGCAATCAGTAGCGGTAACCATGGTGTTCCTACTGAAATTTTGTGTGGAACAGCAGGCTTTGGAAGATACATCACTTCTAACCAATTGGGAATGATGTTTACCTACACAAGAACAGGCTTCCAAATCACTTGCAGATGCCAGGAGACTCTGAAACACTGCATTGTTGCTCATTTGAAACACAATGGTGTCTTGGAAGAATGGAAGAATCCATTGATTATGGGAGGGGAGGAGAAGGACTGCAATTTATTGCTTTGTCATTAGCAACATCAATGACTAGACATTTATGATGATTTTATATATTAATATTCTCTTTTTTTTGCAAAAAACTTATGATAAACTTTATAGTTTGTTGTCAGAATATCTTCCCTTTTTTCAGAGAGTCGATATTCACAGCTTTCTGCATTTTATTAACTTAGTCTATGACTCATGACCAATTAGAAATGAGCTATATGTGATAATGTTATCAAATCTTTGGTAGATGCTGACAAGTATGTGACAAATAACTATGCAGTATACGTTTTCAAATGCTAATATAAAGTTCAGAATGCATCAGAATTTACCTATCATTTTCTTTGTGAAAGCACACAAAATATAAGACTTTACATATTATCATAATTTATAAGAATGTTTTTTTTGACATTTTTCCTTCAAAATTCCAATGAGCTTAAACCTTGAATGTTAGCATGCTATTCAAACATCAGGAGTATCACAATTGAGCCTGATCCTGTCTTACTCAATATCTCATTTTCCGACAGGCCTTATTAGATAGTGTTCAGTAGTAGGAATCCTGCTTGAATTCCCATCCCTCCCTATCCCATGGGTGCCACAGCCATTTGGCTCAGATTAGCAAATTCAGCACAGACCAGGAATCAAATCAAAATTCCTGCACTGTACACCAGAAGAATTGAATATTTGCCTAAATAAGCTGATCTCGCATTATAACACGAGTTCAATTCGTAGTGCTACACACACACACACACAATATCCAAATAGCAATTCTTCTGGTGCTGTCTGCTTATCACCTCTATATTCACTTGACTCTCTCACCTGTACAGTTAGTGCCATTGTTCTATTGTGCAGAAGGGAGTCTGAAGAAACGTATACTTTTAAATATAGGAGAACCTTGCCATGAATATTATGTATTGAATAATTGATAGGCCAAGGTGAATTACAGACACACATATGGTCCTGGATTGGTTTTGGGTCACGTACAAGTGCAAATCCAGTGAGCAATCCTTACACATTAGTGATCCATCCTGTATATTATTTTGTTTCCTCTATTCCCTTTTTACTGTTGTGAACATTTATCTATATTCAGCAGTACATGCAGGTCACCTGTAATGAAAAACAATGGCCCGGAATTTGCGGTCAGCAGTGAAGCGAAGGTATTCGCTGGTGGCCCCGAGGTACGCTTCGCACAAGGATCTCCGTGACAAGAACTTCGGGTTTTCTGACCTTCAATTCAAATCAACAAACTGTAGTGGGAATCCCCTTGTGTGAACTGCTGTGACATCAACAAGCTGTCTAAGCAGCCAATCAAAATGCAGAATTCTCACAGGCAATGAACAAGGAAGTGAGTATGCTCTTAAAATTCTAACTTTTTAAAAATATTAGAGAGAGCAAAACAAAGATTGGGTCTCTCACATGGGGAAAAGGCAAACCTGAAATAAAGATGGACAAACTTAAAAAAATGTAAAAATTTTTTTGAAAAGTTTCTTAAATTTTTTTAAAGTTTTATTAAAATGGACAAATTTCACACTGCACAAGATTAAAATTAGTGTTCCGGGCCCTTAACATTTGTTTAGCAGTAATAACACAGTCAAAACCCCAGTTACACCTAATCCCTATGGGTCTAATTTTTAGTGGGGAATTTAACAGCGTACTTACTGCGGAAGAGCCAAAGTTTTTGTCAGTTTCAATACATCCAAACATACGAACAATGACAGACCAGTAAAGACCATCGGCCCATGGTGCCTGTGATTTGGCTGATTGCACTGATTGCCGGTTCTGTGGGAGGGGGTGGTGAGGGGACAGCGCAGCCTGTTTCGGAGCTGTCAATGACAAAATCCCGAAGTTACGGTCAGTTTCAAAGGCGGAATGACAGCGAACGCTGAGCGTTTGCCGTCATCCGGACCGCAAATTCTGGGCCAATAAGTTTGCACAAAAACTGAGATGTATTGCAAGGGCAGTAGCACATCAAGGGATATGAATTCAAAATATACAGGCAAATAAACTACCCCTTCAATATTATAAACTCAATATATAGAAGGTATGCTATTCCCATAAAATGAAATGAAATAAAATCTGATATGGTAATTCAACTTAAATGATATAATTTGGTAATGGAATAAAATCGCACTGTATATATCATATTGAATAACAGAGGATGCAGTATATTTCAGTCATTATAGTACCCTAGGGTTCAGATGACTTTATTAAAGATCAAAATTTGTTCTAATAGTTTATGATACTTTCAGTTTTGAGTTACTCTATATATAATGTTTAACTACTGAACTGGCCCAGCAAGCCACGCAGTTGTATTCAAGGAGGCGGCTCACCGACACCTTCGAGGGCAATTAGGGATGGACAATAAATGCTGGCCTTGCCGGCGATGCCCACATCCCGTGAATGAATAATAAAAAAACTACTACATTATTTCCTAACTATTAATTGTGCATTATCACTCTGCAGTAATTACAGTGACATGGAAACTCCTGGGGCCTCACTCTGCTGGCATAAAAGTACTTTCGACGGTTCATCAGCCACTTCGACTGGAGCCGAAGCTCAAATGGGCTGAAGAAAAAATATGTTTTTGGAACTCTTCAGCTCCCACTGAAGCTACTCCAATTAGAGAAAGCATTTGATTCGCGCGCCCTCGCCCCCTCCCCCTTCCTGGGATCAATTACCTTACTCTACTGAAGGTTTGGATCTTTTATAGAGCCTCAAAGGGATTTATATCTGGTGTAAGTTCTGCTGAAACCTTTCAAGGTTTTAAAGGCAGGAAATTGCTGGGGAAGCCAGGGAACTCTCTGCGACACACCCTCTTGATGTGGGGGGAGGGGGCAGTTGTCAGAAGGTTCCCCCCGAATTTCAAGGTCCGGTCAAAATGTGGTAGATTCCCATATTATCCTCCCCCATCCTATCTGGCCCCAGGAGTATCATGGCCATTATGTTAGAATCATTCATCCTTCATTGTGGGTATTATCTTCCATCAACTACACAATGCAGTAGCCATGAGCAAAGTTACGGGAAAAGGGTTCAAAATTCAGAAGTATTCCCTTACTTCTTCCACAGTATCTCTCTATCTATATCATCTATCTAGTTATCTATCTACATAGAAGTCTTGCATCTAACATGCAACTGTCACATTTGATCTCTCACTTTGCTACAAATTCAGAACAATCAAAAAAATTATGAAAAAGAAATACAGAGGCCTCATTTCCTGCTGACTGTTCTCCCCTTGGCAAAAGACAGATATTTACAGGCAACTGCCAATCTATAACAAAACAATTAACCTCAAATTAACCTCAGGATGTACCTAAAATTATTAGCCTCTGATTGATTTCAGCATGTGCCTAAGTACAACAATTAGATGTTGCAGCCTTTAAAGGACAGGTTAGAGCACACAAAGCTGCACCATAGCAGCAGAATAAGGTATTGTGTGTTATATGGTATAATATGCCTTTCTTTATAAAGCAGCATATCTTTTAACTTACCATGAGCATTACCATGGGAGAGCCACTAATGTATTATATAAAATGTTCCATTGGATCAATTTCATGACTAATTTCCTATTTCATAGTTCAGGTGATGGTTCGAAATCACTCAATCGTCTCTCTTTTGGTTTATGATATCATCTGAACTCCTCAGCGAGATTAGTGCATTATCGTCACTCTTGGCTATCCATTATTTTCTGTACAACAAGAATGCTCTGCTGATGCCTCTGATCATTCATATATTTTCGAAAGTTTTATGTTCTTGGTGAATATATTTGTGCTCGTCGGTGCTGGGCAGTGGACTAATGTTTTATTCAAGGCACCAAGTGTTAGAACTAGCACTCTCTGGTCATGGTTGATCAGAAGATTGCATGGTACCATGTGTTAGCATGCCATCCTTTCCACTGTGGCATCTATTTTTGATTTCAGTTCAGACTGATGGAAATGATGGGTCTCTTTTTACAGCCAGGTACAAAGTACTTAGTTCCAATAATATTAGTGGCTGACTCAGAAGAGCATCCTCAAATGTGAATTTTCCTATACTGTCCACCCTTATGACTTTTCAGTGAGAGATTACCAATTTATTGTAATTTTTTGGACAGATTTCTGTGATGGCCCAATGCACACCACAGAACTGGGTTGATTCTACCCAAACTCAATTCATATGGGATCATTAAAAACTGGGCTGAGTCTGTCCAAACTCATTTCATATGAGTTACTTAGCTGAGAAAAAGTCTGGACTGAAATCAAAAATAGATGCCACAGTGGAAAGGATGGCATGCTAACACATGGTACCATGCAATCTTCTGATCAACCATACAATATAGATACATAGATACATAGATACATAGAAGATAGGAGCAGGAGTAGGCCATCCGGCCCTTCGAGCCTGCTCCGCCATTTAATGTGATCATGGCTGATCCTCCAATTCAGTATCCCGTCCCCGCCTTCTCTCCGTAACCCTTAACCCCTTTTGCCTGTAGAAATATATCTAATTCCCTCTTAAATATATTTAATGAGCTGGCGTACACTGCCCTCTGTGGCAATGAGTTCCACAGGTTCACCACTCTCTGAGTGAAGAAATTTCCCCTCATTTCTGTCCTAAATGGTTTAGCCCTTATCCTTAAATTATGTCCTCTAGTTCTGTTCTCACCCGCCAAGGGAAACATTCCTTCTGCATCTAGTCTGTCTAGACCTGTCAGAATTTTATACACTTCTATGAGGTCCCCTCTCAATCTTCTAAACTCCAGTGTGTACATCCCTAAACTACATAGTCTCTCCTCATAGGTCAATCCCGCCATTCCTGGTATCAGCCTGGTGAATCGCCGCTGCACCCCCTCCATGGCAAGAACATCTTTCCTCAGATGAGGCGACCAAAACTGTACACAGTACTCGAGGTGTGGTCTCACCAGTGCCCTGTACAGCTGCAGCAAGGTATCCCTGTTCCTGTATTCCAACCCTTTTGCTATGAAGGCCAGCATACCGTTTGCCTTCTTGACCGCCTGTTGCACCTGCATGCTCGCCTTCAGTGACTGGTGTACAAGAACACCCAGGTCTCTCTGTACTTCCCCCTCTCCCAATTTATTGCCATTTAAATAATAATTTGCCCTCCCGTTCCTGCACCCAAGGTGGATAACTTCGCACTTGTCCACATTATAGTGCATCTGCCATTTATCCGCCCAATCACCCAGTCTGTCCAAATCGCTCTGGAGCTTCCTGATCTCCTCCTCTGAGCCCACCCCCCCTCCTAGTTTGGTGTCGTCTGCAAATTTGGAAATGCTGCATCCGACTCCCTGATCCAGGTCATTAATGTAAATTGTGAACAGCTGGGGACCCAGGACAGATCCCTGTGGTACCCCGCTTGTTACTGCCTGCCATTCAGAAAATGAGCCGTTTATTCCAACTCTCTGTTTTCTATCTGACAGCCAGTTCTCTATCCACGTCAATACTTGCCCCTTTATCCCATGAGCTTCAATTTTCCATGCTAATCTTTTATGTGGGACCTTATCGAAGGCCTTTTGGAAGTCCAGGTACACCACATCCACTGACTCTCCCTCATCTATTTTACCAGTTACTCCCTCAAAAAATTCCAATAGGTTAGTCAAGCACGATTTACCCTTTGTAAATCCATGTTGACTCTGTCCTATCCTGTCCCCATTTGCTAAGTGCTCCGCTATTTCATCCTTAATGATGGACTCCAGCATTTTGCCCACAACTGATGTAAGGCTTACAGGTCTGTAATTACCTGCTTTTTCCCTACCCCCCTTTTTGAATAGTGGGGTAACGTTAGCTACCCTCCAATCCATGGGCACCGTTCCCGAGTCTAATGAATTCTGAAAAATCATACTTAGTGCATCCGCTATCTCTAGTGCCACCTCCTTCAGTACCCTAGGATGCATGTTATCAGGCCCTGGGGATTTGTCCGCCTTCAATCCCTTTAGCTTCCTTAACACCATATCCTTAGAGATATTGATTTGCATCAGTTCCTCCTTTGCCAATGTCCCTATTTTTCCCGATATCCCAGGGAGGTTTTTTGTGTCTTCCTTCGTAAAGACTGACCCAAAGTATGCATTTAGTTGGTCTGCCATTTCCTTATTTCCCATTATATATTCCCCCGTATCTGACTGCAATGGACCAACTTTGGTTTTCACCAGTCTTTTCCTCTTGATATACTTATAAAATGTATGATATGATATGCATAATCCTCTTCTCAATAGCAACTTCCACTGTCTGAGTGATTGCTGTAAAGGTAGCTGGACCCTGGGCCCATCTAAATTCTGCCAATAACTTTTGAATGTGCTATTTGTACAACAATCATTACACTGGTAATTTGCTGACTGAGGAATCTGTCTCATAAATTCAGTGCAGCTGGCAGGCTACTCTTCATCCCCTTTCATCACAAGACACTGTCGACTTTTATGAGGAACTTGGACATGGCTAAAAATGTGCCTTGTCATCGTATACCAGTGATGTAAGAACTATTGTGCAAAATTAGACATTGGGCCATAATTTGCTGTGGCAGGGCATCTAACTGCGTCTGCCATTAGTTAGACTTGCCTTTGCACGTTTAGGTTTTTAAAATGTTTGCGTAGCAGGTTGCTGAAAGTGCGAGCTGATAACATTGCAGCGAGGGAACAGGGCAAGCAACTGTGTATCTCCTTAACCAATCAGATTGAAGGGTTGTGAAATTAATAGTGCAAGGACTGAGAAGGAAGTGTAAGTTAGAATGGTGAATTCAATGCCAAATCAGGTACAGAAAGAAAAATAAAGAGCGGGAAAGAAAGACTGGATTAAGAGGGTGAGGGAAAAAAGAGACAGACAGGAAAAGTTAAAATTTAAAAAAATTTAAATTTAACAAAAACTCTCCAACAACAATTAAAACCTGAAGGAATGAGACTCCAGACTTGTAATAGTTCATTTTCAGTGCCAGAGAGGGTGACGGACAATAATTAATACTTATCATGTTGTTCAAAAGGTAGTTAGACTGAAATGGACAAGACTTAACTTTCTGTGGCGAGTTTAGTTCATATCTACCATGCAAATTACATAATTACATAGTATTTACAGCACAGAAACAGGCCATTCGGCCCAACAGGTCCATGTCGGTGTTTATGCTCCACCCGAGCCGCCTCCCACCCTTCTTCATTTGACCCCCATCAACATATCCTTCTATTCCTTTCTTCCTTATATGTTTATCTAGCTTCCATTAAATGCATCTATGCTAGTCGCCTTATGGTAACAAGTTCCACAGCCCGGGACCAGCTTTCTCAATGTTAAATTTCGCGCCTGCGCAAAACTGTGAATGCGCTGCGCAGCCCCTTAAAGGGGCCGCGTACCCCCCAAAATTATGGGGAACATTGCCCCAACCCACCAATCTCCCCCCGACCCTTCCAATCTTCTCCTAACCCTTCCAATCTCTTCCGATCTCCATCTGTCCCTTTCAATCTCCCCCCGACCCTTCCGATTTCCCCCCGACTTTTCCAATATTTTCCGATCTCCCCCCACCGACCATTCCAATATCTCCCGACCCTTCCGATCTCCCCCTGTCCCTTCCGATCTCCCCCTGTCCCTTCCGATCTCCCCCCGACCATTCTGATCTTCCCACGACCCTTCTAATCTCTCCCAACCCTTCCGATCTTCACCCCCCCCCACCCCCCCCCGGCGCTTCCAATCTCCCCTTGAACCTTTCTGATCTCCCCCGATCTCTCCGATCTTCCCCTGCGACCTTTCTGATCACCCTCCACCCCTTCCGATCTCCCCCTCGACCCTTCTGATCTACCCCACCGCACCCCCACCCCACCACCCTCTGGCCTGCGATTTATCCAATTCTCTTTTGAATGTTACTATTGAATCTGCTTCCACCACCCTTTCAGGCAGTGCATTCCAGATCACAACAACTCGCTGCGTAAAAAAATGGTTCCTCATGTCGCCTCTGGTTCTTTTGCCAATCGATTTAAATCTGGATCCTCTGGTTATTGAACCTTCTGCCATTGGCAACAGTTTCTTCTGATTTACTCTATCAAAACCATTCATGAGTTTGAACACCTTTATCAAACCTCTTCTTAACCTTCTCTGCTCTGAGGAGAATAACCCCAGCTTCTCCAGTCTCTCCACATAACCGAAGTTCCTCATCCCTGGTACCATTCTAGTAAATCTTTGTGCACCCTCTCCAAGGCCGTGACTTCCTTCCTAAAGTGTAGTGCCCAGAATTGAACACAATAATCCAGCTGAGGCCTAACCAGTATTTTATAAAGGTTTAGCATAACTTCCTTTCTTTTGTACTCTATTCCTCTATTGATAAACTCAAGGATTCTATATGCTTTTTTAACAGCCTTCTCAACTTGTCTGCCACGTTCAAAGATTTGTGTACATACACCCCCAGGTCTCTCTGTTTTTGCACTCCCTTTAAAATTGTACCATTTTGTTTACATTGCCTCTCCTCATTCTTCCTACCAAAATGTATCACTTCACACTTCTCTGCGTTAAATTGCATCCACCATGTGTCTGCTCATTTCACCAGTATATGTCCTCCTGAAGACTGTTACTATCCTCCTCATTGTTTACTGTATTTCCGAGTTGCGTATCATCTGCAAACTTTGAAATTATGCCCTGTATACCCAAGTCCAGGTCATTAATATATATCAGAAAGAGCAGTGATTCTAATACCAATCCCTGGGGAACACCACTGTATAATTCCCTCCAGTCTGAAAAACAACCGTTCACCACCACTCTCTGCTTCCTGCTCCTTAGCCAATTTTGTATCCATGCTGCCCACTAACCCAGTAATACCATGGGCTTTAATTTTGCTGACAAGTCTGTTATATGGTACATTGTCAAACACCTTTTGAAAATCCATATACACAACATCAACCGCACTACCCTCATCAACCCTCTCCATTACTTCATCAAAGAACTGATCAAGTTAGTCAAACACTATTCGCCTTTAACAAAAGGAGGGAGAGAGAAAACAGGGAACTACGGGCCAGTTAGCCTGACATCAGTCATCGGGAAAATGCTGGAATCCATTACTAAGGAAGTGGTAATGGGCACTTAGAAAATCATATGATTAGGCAGAGTCAACATGGTTTTATGAAAGGGAAATCATGTTTGACAAATTTATTAGTTTTTTGAGGATGTAACTAGCAGAGTAGATAAAGGGGAACCAGTGGATGTAGTATATTTGGATTTCCAAAAGGCATTCGCTAAGGTGCCACATAAAAGGTTGCTATGCAAGATAAGGGCTCATAGGGTTGGGGGTAATATATTAGCAAGGATAGAGGATTGGTTAACGGACAGAAAACAAAGAGTAGGGATAAACGGGTCATTTTCAGGTTGGCAGGCTGTAACTAGTGGGGTGCCGCAAGGATCAGTGCTTAGGCCTCAGCTATTTACAATCTATATAAATGACTTAGATGAAGGGACCGAGTGCAATGTATCCAAGTTTGCTGATGATATAAAGCTAGATAGGAAAGTAGGCTGTGAGGAGGACACAAAGAGCCTGCAAAGGGGTATAGACAAGTTAAGTGAGTGGGCAATAAGGTGGCAGATGGAGTATAATGTGAGGTTATTCACTTTGGTAGGAAGAATAGAAAAACAGAATATTTTTTAAATAGTGAGAAACTATTAAATTTTGGTGTTCAGCGAGATTTAGGTGTCCTCGTACAGGAAGCACAGAAAGTTAGCATACAGGTACAGCAAGCAATAAGGAAGGCAAATAGGCATGTTGGCCTTTATTGCAAGGGGGTTGGAGTACAAGAGTAAGGAAGTCTTACTACAATTGTACAGGGCTTTGGTGGTTAGACCACACGTGGAGTACTGTGCACAGTTTTGGTCTTCTTATCTGAAAAAGGACATACCTACCTTAGAGGCAGTGTAACGAACGTTCACTAGATTGATCCCTGGGATGAGAGGGTTGTCCTATGAGGAGAGATTGAGTAGATTGGGCCTATACTCTCTGGAGTTTAGAAGAATGAGAGGTGATCTCATTGAAACATATAAGGTTCTGGGGGTGGGGGGCGGATTAACAGGCTAGATGCTGAGAGGTTGTTCCCCTTGGCTGGAGAGTCCAGAACTAGGGGGCATAGTCTCTGGATAAGGGGTCAGCCATTTAAGACTGAGATGAGGAGGAATTTCTTCACTCAGAGGGTTGTGAATCTTTGGAATTCTCTACCCCAAAGGGCTGTGGATGCTGAGTCACTGAATATATTCAAGGCTGAGATAGATAGATTTTTGGACTCTTGGGGAATCAAGGGATATGGGAATCGGACAGGAAAGTGGAGTTGAAGTCAAAGATCAGCCATGATCTTATTGAAAGGCGGAGCAGGCTTGAAGGGCCGTATGGCCTACTCCTGCTCCTAATTCTTATGTTCTTAAATCCACGCTGACTTTTATTTATTAGCCCATACTTTTCCAAATGCCAATTAATTTTGTCCCGGATTATTGTCTCTAAAAGTTTCCCCACCACTGATGTTAGGCTGACTGGCCTGTAGTTGCTGGGTTATCCCTCTCCCCTTTTTAAACAGGGGTGCAACACTTGCAGTCCTACAGTCCTCTGGCACCACCCCCATATCCAAGGCAGATTGGAAGATTGTGGCTTACTTCTCTCACTAAACTAGGATGCATCCCATCCGGTGAATTTTCTACTTTGAGGACTGCCAATCTTTGAAGTACCTCTTGTTTATCTATTATTATCCTATCCAATATCGCTACTGCCTCCTATTTTACTGCTACATTGGCAGCATCCTCTTCTCTAGTGAAGACAGATGCAAAGTACTCATTTTGTACCTCAGCCATGCCCTCTCTGCCTCCACAAGAATATCTCCTTTTTGGTCCCACCCTTCCTTTGATTTCCCTTTTACTATTTATGATTTTATAAAAGACTTTTGGGTTCATTTTTATGTTCGCCACAAATCTATTCTCATACCCTCTTGTTGCCCCTCTTATTCTCATTTTTAGATCTCCTCTGTACTTTCCATATTCAGTTTGGTTCTCTACTGTATTATGAACCTTACTTTTGTCATAAGCCTCCTTTTTCTGTCTCATTTTAACCTTTATATCTTTAGTCATCCAGGGAGCTTTAGATTTGGATGCCCTTCCTTTCCCCATCATGGAAATGTGCCTACTTTGTACCCGATCCATCTTCTCTTTGAAGGCGATCTCCTCATATTGTTCAATTATTGTTTTGCCTACCAATTTCTGATTCCAATCCACCTGGGCCAGATCCCTTTTCAACTCACTGAAGTTAGCCCTCCTCCAGTTAAGTATTTTTTACAGTTGATTGTACCTTGTCCTTTTCTATAACTATTCTAAACCTGATGAGATTATGGTCACTGTCCCCCAAATGCTCTCCCACTGAAACATGCTCCACTTGCCCCACTTCATTTCCCAGAACTAGATCCAGCACTGTTTTGTTCTTCGTTGGGCTGGAAACACACTGATCAAGAAAGTTCAGTTGTACACTTTTCAGGAATTCCTCCCCCACTTTACACTGTTGCTGTCCCATTTTATATTAGGATAACTTAAGTCCCCCATTATCACTACTCTAGTTCTTGCATCTCTCTGTAATTTGCCTGCAAATTTGCTCCTCTAGCTCCTTCCCACTATTAAAGATGAAAATTAAAAAATATGTATATAAAGTTCTTCGATAAGAATGAGGTTAAGATGTCCCAAGTTTATTTAATATTAGGTGAAGTCTGATTTACTTTCTCAGGTTCAGGGCTGTTGCACTACATCTCCCACAGTTCCCCAGGTTACTGAAGTGTCCATGCGCAGTGAGAGTCGCGAGTCCTGTGTGTACAAAGCGGCGAGACGGGAATCTTCACTCCGGGCTGCAAACACAGGGCTCGCTTACAGAAGGAAGAGGGTGGGAAAAACATTAAAGTTACTGTTCTTTCGGATAAAGCCGGCTTTACGTCGCTTTTTGCAGTGAAAGGTCAGTCGTTTTCGGAGAGTTTTGAGATATTCTAGTAGTTTGGAAAAAGTTGCAGGTCTTGGTGCTTTCCTGCTGGTTTTCAGTGGCGATCAGGGAGGCTTGCATGGACTTGGGTGAGGGGTGAAGGCGATTTATTTATTTATTTTTATATATATATATATATATATATATAGGTGAAAGTGTTAAAATATAACTTGTATTTTTGTTGATAAGGCTGTGTGTATTTCTAGTACCGTTTTGACGATTTATTTACTCCAAAGTAAAGCAATTTGCACAAATCTTCTTAAATTAAATGTATCAGCTTGTTTAGCAAGGGGGGAAATCCACAAGGTAAAATGTATTTTTTTTAATTTTTAAGTGTGCGTTTCATTTTCAAAATTATATCTTCCCTTTTGCTTCGTATTCGAACCGTAAAAAGTTGGGTGCTTTGGGCCGGAGCGAGTAATGAATATTCATGTTGTGGAAACAAGTGTTTGATCCGAGTCGAAGAAGCCAGTTGATGTGGACGGTAACACGTCCCAATTACAAAGCAGCAGCGCTGAACCTGTTGGCATGCTTCTCTCATCCGAGAGTGTCCTCTTGCAGGGAAATGTTTAACTTGTAGACAGACGAGAAATTGCAATATATTTTTGAAGTTGATGATCTTATGGATACGGATGTTGCTTCCCCCCGCGCTCTTTATTTTCCAACTGCTCGTGTTTCCCATCAAGTAGCACTTGAACGAACGCGTTTGTTTATTCATGAAGCACATTTTGTAATCCAGAAGAAAAATTGAAACGGTCAATTATATTCAACTGAAAACTGCAAAAAGGATGTGCGTTGGAAAAATATCCAAGCAACTTTTTATTTGAAAACGTTGAAGGGTTTTTCGATTTATGTTTTAAAACACATTAAAGATCTGTGAAGATTTGTAGGGTTTGGCAAGAGTCCGTGACTTAAAAAAAAATCCTCCTTCGTTTGTGTTTTGATTCCAGTTTCTTTTAATATGTAAAAGTCCATAATGTATGTCTGGTATTTCACATGTTGACACAGCAGTTGTAATCAGGCTTGATTGACAGTGTTCTTTCTAGTAAAAGGCAAATGGTTTAACTGTGGTCACTTTCTAACTTTTTCTTGTTAATGAGGGGTTTTGTTATTTAATGATATTGCAAAATTATTTGTCCTTTCAACAGTTGTTTTTTGTTGAGATACTGCAAACCCTTTAATTTTAACTAAATTATGGTGCAGGTTCTGCAGCTGGTTTTTTTTTGAAGTGATTGTTGCAAGTGTTTGGCATGGATATTCCAGTCACCTACAACAGATTGAAAGGGAAACGGCTTGTATTGTAGAGGTCAACCATTTGGGCAGCAAATGGATAAATGTTGAGGAGCTGTAATTTACAAAGAATAAATTGGTGTCAGCTGTGTAACTTGTGAAAGGCACAGGCATAATAAATGAGTGATAGTGACTGCAACATGAGTGAGTGATTTATTACTGTGCAAACCACCGCTCCCCAGTGTGTGTGTTGTATGTTGCACAGAAAGTAGTAAATCCTTTTGCAACCATCTAAAATGATCTGATGCTATGAAGTTTTATTTTGTAGGAGAAGCAAAGCAATAAAATGGCTAAGTAACTCCATTTCGGAGTCCAGCAGATTAGCAAATTGCTCGAGCTTTGCTGTTGAAGTTGACATTATATGAACTCCTTGATTATATTGCTGCCTTGTAATCTACACCCATTGGGTATTTTACTTATACATACAATAGTTGAGGTATAAATCACAGATATAATCCAAACCCACATTGCATCTTTTACTATTTCAATTTCCAAGTTGTGCTGTCACAGGGCAACACAATTGATCAAGTCACAAGTGAGCTTTGGTTGCCTTGCTAGTGAAGAATTTAAATCCGATTCCATGACTGGCTGTGCTGGAGTCTATGTAGTGAACAGTGGGATACTTTCCTTTCACCTCTGGGACCTAGATTCATCTCCAGCCCAGACTGAGGAAGAAATAAATTAATTTTGGTTGTAAATGTGTAGACACTCTAGTTCCAGTTTGTAATGGATGTGAGTTAGTGTCAGCTTGGCTCAGATGGTAACACTAATGACTGAGTCAAAAGGTTGTAGATTCAAGCCACGCTCTCGGTTTTAGGTGCATAATCTAGGGTGACACTTTTGCTTGAATTTCAGGGGTGCTGGCATGGAACCAAGATCATGTATATCTGTTCTGGTTGTTCAGGTGGATATGAAAGTGTCTATAAGCACGATCGATTAAGTACCAACTTTCCTCCTTCTACCAACACCAAAAAAATATTAACTGGTCTGTCATCTCATTTCTTCTTTGTGGGATGATATATGCAAATTGGATGCTTTTTTTTACTCCATAGGAACATAGAAAGATGGGAACAGGAGGCCAGGCCACTCAAGCCTGTTCTACCATAAAGTTAGGTCATGCCTGATCTGTACCTCCACTCCATTTACCTGCCTTTCATCGCTATCCCTTGATACCCTTACCTAACAAAAATCTCTCAATCTCCGTCTTAAATTTCAGTTCCCCCATCAATCCACATTTTGGGGGAACTCTCTCTCGATTTCTGCTTCCTGATTTCACTCAAATGTCCTAGCTATAATTTTATTATGCCCCCCCTTGTTCTGGATTTCTCCCCCCCCCCCCCCCCCCCCCAGAGGAAATAGCTTCTCTATCTACCTTATTGAATCACTCAGTCACTTTTAAAGACCTCAAATTAGTTCACCCTTCACCTTCTGAACTCAAGGGAATGTCTGCTGGGGGTACAACTATTGACTTGACACTTATTTAATGTTTAAGCTGTCTTGTCCTCTTGGATGCTGTTTAATTCGCTTAACCTGAAAAGGCTATTGCCCACTTATGGATGGCAGTTCAGTTGAAGAATATGCTGTGGTTATTAGGTAATTGGGAAGCTTCAACTGCTTGGGGTTTTAATCTTTTATTCAGTTGGACAGTAGAACCAATGGAATCCATGCTTTTGTAGATTTGTTTCTCGCACGAACACTCCTTTAGCACTAGTTTCTGCTGGAATTACTGAACTTCATACTTTGGTAGACCTATATATTCCTGCTTGGCCTATCTCTTGGGGTACACCTCTTGCATCTGAGAATATTTTAGCTGAGCTTTATGTATGAATTCATGAAATTTTATTTGCCATTTCACTGGTTTAGGGATGGCATTCAAGAGCTTGGGGCCTAGACAGCTGAAGGCACAGCCGCCAATGGTGGGGCGAAGGATGTGGAGAATGCACTAGAAGCCAGAGTCGAAGGAACGCTGTGTTCTTGGAGGTTGTAGGGCTGGTGGAGGAGGATACAGCGATAGGGAGGGTCAAGGCCATGGAGGGATTTGAATATTGAGACCTTGGACTTGGAGCCAATGTAGGCCAGCGAGCACAGGGCTGGTGGGTGAATGGGACTTGGTGCGAGTTAGGATACGAGCAGCAGAGTTTTTGATGAGCTCAAGTTGATGAAGGGTGGAAGATGGGAGGTTGGCAGGAGAGCATTGGAATAGTTGGGTCTGGAGGTAACAAAGGCATGGATGAGGGTTTCAGCAGTAGATGGTCTGATGCAGTGGTGGGGGTGGACATATTACGGTGGTGGAAGTAGGTGGTCTTGGTGATCAGGAGGATATGGGGTTGGAATCTCGGCTTGGGTTCACCTAAGATGCTGAGGTTGCGAACCGTCTAGTTCAGCCTAAGACATTGGCTTGGGAGCAGATTTTGTGGCAGGGGCCAAAGTCTTATGTTTAATTGGAAATTGCTGTTCCTCTCTCTAGTTGTTGAAGGTGAGTGGAGGAGGCAGGGACGAGGGGTTTACGGAGTTATTTGGCAGAGGACAGCAGGGTCCAATACTGCTTGATGTGGTCCATACAGATCTGGTGATTGGCTAAACCAATTATGCGCCATTAACATTCAAATCTGCATCCCTTGGATTTAAGGGGGCGAAGCTGAGGGCCATACAAAGGGAAATGACGAAGGTCAGAGAGAGTAAGGGTTTTTACTGGGGACAAGGGCATCAAAAGTGGAGGTGAGGGTGTGATTTGAGCATTTTGCTAGCTACAGAAGTATCGTGACAAATGGTGGGCCAAAGGCTAGACATTTGGGAGTTTGAAAGTGCTGTTGTAAGTGACTTGGGAGAGAGTTTTTCCAGGGGCGGACGCAGAAGATGTGGGGTTGGAAGGGGGATGTGAGTGGCGAGGGATACAATCAGAAATGGCCTTGTGTGTGATTTGAGATGATGGGGATAGAGTGGCTACGTGAGATGGCAAGGTCGAGGGGGTGGCTGTGAATATGGGTAGGAGAGTTTATATAGAGGGAGAGGTTAAGGGAGGGCCACATGCTATGTTTCCGGAGGCTCCACTGAAGTTGGGACAGGAGATTGAGAGAATCCTCCGCCCTCCTCCACGAAAATTCGAGGTGTACATTTTATCTCATTTAGAGATGCAGATCCATAGATCATTAAAGGTGGGAGTGCAGACAGAAAATGCCAATTTAAAAAAAAAAGCACAAATGGAATTGTTAGTTTTATACAGAGGGGCAATGATTTCAAAAGCAAGCAAGTGATGTTGAATTTGTAGAAGACACTGGTTAGGCTGCTACTTAGCATATCATGGGCAGTCTGGGTACTCCATTAAAGGAAGGATATGGGGCAAAATGTACGCCCGGAATTTTCCTGGAGGGGGGCAGCAGGTGTTCTCAATCTCCTGCCCTAACTTCGTTGGAGTTTCTGGAGAAATGGTACGTGGTTTAAAAACTGTTTCTCCAGCGGTTTTAATGATCTTCTACTGAAGTTGCAGCAGGTGATCAGGGCAACTGGATGAACATTCAGCCCTGTAATATTTTGTCCATGGTCATGAAAGAGCAAGATAGTGAGGGCAGTCATATTTCTTAAACAGAGAGCTTTGAGGCAAGAGGTTACTGGAGGATAGTTGGAAGACATTTTTCTTAATGTAAGAAAGACATTCTCTCCCCCCCCCCCCCCTTTGTATATTACCTTTACTGTGAAATAAAGCAGTTTATTGTTTCATATTGGGTCTTGTCTCACTATGGTCTGTAATTTGCGGTCAGCAGCAAAGCAACAGCGATCGCCGCTGACCACTAAGAAAGCTGCCTCTCTGTGATGAGAACTTTGGCTTCCTTGCTGTGAAATTGATTGTAGCGCTGTCAATAGGGCAACTCCAGCACAGAGCAGCAGTGATGTCATCAAGCTGTCTAAGCAGCCAATCACATTGAAGAATTCTCAGACAGCAATCCAGGACGCCATCATTACCCACTGCAAAATCCCGACCAAATGTTTATTCAGACTGCTTTCGGAGAGATTAAGGAAGCATTTTTGTAAGGACTTGAATATCCAGTCCAGATCACCAAGGGGACACTATTATTACGTCTCTGGGTTATGTTATTGTATGAGTCAACTCCAATTAAAAATAAGACACTCAGACCACTTATGGAAGCATCTGCTGTAACTGAACTGAAGAAGGTATCTACGACTGATCCAAATTAGCATTGGTTTTTTGCAAAAGATGGATGTTAAAGGTTAATGGAAGCGAGCATGAGAGTGAGATTAAATTGGGTGGCTCATGTAGATAAAAATACTGATTCTGAATTACAATTAAGGGATGGTATCTTGTGTTCTGCTTGTGTCTCTTTATTACTTTGTGTTTGTGGAGGAATAGATCATTTGTAAACGATTGCCATCGGCTGGATTGTAAATGCCATTACTTACCTTTTTTATTTTCATTTATAAACTTGATCTGTAGTTTACAGCCTCAGCCATGGTCTGATGGTGTTGTACTTTCCAAAGGCTGTAAGATTATGGGAGTGATTGTGACCTATCCAATAATCTAAGTAAAATGACGAGTTATTATTTGACTCATTAAGGGTATAGAGCTCAACTGATTCTGGGGTGGTGGGTTTGCTCATGGGAGCAGGCGTGGTCTTTGTCTCTGAGCATGAGAAAAATAACTGAGTAGAAGATCCAAAAGGCAATGGGATAATCCATGGAAACGGTATAGGTTAGAATGATCATTTTCATTTGTATAGCACCTTTTTTAATGGGGGGGAAATGTCCAAAAGCACTTCAGAGGTGTTATCAGAAAAATGGACACGTAAGCAAAGGAGGAAATATTAGCAGAGGTGACTAAAACCTTAGTCAAAGAAGTGAGTTTTAAGAAGGGTCTTAAAGAAGGAAGCGGAGGGGTTTAGGGAGGGAATTCCAGAGCATGGGGCTTAGGTGGCCAGGGCACAACGGCTAGTGCTGGTGGTGAGATGTACAAAAGATCAGAGTTCGAGGAAAGCCGAGATCAGGAAGAGAGATTATAGAGTTGGAGGCGGCTACAGGAATGTATAGATGGAAGGCCGTGAGGGATTTAAAGACAAGGATGAGAATTTTAAATTTGAGGTGCTAGGGGACCGGGAGCCAATGTAGGTCAGCAGGGGTGATGGAAAGGCAAGTGTGACTTGGTGTGGGATAGAATATAGGCAGTAGAGCTGAAGTTGAAGAAGAATGGGGGATGGGAGATCATCCAGAGAGCATTGGGATAGTTGAGTCTTGGTGACAAAAACGTGGATGAGCATTTCAGTGGCAGATGGACCGAGCTAGGGGTGGAGGCAGGCGATGCTATGGAGTTGGAAGTCTTTGTGATTGTGAAGATATGGGATTGGAAATTCAGGTCCGGGTCGAATAAGTATTGTATAAGGAAAGGATTTTTATTCCAGTTTTAAATTTAATTGTGCCATCCTAATGCCTTATTCGCTCTCATGACACTGGTCACAGACCTTTGATGACTCTGGAACTATTGAGCCCCGATCCTTTTCCTGCTTAGCAACCTTAAGTGCCCAATCCTGCATGGTGTGTACATGCTTGGATTGACCTTGCCCAAACACATCACACTGCACTTAACTTGCCTTGGAGGGAGTGCAGCTTAGACTGACTGGACTGATTCCTGGGATGGGGAGATTATCCAATGAGGAGAGATTGAGTAGAATAGGCCTATATTCCCTAGAGTTTAGAAGAATGAGAGGTGATCTCATTGAAACATAAAATTCTTAAGGGGCTTGACAGGGTAGATGCTGGGAGGATGTTTCCCCTGGCTGGGGAGTCTAGAACTAGGGGGTCACAGTCTCAGAATAAGGGGACGGCCATTTAGGACTATGATGAGGAGAAATTCCTTAACTCAAAGGATTGTGAATCTTTGGAATTTTCTACCTCAGAGGGCTGTGGATGCTCAGTCGTAGAGTATATTCAAGACCGAGATCGATTAGATTTTTGATACTGATGGGATATGGGAATAGTCGTCGTCTGAGGCAGTCCCTCGGAACCGAGGATGACTTGCTTCCACATTAAAAATGAGTTCTCAGGTGACTGATGAGTCCAATGCGGGACCTACAGTCTGTCACAGGTGGGGCAGACGGTGGTTGAAGGGGCACTGTTGGGGTTGTCCATGAGGGTCCTGACGTTCCAGGTCCTGAACTTCATTTTAAAGGGTGGAAGATGCCTGTGCGTGAATTCTTTTAACGTGGGGTGGCCGTTGCACACCAGCTCCACACGGGCTTGACAGAGCAAGGTCTTGGTCCAATGGCAAGGGGATCCAAGACGATTGGAGACCAGGCTCTGCTACATCGGCCTAGCACACACACAGACCACACGGACACACTCCTACTGTCCTCCTCCCTCCTTCCCGCAGGTCCTCTCTGCCTGGGTTTCGTAGGATGCATTGTGGTCCTCCCGACCTCGCTGTCGGCCCGTGCCGCACCTTCCCTGGGCCCCGACCCCGCTGCTGGTCCACGCTGCGCCACTCCTGGGCCTTGACCTCACTCCTGGGTCCCGGCCTCGGACATGGATGATGTTGTGTCTCTCAGGATCAAATTAGCACTGATATTCTCGCGATCCCTGGCCCCGAACTCCACTCGTGATCCACTAGTCACTAGATCACTAGTCCAGTGGAGAAGCGCAGTCTGGGAATAGTACGGGAAGGTGGAGTTGAGGTAGAAGATCAGACATGATCTTATTGAATGGTGAAGCAGACTCGAAGGGCCGAATGGCCTACTCCTGCTCCTATTTCTTATATTTGTATGCAGCTGTTACAATATATCTGCCAGACATGGATTTATTTTCCCTTTTGCATTTAGATCTGCCTCCCAACTTCTTTTCATCGAAGTTTCTTGCATCTGCATGTATCATTGTCATTTGCAAACTTGCAGTGACATTCCTCTGATGCCTTCATCCAGATTGTTAATACAGATGGTAAAGTGCAACTGCATGACTCCATTAGTGACTGCCCCCTCATGCAGAGATGTTGCCATTAATAACTGCCCTCTGTCTACACGAATGCAACCAATGTTTTTAATCCAACTTTATACTTGCGTGCCAATGCTACAAGACACAACCTTGCTTCACAGCCTTTTGTGGGACACTTTATCAAGGGCATCTTTAAAGTCTAGATAGACTATAAATCAGACTTTTCTCATCCACCAACTTTGTAACTTAAAAAAAAATCAGTCAGATTGGTGAGACAGTCTTCGTTTTCCAGAGACCATGTTGCGATTCAGGATTATCACTACATAAACAAAGCGGGGAAAGTTCAATTTTTTTTCCTCACGGAATATAGAATGTTTTACCACAAGTAGTAATTGAGTAATTTTTAAAAATGATTTGGATAAATATTTGAAAAGGAAGACTATGAAAAGAAACATGGAACGAGCAGTGAAATGGGATTAGAGTAGATAGCTCCATTTGCAGCACTAGCATTGGTACAATGGATTGAATTACCTCCTTGTGCTGTAATTTCTATGAAACTGACGAGAGGGATGTACTTTACCATGGAGATTGCTTGGTCTGGAATTGTTAATACATGCAAATTTACAAAGGAGGGAAATGAACAAATTCATTATCCATATTTGGACCCATCTGAGTACTTTGAAACGGAGACAGTCATATCTGGTTTACCATGCAGCAATTTTAGTTGCCTTCCCCTTGAGAAAGTCCACTTGATCTTCAAATGTGCCTATTTGGACTTCAAAGAAAATACATCTTCAACCCATTTCCCTTGGGGTCCAGATGCAGAGTATAAAGCTGCCCCTAATTTGGTACTAAATTAGCAATCTCTAACTACACAGATGGCTGGTATAGGATGTAGAAATGTCGCAGTCAGGAGGTGGTTGCTCTCATGAGATTGGGAATAAAGCATATGGTTGAGCCAGAATAGTGTGCTTTATTTGCAACTGGATATGCTGTACACGACTTGAGTACTTGATGCAGACACTAGGTGCTGAAATAGGAGTGCGTTCCTTGCCTCAGTGCAAATATCAGCTTGTGGAGCGGGAAAAAAATCCATACACCCGTATTATGAAAAATGTTATGTCTGTATGTAATGCATTATGGATTTAAATTATATAAACTGCTTAAATATGAACTCTCCTTTCATCCATGCATGTTATTTTTACAGCCTTGTAGTGGCTAAATGTGTGTTTGCAATTAAAATGAAAGTGAGGAAAAGTTTTGCTGTGGGCTTCAAATGATTCTACGTAGAGATCTATTTCAAATCCACAGCAAAGCTTTCCCTCACTAACACTTTAATTGCAGAGAATGTATTTGAAAAGGAAGAATATGAATTGTGGGTGGAAAAAGTACTGTGCCATATTGCCGTCTGAATGCATAATGCACAGTGTGAATTATTTTAGTTTACTGGTTTAAGGATGGTGTTCATAGAATTGATACCTCCTTTTTAAATTATCAGGCAAATGTGTTAAGTGTTTATTTGCTAAAATCGCTCTGCGTTTGCATTTCAGTAATCATGATGAACTACAGACATTAACTGTAGTAGTTTTATACAAAATGTATGAACTTGACTTTTGATTTTTATAGCACCTCTTTGTGGCTTCTGTGCAGTGTCAGATGTTGTCCAAAACACATTTAATTTTGGTTTTTCATTTTTTTCATAATTTAAAAAAAACCTCAGCTGGTTTAGAATGACTGATGAAATCTGTGCTTGTTCAGAGAAAATTACTTCCAGTTTGCTGCCTTCAGGACTGTTTGCTCATCTCTGTCATCGAAACAGAACTCGACTGATTAATCCCCCATGCCAAAATCAAAATTGGGCATTGGTTACATGAGCATCTGTTTTTGCACAATCAACAAGTGGCCTAAGAGTGCTATTGTGAACAGACAAGTCTCCAACAAAACTAATTTGTTTGTAATGGATGGTTTGCACAATCTAGGTGAAAAGTTAGGTTTTAAAAAGAATGAAAGGTTAAAACTGTACTCAAGTGGTTTGATCTACATTTTCTTTAAACAAAAGCAGTTCAATCTATTCTGCACTCAGTTGGTCTATTTTGACCAAGTCAGTGATGAAGGTGCACAGATTGGCCTCTGGCTCCACTCAAAAGTCTGAGAAAACATTCAGCTTGGATTCCCACTTCTGATTTTATAATTTGTGGTCCCTTCTGGAAAGTGGACACGTACAGATATTGGGTGTGGATGAGATATTGGGTGTGGATGCATCTGGGTTGAGCTTCGCCTCTACAGTTGAAAAGCTCTTTGACACCAAGGGGGTGAATTTCAACTGCCGGCTGTCTGTTTCTCACTTGAGAAATGGAAGAGTAGCAGCTGGAAATTGGGAGGGCACCTCAGCTGTCTCAGTGATGCCCAGTCTTGCCTGATGCAATTTTCAAGTGGGCTTGTAAATGGGCAAGCAGCCCACCTACCTGAAATGGGCAGGGGACTCTCTAAACAGCCTGAGATGGGGCCCACAAATAAGAACATAAGAAATAGGAGCAGGAATAGGCCACTTGGCCCTTCGAGCCTGCTCCGCCATTCAGTAAGATCATGGCTGATCTTAGGCTCAAAGCCACTTCCCTGCCCACTCCCCATAACCCTTCACTCTCTTATCTTGTAAAAATCTGTCTATCTCCACCGTAAATATATTTACTGACCCAGCCTACACGGCTCTCTGGGGCAGAGAATTCCACAGATTTACGACCCGAAGAGAAGAAATTCCTCCTCATCTCAGTTCTAAAAGGGCGACCCTTTATTCTGAAACTATGCCCCCGAGTTCTAGATTTCCCCACAGGCCAAATAAACTCTGGCCTGTTTGAGGTTCCCCCGCCATCTGATCTGGCAGCCAGCTCAGTGAGGGAGGCAGCCAATGCCCCAGTCTCCTACAACTGGTGAGCTTCAGCAGGGCAGGCGCCCACTGGGCAACCACAGATTGCTGGTGGCATGTAACTTAGGCCTGGGCCTCATGATAGCAAGAATAAGCAGACGGCGTGGCCATTTTGAGGGCAAGTCAAAGATCGCCCCCTAAATGTCTACAGTCAAACATGAAGGCCGCGATTTTGCTAACTGTGGCGGGTCCCCACCCCACTGCTGGCTCCAGCCCGCTGTCCAAAATAAATTTCCGTTGATGGGGCTTGTTCAGCCTGCCCAGTACGTTTCCCGGCCAATTAGAGGAAGCGGGTCTGGTGATGTCATTTGATGATGCGTCATCAGCTGGTTTCCTTTAAGGGACCATGTCCAAATTTATTTTGACATTTGTGCTGTCTGTTTTCTACAGCATTGAGGTGCTGCAAACACTGGCAATCACTGCACAAAAGCACAGGGCTGCAGCCAGGCTCTCCCATGACTCCCTCCATTTGCTTATGAAGCGAGTCACAGCATGCAGGGAGGTCCTCTTCCCTTCCCATGGGTGGAAGAGATCTCCCCAGAAGATCAACACAGCCTGGTGGCACAAGCAGGGATGTGGTCAGGAGGACCTGGGTGTAGTGCCGCAAATGTTTTAATGATCTCAGTAGATCACGAAACATTAGTACAAAGCCACACTCCCCTTCATCCTGCTGTGCCTCTCCTCAAATCCCCATCACTCTGTCTTCCCTACCCTACTCCTGCACATCCTTCCTCACACCAACTTACCTTGGACCTCTACCCATCCCTCTCTCTCTTTCTATATTATCACATCCCCATCTCACTAGCCACCCCTCACACTCATCCTCATCCTAGTGCAATCATACCAACTAACAACACACAAGGGTAGGCACTTAGGTGTTTTATGCAACGTTCATGTAAAGTTTCTGTTAATGTGGTGTCAAACATTGAAACCTTTATTTTCAACACTTTGCGTTCTTGGACAGATTTGTGTGCACCTTTTGGAAGTGGCTTAGTGAGTTGCAGTGAATGGTGAGACATAACGGTACCCCCCCCGCAATGATGATGTGTGAAAGGAATGGCTTGGACATTGTAGGGATGCATTATGGTGTTGGTGTGGGGTGGCGCCAACCTGGCGCATCATGTGGCAGCCAGGGTGTACAGCATCAAGTGAAGTAAATCTGGCCATGGTGAGGCCATCCCTGGCCTTCCGGGCAGCAATGTGGTCGGGTGCTGATGTCCTGTGCAGCATCAGTTGATTGCGGAGAAGGTTGGTGGTTGTGTTGGTGCTGCTGGTGTGCCTGGTGGTGTTGGGGCTGATCATGATGGGATTCTGAGGACCAAGGTGAGAGAGTATAAAGGGCACTCATGCTGATGGAATAGGTGGTAGGTGAAGTAGAGATCACAGAAGTGATCTCTCAATGGTGAGCGAGGTAATGAGGTCAGACTGGATGGAAACTTGTGTAAAGACTTGCAGCATGGTGACTCTGTTGTGGAAATGCAGTGAGGAAGAGCTTGTGGCTGAGGGAAGATATCTCTAAGGTGGGAGCTTTTACTTGACATTTGAAGCTGTCAAGTCATCAGCTGATTTGATGGCCACTGACCTTCCCGCCTCAGCTTCACAGACGTGGGGTAGCAACAGCGTGAAACCTGTGGGTGAGCTGTCAAATCCAAAAGGTCAATTTAAAAACATTAAGTGGCTGTAAATAAGCCACTAATCATTTAAATTGGCTCCCCCGCCGCTGCGTGTCGCGTCTGCTCAGCGTTCAGACCTGACATTTGGTAAATGCGCGTGGGTTCACAGTGGGGTCCTGACCTGCTTGGGGGGGAAAAAAACACGTTCCCCCCCCCCCCCCCCCCCCCCCCCAAGAAATTCTCAGCCGAAGAATACTCCGTTTGGTGAGGAGGGCTGCTTTACCCTCTCAAATTGTATCCCAGCAGGAGTCACCATGTTCGGGAGAGGGAGAGAAAATAGTTTCTCGTGCAGCTTTAGAAGATCAAGTGCAAGTAATTAATGTATAGTAAAAATTTGAGGGAACCTATCGCAGTGTAATTATGGTATGCCTATAGGAAGCGCATGTTGCTGAATATTCTGCAATTAATTAACTCAGTAGATACCGCATGCAACATTGTTGAATATTTTCTTCCATTTGTCTGATGCAATATAACTAATAGGCATTGTTTAGCATCTTTTGTAATATAATATCCTTCATTCAATGGGAAGTCTTTCTTGTGTCTTAAAGTCATCTGGTTTTACGCAACATTTGAAACAGTTATTGATCAGTTTTCTCTTACTGTATCAAGAGTTTTGCATTGTGTAAGTTGTTCTGACTACAATGTAAAGCTAGAACTGTGACAAAAATTAAGCATTTCTGTTTAAGGTGCAATTTTTGTATTTGTTTATTCGCGATGTGGGCGTCACTGGCAAGGCCAGCATTTATTGCCCATCCCTAATTGCCCTTGAGAAGGTGGTGGTGAGCCGCCGCCTTGAACAGCTGCAGTCGATGCTGGGTGGTCCGTCTGGTTTCATTCTTTTTCGTAGCAGTTTGTTACAACTGAGTGGCTTACTGAGTGGGTCTGGGATCACGTATAGGCCAGACCAGGTAAGGACGGCAGATTTCCTTCCCTAAAGGACATTAGTGAACCAGATGGGTTTTTACGACAATCCGATAGTTTCATGGTTACCATTACTGATGCTAGTAATTATTCCAGATTTATTTAATTAACTGAATTTAAATTCCCCAGCTGCCATGGTAGGATGTGAACTCGCGTCTCTGGATCATTAAGTCCAGGCTTCTGGGTTATTAGCCCAGTGACATTACCACTACGCTACCGTTCCCGATAATTGGTTTCATTAATTCAGTCATGGTACATAAGAGGTTAAAACTGTCTTCACTAATGTCTCGGGTGTCTGAGGGAGAGACCAAGCCATTCAATTCAAATACAAACATCTTATGAGATTGGTTTGAACATGTTCAAATTGGCAGCTCATTTGAAATTTAGTAAACAGTTCCAGATAATTTTTTGGAAATTATTTCTCAACCTGCCTGCTGCAAATTGAGATGTACGTTTGAAGCCTTTCGAGGGAGATAGCCAGGTGGGTGAATTTCCTTGGACGGTGAGGAAATAAAAGAAGCACCATGTCATTAAAAACTTGTACAGCAGTCCTGACTCTGTGTGCTGCTTATTGAAGGAGATAGTTGCACTTAAAAACTGCTTAATAATCTACAGCATGTTACTGTTACAGTTCACACATTTTACTGTTTAATAAATTTGGTAGTTAAAGTCTGAGTCAGTCAAATGCATTGTGGTTCTCCCACCTTCAAAGTCTAAGAATATCGGGTGAGGGCACATAATAAAGCCAGTAAACTGAAACAAAATAAAGAGCATTTTCTGTTTGATACCTGGGCACACCTCAAATTTAACTGGATGACTGGGCAAGTGAAAGCATTCTCTGGGATAGAGAGAGTGTGGATTTATTACGGGAATGGTCTGTGACACTAAACAGTGATTTTTTTAAAGTAAAATGGTTATTACAGTTTTTATCGTGTAACATATCTTTAAATGTTCATAGCAAACCCTTATCTTTCCGTATAAATGAGTAATAAATAACTTTACCAATTTTGAAAAGTGTTCTGTATATTTTTTAAAGATTCATTGAGGTTTTTAAAATTATTTTAATCTTTTTTGGTACAAGTGATGTGTTTTAAGACTTTGTATTTTTTTTCTTGTGCATTGAGTAGTGTACTTCTGTAAACCTTGTCCTCAATTCCCAGTTGATGTTTGTGCAGGTAGAATTTAAGTATCAAAGCTTTGCTTTTGTTTTGAACAATTCTTCTGGTGAGTTATGAATTGGTGACCTAGACAATATGTTCAATGTCTGAAAACATTGTTGCGCTGAAGAATGATTTTGTTATGTATAAAGAAGTTGCTTCTGGCCCAGCTAATTCTGGCTGGGATGACGGATGTTCTCAATGTAGCATGCAGGCAGAGGAATATTAATGCAAGCACATTAAACTCTGAACCTGCTTGATGTTCCCAACAAATGATGGTGGCCAGTGGGGTGATTTTGGAAAAGCTTGGTGCATTATAATCCATATTTTGGGGATTGTTGGATAGAAAAAGCCTCACACAGTGACTGAAATAATTAGACTAAGCTGTTCAAATTGGCCCAAGTGCCTGGATAGACAGTTCTTAACACTCTCTAATACTGCTTTCAGTAATCATGCAATTAGCACATTCTAGTGAGGGGCATGTTTCCGTCGGATCTCTATTGGTTATGAAACCATAAGCCATTTGTTTTATCAAATGTTAGTTTATCTCTAGCCTTTTGTAAAGCACTACTTTTCTACTTGATCTATTTTATTTCAACATAATATGGTGTAGGATTATGAAAATGGTTTTCAACTACAATTTGGAGCTTTAATGTAATAAAAGGTCCTAAGGTGGTTTACACAAAAAACACAGGCTGAGCTATGGAGAATTTCGGAGACTTGGTCGAAGTCACTGTCAAAAAGGGGGAATGAAGTGCAAGGTGAAGAAGTTTAGGGAGGGAGTGCCAGAGGGTTGGCGAAGACCAAAAGTTTGACACCCTTGTTGGAGGACTTCAGGTTGCAGAACTGGTTGTAGGACTGGGAACGATTGCAGAAATAAGGTGGAATAAGGCTGAAGATGGTTTTTGTCAATGAGAATAAGGATTGTGAATTTGGTGCATTGGGAGTCAGAGAACCATTTTAGAGCTGGTGTGAACAGGGGTCATGGGCAAGTGGGACTTGTGCAGGTTGGGATGCAGATGCCATTTTTGGGCAAGCTGTAGGTTGTATAAGGAGGGACTCTAGAACTCTGGCAAGGAAGGTGTTTTAGAAGTGAGCCTGAGGTCATGAAAACGTGGATAACTGTTTCAGGGGTGGGGAGGCAGGTGTGAAGATAGAAGAACACATCAATAAGCTTTAAGCCACATTTTTAAAAATTACTTGTTCATTTTTAAACTGTTTTTACTCTCATTCAATCCCTATCACCTCAGAAAACTGGATCCCTGATTTGAACTAGGAATGAGCTTTCAGCCTCTAGAGAAGATGATCATCCTGTAATTAAGATGAATATGGTTAGGATGTTTGCTGCAGTAGAAATTGATACTAGACAGCATTTCAGACGATTTTAGGTACTGCAGTTGGTGTGTGGGAATATTTGCCAGGTCATGCTTTAGATCTGCTATGGACATTGTGGATCTACAAGCTTATAGGCTCATGAAAGCCTATCCTTCAGTGCAGTCAGTCTTTACATTTTATCTATGACCATAACTTGACTTGGGAACGGTTTCTCTTTCTCTGCTCTGTCTAGACCCTCATGATTTTTAACACCTCTATCAAATCTCCTCAACTTTCTCTGCTCTAAGGAGAACAACCCCAGCTTCTCTAGTCTATCCATGTAACTGAAGTCCCTCAGCCCTGGAACCATTCTTGTAAATCTTTTCTGCACCCTCTCTAAGGCCTTCACATTCTTCCTAATGTGCAGTGCCCAGAATTGGACACAATACTCCCGTTGAGGCCGAACCAGTGTTTTATAAAGCTGCTTCATAACTTCTTTGCATTTGTACTCTATGCCTCTATTTATGAAGCTCAGGATCCCGTATGCTTTATTAACCGCTTTCTCAACTTGACCTGCCACCTTCAACGACTTGTGTACATATACCCCCAGGTCTCTCTTCCTGCACCCCCTTTAGAATTGTACCCTTTCGTTTATATTGCGTCTCCTTGTTCTTCCTACCAAAATGTAGCACTTTGCACTTTTCTGCGTTAAATTTCATTTACACCTGCCTGTTTGTCCTCTTGACTGTTCACTATACTTCCAAGTTTTTTGTCATCTGCAAATTTTGAAATTGTGCCCTGTACCCCCAAGTTCAACTCATTAATATATATCAAGAAAAGCAGTGGTCCTAGTACCGATCCCTGGGGAACACCACTGTTTACTTTCCTCCAGTCCGAAAAACAACCGTTCACCACTACTCTGTTTCCTGTCACTTAGCCAATTTTGTATCCATGCTTCCACTGTCCCATTTATTCTATGGGCTTCAACTTTGCTGGCAAGCCTATTATGTGGCACTTTATCAAACGTCCATGTAAACCACGCCAACCGCATTGCCCCATCAACCCTCTGTTAGCTCATCACAAAACTCGATCAAGTTAGTTAAAGACGAATCTTGCCTTTAACAAATCCGTGCTGGCTTCCCTTAATTAATCCACACTTGTCCAAGTGACAATTTTTTCTCGGATTATCGTTTCTAAAAGCTTCCCCGCTACTGAGGTTAAACTGACTGGCCTGTAGTTTCTGGGTTTATCCTTTAACCGTTTTTTGAACAAGGGTGTAACATTTGCAATTCTCCAGTACTCTGGTGCCACCCCCATATCCAAGGAGGATTGGAATATTATGGCCAGTACCTCTGCAATTTCTACCTTTACTTCGCTCAGCATCCTAGGATGCATCCCATCTGGTCCTGGTGACTTATCTACTTTAAGTACAGCCAGCCTTTCTAGTACCTCCTTTATTAATTTTTATCCCATCCAGTATCTCAACTACCACCTCTTTCACCATGACTTTGGCAGCATCTTCTTCCTTGGTAAAGACAGATACAAAATACTCATTTAATACCTCAGCCATGCCCTCCGTCTCCATGCGTAGGTCTCCATTTTGGTCTCTAATTGGCCCCACCCCTCCTCTTACTACCTGTTTACTATTTATATGCCTATAGAAGACTTTTGGATTCCCTTTTATGTTAGCTGCCAATCTATTCTCATACTCTCTCTTTGCCCCTTATTTCCTTTTTCACTTCCCCTCTGAACTTTCTTTATTCAGACTGTTTCTCACTTGTATTCTCAACCTGACATCTGTCATACACCCTCTTTTTCTGCTTCATCTTGCTGTCCATCTCTTTCGTCCTCTAGGGAACTCTAGCTTTGGTTGCCCTATCTTTCCCCCTCGTGGGAATGTACCTCGACTGTACTCGAACCATCTCCTCTTTAAAGGCAGCCCATTGTTCCATTAGAGTTTTACCTGCCAATCTTTGATTCTAATTTACCCAGGCCAAATCCATTCTCAACCCACTGAAATTGGCCTTCCTCCAATTGAGTATTGTTACTCTAGGCTGCTCCCTGTCCTTTTCCATATCTAATCTAAACCTTACGATACTGTGATCACTGTTACCTAATTGTTCCCCTACTGACACTTGCTCTACTTGACCCACCTCATTCCCCAGAACCAGATCCAGCAATGCTTCTTTCCTCGTTGGGCCAGAAACATACTGATCAAGAAAGTTCTCCTGGACACACTTCAGAAATTCTTCCCCCTCTCTGCTCTTTACACTTTTACTATCCCAGTCTATATTGGGATAGTTGAAGTCCCCCATTATCACTACTCTATTCTTGCACCTCTCTGTAATTTCCCTGCAAATTTGCTCCTCTCTCCTTCCCACTAGTTGGTGGCCTATAGAATACTACAATAATGTAATGGCACCTCTATTATTTCTCAACTCTAACCAAATAGATTCTGTCCTTGACCACTTCAGGACATCCTCTCTCTCCAGCAGTGTAATATTCTCCTTAATCAATACTGCCAACCCACCTCCTTTCCTTCCCTATCTTTCCTGAACACCTTATTTCCAGGAATATTTAGTACCCAATCCTGCTTTTTTTTTAGCCAGGTCTCCGTTATCGCCTCAACATCATATTCCCATGTGTTTATTTATGCCTGCAGCAATTGGTTATTTTGATTCAAATAAACATAATTTTTCTTTTGCCCTAATGATGCTTTGGATGTATGACACCTCTGAACTATGTGTTCAGCTTTGCCAGTGTAATGCTATGAAAGTACACTAGATGCAAGGCTATTTTAATTACATAGATTCTGTTCATAATTCCCCAGGTAATGCATTTGCTGTATCTGTTGTGGGGAAGCATTGAGATAGACATTCAGCTACACAGAAGGGAACTTGAAAGAAGTGCCTCTGCTTGCTCTTGTGTATCTTACTAACAGATGGTCGCAGAGTCCTGGGGAGGGATCAGGCCACCTGGGACAGAGTTTATTTGACTACCACTTATTCAAACTGGTTAGGGGCTGGGTTTCCCAGTGTGGTTTGCATGAATAATTGTCACACCATATGTTGACTTTTGTTTTCTGTCCTGAATTGATATATAATTTAAATGCGTTAAGTTATCAAAATTATTCATTCTTAACAGATACTTTTGAACTGTGCAGATAAATGATCTACTGTAGTTTTACAAAAAGCACTTGTGTTAACTGTGCCTCCTCGCGATGCTGTATTACATAGGGCTGGATATTTCTCTGGTCAGTGGGGTTATCGCCCTGGCCCCTTTTGCTTAATTGGGCATCATTAGATATGCAGGGCAGCCTTCTGGTGAGATCCTGATCACCAGCAGGAAACCTGCCACCCCAGGTGCAAAACTCTGGTGCTGCTGCAGCAAGACCTCTGCTGAAGTGCAAGAAGAAAGAAATTCTTGCATTTATATAGCCCCTTTCACTACCTCAGAATACTTGTGTTCTGTCGCTAGCCCGGATGATTTTTGGTGGAATAATGGAAGAAAATCCAGCCCTTAATCTCTTTATTTAAAAAAAAAAGCACAATTTGTTTTGGTTCATTGGGTATACAAATGGGAAGCAGGATTGGCAGAACTGGCTTGTACATTAGGAGAGCACTGAATACCATATTGTTCAAAGCCAATACACCCTTGCCTGAGGAGAACCATTGTATCTTTTTGCTGCAAACTTACTGAGCATTCCTTTTAAGAACATAAGTACAGGAAACTCTTGTTTATCCGGCACCCAAATATCCGGAATTCTCGCTTAATCGGCAAAAATCATCCTCTGAAAACTCCCCTCAAATAACCGGCAATGTTGCCGAGTCGCAGTCCGAGTCTCCGCGAACTCCGAAAACTCCTCTCAAATAACCGGCAATGTTGCCGATCCCGAGTCCGCGAACGCCGATTTAGTCAGTAGGGGTAGTTTTCAAAAGTGCCACTACTCGGCCTCCTGGCGCTGTCTGAAGTCTGAAACACTGCAGTAGCAGGAGTTGATTCTCCCGCGCTGCCGGGAGTCTCACTTACTGTTAAGTAATTAGAGTTATGGATTACTCTCAACTGGCAGTACTGTACTTAATCAAGCATCTTCCACCATCCATTTAACACAACATTCTGTAGGTGAGTACCCAAATAGTGTATACTGCACATTTCTTGATTTTTTTATTTTTCTTTGTTAAAAATAGCCTCGGTAGATATAACTCTCTGTTATCCGGAACTTTCGATCAACCGGCACCACACCGGTCCCGTCGGTGCCGGATACCAAAGAGTTTCCTGTAGTAAGAGCAGGAGGATGCCATACGGCCCTTCGAGCCTGCTCCGCCATTCAATGAGATCATGGCTGATCATCTGCCTCAACTCCATTCACCGCCCCTATCACCATATCCCTTGATGCCCTTACTAGTCAGAAATCTATCGACTTCTGTTTTGAATATACCCAATGACTGAGCCTCCACAACCCTCTGGGGTAGAGAATTCCAAAGATTCACCACCCTCTGTGTGAAGACATTTCTTCTCATCTCAGTCCTGAATGGCCTACCCTTTATCCTGAGGCTGTGGCCTCTGGTTCTAGACTCCCCAGCAAAGTGAAACATTCTCCCAGCATCCACCCGATCAAGCCCTGTAATAATTTTGTATGCTTCAATGAGATCCCCTCTCATTCTTCTGAATTCAGGAGAATACAGGCCTAGTTTACTCAATCTCTTCTCATACGACAGTCCCGCCATCCCAGGAATCAATCTCGTGAACCTTCGTTGCACTCCCTCTATGGCAAGTATATCCTTCCTTAGGTAAGGAGACCAACATTGTACACAGTACTCCAGGTGTGGTCTCATCAAGGCCCTATATAATTGGAGTAAGACTTCTTTACTCCTGTACTCAAATCCTCTTGTAATGAAGGACAGCATACCATTTGCCTTCCTAATGGCTTGCTGCACCTGCACATTCACTTTCAGTGACTCATGTACAAGGACACCCAGGTCCTTTTGAGCATCTACATTCCCCAATCTTTCACCATTTAGGAAATACTCTGCCTTTCTGTTTTTTCTACCAAAGTGGATAACTTCACATTTATCCACGTTATATTCCATCTGCCATGTTCTCGCCCATTTACTGAGCCTGTCGAGATCCCCTTGAAGCCTCTTCACATCCTCTTCACAACTGACACTGCCACCTAGCTTTGTATCATCAGCAAATTTGGAATTGTTCCATTTAGTCCCCTCCTCCAAATCATTGATATAGATTGTGAATAGCTGGGGCCCAAGCACCGATCCTTGCGGTACACCCACTAGTCACAGCCTGCTGTCCTGAAAAAGACCTGTTTATCCCTGCTCTGTTTTCTGTCTGTTAACCAATTCTCAATCTATGGTAGTGTATTACCCCCAATTCCATGTGCCCTAATTTTGTTCACCAACCTCTTGTGTGGGACCTTATCAAAGACCTTCTGAAAATCCAAATACACCACATCTACCGGTTCCCCTTTGTCTACTCCACTAGTTACATCCTTAAAGAACTCCAATAGATTTGTCAAACAGGATTTCCCTTTCATAAATCCATGTTGACTCTGCTCAATCTTACTATCTGACCTGATTGCCTTTTATCACACCTCGGCAGAGAAAGTCAGAAAGATTAACTGTAGTCGTCTGACATTGTACGCTGCACAGGCATTGTTCTCTGTCTATATATGCTTTGCCGATTCGTATTCCTTCACTTCACCTGACGAAGGAGCAGCAGCTCCGAAAGCTTGTGATTTCAAATAAAACTGTTGGACTATAACCTGGTGTTGTGCGACTTCTCACTTTTGTCCACCCCAGTCCAACACCGGCATCTCCGCATCACAATCTTACTATGAGTAAGATTATATCCCTTGATTCCCCTAGAGTCCAAAAATCTATCTATCTTAGCCTTGAATATACTCAAAGACTCAGCATTCACAACCCTCTGGGGCAGAGAATTCCAAAGATTCACAACCCTCTGAGTGAAGAAATTCCTCCTCATCTCAGTCTTAAATGGCCTACCCCTTATCCTGAGACTATGCCCCCTAGTTCTCGACACTCCAGCCAGGGGAAACAACCTCTCAGCATCTACCCTGTCAATACCCTTCAGAATCTTGTATGTTTCAATGAGATCACCTCTCATTCTTCTAAACTCCAGAGTGTATAGGCTCATTCTACACAATCTCTCATCATAGGACAGCCCTCTCATCCCAGGAATCAATCTAGTGAACCTTCGTTGCACCGCCTCCAAGGCAAATATATCCTTCCTTAGATAAGGAGACCAAAACTGTGCACAGTACTCCAGGTGTGGTCTCACCAAGGCCCTGTACAATTGTAGCAAGACTTCCTTACACTCAAGTTTCTCACCATTTAAAAAATATTCTATTTTTCTATTCTTCCCACCAAAGTGAATAACCTCACATTTCCCTACATTATACACCATCTGCCACCTTACTGCCCATTCACTTAGTCTATCTATATCCCTTTGCAGACTCTGTGTTCTCTTCACCGCTTACTGTCCTACCTAGCTTTGTATCGTCAGCAAACTTGGATACATTACACTCGGTCCCTTCATCTTGGTCATTAATATAGATTGTAAATAGCTGAGGCCCCAACACTGATCTTGGCAGCACCCCACTAGTTACAGCCTGCCAACCTGAAAAAGATCCGTTTATCCCTACTCTCTGTTTTCTGTCCGTTAACCAATCCTGTCCGTTAACCAATCCTCTATCCATGCTACTAAATTTTTACGTCATTTTGTAATTTATTCAGAGAATTCTGTGGATTCTAAGCATGCTAACTTCTGTTGCTAAGTGTACATGCATACCTGAAGTGTCACAACAACTTTCATTTTTATAGCGCCTTTAATGTAGAAAAATGTCCCAAGATGTGGCACAGGAGCGCAATCTGCCAAAAATTGACACCAAGCCAAAGAAGGAGACATTAGGACAGCTGACCAACAGCTTTGTCAAAGAGAGAGGCTTAAAGGAGGAGGGAGAGGTGGAGAAGTTTGGGGAGGGAAATCAAGAGCTTGGGGCCTATATAGCTGAGTGAGAAGATTGTGGGACAAACCCCACTACAGACTTATGTATGTAAGCTAAGGCTTACAGTACTGAGGGCACATGTCAGGGGTGTCCATTTTTGGAAGCAATGTTAAACCAAGGACTTGTCTGTCTGCTCAATTTGATGTAAAATATCCCATGGCATTATTGGAAGAACAGCAGGGAGTTCTTCTAGTTTCAAAGCAAACACTCTTCCCTCAGCGAATTGCCAAAACAGATTAGCTGGTTATATATTCAATTTCTATTTGTGGGAACTCGCTATGTGCAAATTGGCTGCTGAATTTGCCTACATAATAGTGACTGTGTTTTAAAAGTACTGTAATCCATTGGTTGGAAAGCTCTGTGGGATATCCCAAGAACATGAGTACTACATAAATGCAAGTTTGTTCTTGATCATCATCACCCCATAAACAAGCTAGGGAAGGTACGAAGCACTCTGCCACAGCCAAGCAATTATGATAATTCTTAAAATATGCAACAATCAGTATAAAGATCTGCTTCTGGAGATACCATGTGAAAAAAAATACAAATGATTCAACCAATGTAAAACTGTGAAATCCATTTTTAATCAAATGTGAGGTGGTAAATGAGTAGAGTAAAAAGACATTAAGTGCAGTACTTGTGGTCCATTTGGTTGTCTTCAGCATCCTCACTATTGTACTAGTTTTGACTACTTGAGAAAATGTGGCTAAATCAGAAATTTGCTCGTGTCAGACTTGCGTAGAAAAGCTAAGATCCTTCTCTTTATTTGCTATATTGATTGGATCATGAATGAAGAAATGCATTATTAATGAAGCATTTCCAGATATTGTGTTTCTGGTATGAGGAGTTGCTTTTAGTTGAAGTGGTTGCATAGCTCAAGGTGCTTTGGTAACTAAAAGCTAAATTTAAATTACAAGTTACAAAAAAAATCCTCATCTAGTAATGGATAAATGTCACTGACCAATAGCGAAGGCAACTGTCAACAAGAAAATATGGCTTTTAAATCGCAATCCAATGGATACAAAGGACAAGTACAAAGCCAGGCCCAATGTACACATCTGTCTGAATCGACCAATTCAGCTGCATGAAGGTGGAAGTTTTTCTTGGAGTTCTGACTTCTAAGTGGCAAAATGATGATTTTGCAGAGCATTCATAGAGCAAGCGGCGGGGGGGGCGCGCAAGAGGAGAAAGAGCTTTATAGCTAATTTGAATTTGATCAGTTGTTCCTTTGCCCTTGAATGTTATGAATCTTCTATTAAGCTCTAAAATTTAGTAACAAGATCTCATGAAGGTTGCATTGGTGAAATGTTGTGCCATTTGAAACCATGTATAAATATGGAAGAAGTATTTAACTTAGCATTTATATCTACAGTAGTACTGCTTTTTTAAAATAAATACAAGATAAAACTGTGTATAAATAGTACCATGGGATCTGTTTGTGGTGCTGTAAATGGTTTGAGAATTTTATACCTTTTTTATAAATTAATGTAGCCAAAGCAATGAGTGGGATGTACAATTCCCCCCCCCCCCCCCCCCCCCCCAGGAGATATAAGCTGTTTTGTCCAGTTTTAAAAGTTCGTGATTACCTTTTTTTCATTATAATATAATTATCTCTTTACTGTTACTATGTAAAATGGAATGATTTGACCTACCATGTCACAATATGGCATTGTTGTTTTGTGGCACCTGTCGCTGAGAGGTGGAACATTGAACCTTAATGTTAGACACTGCAGTTTGAATCCATTAATGTTGACTAAAAATGTCAAACCCCTCAGTCCAGATAAAATACCAGAAAATTGAGCACTAGGAGCTGGTATCCATAGCGTTAATCAAAGATGAAAAGGAGTACACAACCATTTTTTTTTGATAAGTTCGTATTGTGTTCCAGCGAGACAGAAAGACTTGGATATTGGGAACTTGAGCTGTGAAATCTGAGATGAAAGCAATAAATGTTTCAAGAAGGTTTGGTTACTTTGATTCATTTATGTAAACACGAGTTGTTTTTGTAATTTAGATGTAACATACTTTTTCCAAATTGGTCATTTAACAAAAAAATTGCAACAAGTTTCTAATGGCTAAATACTAAACTCAAATTAGGTCAATGTCCTATTCTGGGATGAAGGGAAACCTACACCAGTTGTAGTTCAATAATACCATTGTTTAAAGAAGACGTCATAACTATTGAGACGCACAGCAGTGAGTACATTGTTCTTTATAAGGGGTATCTAACATTTTTTAGTGTAGAATTCTTTTTATACAATGACGACTTTTTAACTTGAATTTTTACTTTTGTGCTTCCACACCATCATAGGCTGGGGTTAGAACTGTATAACCTCAACAGCAGTATCACTAACAACATAAATAATAGCTTGTGTTAAAATTGCGTTTCCGTTATGGTTTCAATTGCATATACTTTATGGGATTGCAATACACATCTATTGTGTTAAACTGTTTGTTTATTTCCTTTTACTTGTATCACAAAAAAGAATCTATATTAAAATCTTGTCGGTCTCTAATACTAGTATTAAGCTTGTAATGTTGCTGATTGCTCCACATTAACTATGATGCAGCAGACACAAAAAATCCAACATTAAGCCAACCTAACAATGTAACACCCATAGGAACACAAAGCAGTCATTTTTAAATCAAATTTTCTACCTTTTTAGTTTGATTTCTATTTTGGAACAGGCTGTCAATTTTAAACTAGGTGACAAAAGTCAAATTTTTGTGTCTCTCTTTTGGAAGATGTTTTCATCCTGTATTGTGGGCTTTACAGTCAGGGCCTTGAATTTAAGTTGAGCACCACCAGTAGGTTGGTACCAGGAGTTAATGGTGAAATATTGGGAGTTGCCGAGTGAGTGACTTTTGATGTAATGCAACATTGACCATCTGGAGCAGAACTCAGCAAGGTTCAGTGGAGATCTGTGATAGTGGAACTCTCTCTATTAATCCAGGTGTTTACTTCCTGTGTGTATACTAATGCTGCATTTGATTGTAAAGTTCACATTCTGCAACTACAAGCCAACTATTGGAACATCCACTGCATCAGGTTACTAAATGGCACAAGAAACCCTTTTACAAATTGAAGTTGTAGGTTAATAGCAAGTTATAAAATCAAGTTTGTAAATATAGTTCAGTGGATATAAAAATGTTGGTATTGATCTGGCGTATGAAAAGCTGAAAGGAGCTACAGTTTTAATTGTTTGAGAAGTCATCTCTAATGCCAGAGAAGAACAGCTGACCCAGTTAGAGTAGTCCATATCCCTTAAATGATCAGTTCTGATTAATGCCACATTTTGTTTTGTATAACTAATTCTAACATTTAATGTGTTGTTTTTGCCCTATCCACACTGCCTTTTCTTTTACTCCCAACTACTATGAATGAGAAGTAGTGATGCATTTTTTTTAACTTTGTATTTTGAGAGGGTTGTAACATTTGCTCATGTCTGCAGTATTTTTTTAATAATTGAATTGGAAGGAATGTAATTTAGAAAAGCAGGAAGATGAAAAATGTAACAATGATTTAGGTAGGAATATTTGTGAGGCGTGTTAAGTTTGTCATCTAGTTACTCTTGATCTGTGCTACACTAGGGGGCACAGTCTCAGGATAGCACTAGGGAGCATAGTCTCAGGATAAGGGGTCAGCCACTTAAGACTGAGATGAGGAGGAATTTCTTCACTCCAAGGGTTGTGAATATTTGGAATGCTCTACCACAAAGGGCTATGGATGCTGAATCGTTGAGTATATTCAAAGCTGAGATAGATAGATTTATGGACTCTAGGGGAATCGAGGGATACGGAGATAAGGCGGGAAAGTGGAGTTGAGGTTGAAGATCAGCCATGATCTTATTAAATGGCAGAGCAGGTTTGAGGGGCCATATGGCCTACTCCTGCTCAGAGTTCTTGTGTTCTTTAATTTACTTTCTTTTTATTGAAGAATCCAGGCGAAGAGCCAGAGCCATACAGAATGCCACCAAGGTTGAAAATAGAAGATAGCAGTAAAATAAGTATATGATTAGATGGCACTACATTTAAATTTTAGGAGGAAAGGCTGTGGGAGATGAGTTCAGCTTGAGACAGTGGTTAGGTAGACAGTTTTAAGACCTTGGAACTTAATAGTATTGAAAAATAGAGAAAAGGGCTTTGAATTCTGCAAGAGGAATCACCCATCAGGCAATGTGCTTTTTCTTGTGTTCTGCCCAGGAATATGAGAGGTTTTTGACAGATATGAGACAGAGCTTAATAGAGTTGTTGAGGGGAGGAAAAGAATTGAGTAAATCAAGCGTCTTGGAAGCTTCAGCATTTGTTTTCAGAGGAGATTGAGACCAAACTGTTAGTTCCACTTGATCCAACTTATCAAAGGTTAAGAGGTTAGACTTAGCAAAGGCATAAAGAAACTACGCCTATTGAAAATAACTTCTGGAAATATAATTAATTAAAATAATGCAAGCAAGCCTTGAGATTGTGTTTACTTGCAGCTTCTAATCTCCCAAGTTTTTATTTGTGGGTGTCCATTCGCCATGATTTCCGGGTACTCGAGTAACTCATCTTCACTTAGTGCAGGTGACATAAACAAATGTGTTCTGCTGACTATGTAAGTGCCAGAAGGCTTTCAAGGAATATTAGCTACTGTTTTGCCTCCCCACCCACACGTGGCCATGGTGGAGTGAGGCCCGGGACATTTTAACTCCCCTGCCTCATTTCCAGGTCCTAGGTAAGACTCGCCTGATCTTGGCAGGAAACTGTACTTGAGCGGTGGATGGGAGCGGGATTTTGGGTCGGCGGAGACGGCCGCTGGGCACCTACAGGAATGGTCCCCGGTAACCAGGTAAGTGCGTTGCGAAGGGGTGGGAGGCACCAGAGGCGATCGCGGCGGGGGGGGGCGGTGGGCAGGGGAGACTTGAGGTTTCCTTGTGGGGGGTTGGAGGAGCACTCCTGCTCCTTCTGGCCTACAAAGATATTAAAATCTTACCTTTTTGGCCCTCTTTTGGGCCTATTCCTGCCTGCTGCCAGCTTTCTCTGACGTGACTGCACATTAAAATCGTGTCTGCTTCCTATTTAAGTCACAGGACCTCAACTTTTGCATGTATGCCTGAAATACAGTTACGGGCAACACGGTGGCATAGTGGTTAGCACTGGTGCCTCACAGCGCCAGGGACTCGGGTTCGAATCTGGCCTCGGGTGATTGTCTGTGTGGAGTTTGCACATTCTCCCCGTGTCTGCGTGGGTTTCCTCCGGGTGCTCCGGTTTCCTCCCACAGTCCAAAAATGTGCGGGTTAGGTTGATTTGGCTATGATAAATTGACCCTTAGTGTTAGGGGGGGATTAAATATGTGGGGTTACGGGGATAGGATGGGATATGTTAGGGGGAATTAAATATGTGGGGTTACGGGGATAGGGTGGGATATGTGTCGGTGTAGGCTCGATGGGCCGAGATGTCCTCTATCTGTACTGGTGGGGATTCTGTGTGAGAAAGCAGGGACAGGGTACTGGATTTGGATGATCAGCCATGATCGTATTGAATGGTGGAGCAGGCTCGACGGGCCGAATGGCCTACTCCTGCTCCTAGTTTCTATGTTTCTATGTTTCTAAATTGGTGGCGGGAGTGAGTGCGGCGGCAAAGACCCCACCTCTATTTTAATTCCCCGCGCATCCCTTTCTCATTGGGCGCTGGGGTTAAAATCAGCCCTAGTCTTAATTTTCTATAATGAGCGAAGAGTGTGAGAGATTTTACTCTAAGCACTTTGAGATAATATATTACCAGTTAATACTTGTATTGAATTATCACTTTTTTTTGTCCAAACTGTAATCTACAGCATTAAGTGAAAATCATTGCTGTTTAAACAAAATGTAGCTAATTCAAAGGAGTTTGTAACATTATAGATGCCTATGTAAGCAGCAAATACTAGCTTTGAGGTTAAAATGACCAGCTGGTCTGTCAAGCCAACCCACACCACAATGGCTCGATGGTAGTGTTGCATCATTATGGCTAAGCACTCTATCCCTCTCCCACCTGCCGACCCCCCCGGCCTCCTCACACCCACCCTCGCAGCCATGTAATCTTCTGGGAGAGGTGAAAAACCCATGTAGCTCACTTACAAGCAATTAATTAAAAATGAAGTCACAAAGTTTTAATTTGGGATTGGTGTAAGGAACCTAGAAATTGATGGTGTGTATAATATATAGCGTTTGACTTACGATTTCCCACATAGTGACTTTCAGCTCAGTGGGGAAACTTAAGCCAGATGCTCCTGTGGAGAAAGGGAGGCAACATTTGGGTGAGTCAGCTGGGCTGTTGTAGTGCACTTTCTCATAATATACCTTCTCAAGATAAAGTATTGGTAGCAGTCTATAAGTAGGTAGCCCTCCCTGGCCATTCCACTTCTTGATGAATAGTTTGTGGTATGGGACAATCTGAGACTAAACGTACATCATTTTGAAAGATGACACAAAAATGAGGCCTATTCTTGAATGTAGCCTGGAGAATGTAAGATCATTTGCACGCACACATTTTTAGATTGCCCATTATTGTTGTTGGCTGAGAATTGTGGACGGCCTATTTCTGTTGCGTTCTCCTTGAACTATTGATGAAGGTAGAGAATCCACTGTTTGGAATGTTGTGGTCACATGCTGAACAGTTACACTTTATTAGTGTTGCATCATAATCAAAAGCATGATGTATGTTTTAAAATAGTCACTTCAGAGTGAGTTATCTACTTTTTTAAATGTTCTGGTCCCAAGTCCACACCTACTTGGGATTAAATTATCTGGGTGAGTTATTTGGAAACCATTAGCAGTAGTCTTCTACATTTTACTAATAATGAGATTTTCATCTTGCCCTCCATGATGTAATTGCATAGATTCTCATGATCTGTACAAGAATGTAAATTTGAATTTGCTCCCCAGGAACAGATGGAAAGCAAAATGTAATCTGTTCCGCAGCCCTGATGACTAGGATGATGCCAAATACTGTTCCTGCTGACATTTTCCCTGCGGAGGAAAGCTTTTATGATGTAAATAAGGTTGTCTTTCTTTTCAAAAGTCAAAGTTCTTGCTCTTGCGGGCCATTTTTGCGGGGGCTTGGGGGCGGGGGAGAGGATGTTATTTATCCCAAGTTTATATAGTTGGTTGATTGCATACTGTAAACTAGATGTGTATTGCTTTGTTAGAAAAAGTTAAATATTAGCTGTATCAGTTTGTTAAATCCGCTTCTCTTTCCCCTGAAGGTATTTTTGGGTTAGTTCCTTGCACTGTTTTTCTTATTAAAGATTACAGAGAAAAGAAAAATAAGAACATAAGAAATAGGAGCAGGAGAAGGCCATAAGACCCCTCAAGCCTGCTCTGCCATTTAATAAGATCATGGCTGATCTTTGACCTCAACTCCACTTTCCTGCCTTATCTCCCCGCCTCCCCCCCCCCCCCCCCCCCCATAATCCCTTGGTTCCCTTAAAGTCCAAAAATCTATCGATCTCCGTCTTGAAGATAATCAACGACTGAGCAGCCACAGCCCTTTATCTTCGCTTTCATCCACCTCGCTTGACAACTCTGCAGCTTCGAGGTTGGGTGCATGCCCTCCTCCGAGGCTTCCCTCCATACGCCCTCTGAACAATCAGCAGGCTTGATTCTTCGCCCCCCCCCCCCCCCCCAAACTCTTGTACCTCCTGCTTGCTGATATTGCAGCCTCCATTCAGTTCCTCCACACTCTGCACTTGAGGGAAATAAACTTGCAGGGCTACGAGGTTAGAGCGGGGGAGTGGGACTGACCTGGATTGCTCTACAGAGAGCCAGCACGGACTAGATGGGCCGAGTGGCCTCCTTTTGTGCCATTATGACTCTGACTCTAAGACTCGGAGAGGTCAGGAGCTGAGGATGGTGCAGTTTAGACCCACCCTGCTGATTCTCTGTTTCTAATTTGGAATGGTGTTTCATTTGAAGTTCATCTGCTGTAAAAGTAAAAATTAATTAAATTATAGTTGTATGAGTATCTCCATTTTATTTTTTCCCTCAGGGTAAGTTTCTCTCCAAGTAATTAATGTCTTTCCAACTGTTCAGGATAATGCTGTAATTTAATTTAAGTTGTGTTTTTGTTGCATACAGCTGTGATTTTATCTAATAGGTCTCTTGGGGAATGCTGAGTACTTAATTGCAGGTGATGTCCATGGTATGAATTTCAGAAGAAAATTTGTGGTTTATTAGGGTAACCAGAGGATTCCTGTTGAGAATCATGGTATTGCTGTAAGTGTATAGCACTCAATTTAGTTAAGTGTCTCATGCTCTCTTTCAGAATTGCTTGAGTACAAACTTGGCAGCAGCAACTTTAATTTTCAGGTTTTTAAAATTCCATTCTGTTTAAGTTGTTTCGGATTCAATAAAATTATTCACTTTTCTGTAGTTTCAATATAGTTGGAGTAGCATTAAATGGAGCTAAAGTGGTTGATCACCCTAATTCCAGTATTTAAGGTACTTGCTGTATTAAAAGGATTGTTTCCTGTATAGATTAGATGTTCCATAGCTTGAATACTTACAGAATTTAGATCAAAGGAAGAGGTTTATAATGTTGCCAAAAAGTGTTGTAAGCCTGAGGATTTTAGAATTCAGCAAAGGAGGACAAAGAAATTGATAAGGAAAGAGAAAAAAGAATGCGAGTAAATTAGCAAGAGACATAAAAACAGATTGTAAACGTTTCTATAAGTATGTAAATAGGAAGAGATTAGTGAAAGTAAATGTGGGCCCATTAGAGGCAGAGACAGGAGAAATTATAATTGCCAATAAGGAAATGGCAGAGACATTAAACAAATACTTTGTATCTGTCTTCACGGTAGAAGACGCAAAAAACATTCTGGAAATAATGGGGAACCAAGGGTCTAGAGAGAATTATTTATTCCTGGGATGTGGGTGTCACTGGTAAGGCCAGCATTTATTGCCCTCGAAGGTGGTGGTGAACCGCTGCAGTCCCTATGGTGTTACTCCCACAGTGCTGTTAGGGAGGGAGTTCCAGGATTTTGACCCAGCGACGGTGAAGGAATGGCGATATATTTCCAAGTCAGGGTGGTGTGTGACTTGGAGAGGAATCTCCAGCGTCCAGCAACAGTGATGTCAAGCAGCCAATCACATTGAAGAATTCTCATGGACAGCAAACCAGGAAGTAAACAGCACAGATTATCCTTCACTTTTTAATCATTTTATAGAGAGTGAAATAAAGATTGGGACATGCATGTGGGATTAAGGTAGAAGCTGAAATATCAAACTCTTTCAAATATTATTTTTAAAATCTAGCAATTTTTATCATAATGGAGAAATTTGACATTGCACAAATATAAAATTAGTTTTTCAGGCCAGAGAGGTTGTTTAGCAGTAATTCTGACTCCGTATGCCATTTAAAAGCTCAGTTACACTTCATTCAACAAGGTTTAACTTTTTTACGGGTTTTTATGGCATGAATAGTGTGTAAAAAGTGGAAGTTCACATCAATTCAATGATTTTAATTGATTTCCATTTGCGAGGACTGCAATAGCACACCCTGTGGAGGAACACGGTATCAATGACAGCAACTTCCGCATTTAAATGCATATGTGCTGACTCTCTAGAAGTTGCTGTCAATTTCACAGAGTAATGACGGCGAGTGCGGACAGTTTCGCCATCTTTACAACTGCAAATTCTGGGACAAGATGATTGGCAAAAGAACCGGCGGTGACATGAGAACATTTTTTTAAAACAGCGAGTTGTTGTGATCTGGAATGCACTGCCTGAAACGGTGGTGGAAGCAGATTCAATAGTAACTTTCAAAAATGAATTGGGTAAATACTTGAAAGGAAAAAAATTATTGGTCTTTGGGGAAAGAGCAGGGGAGTGGGATTAATTGAATCGCTCAACCAAAGAGCCGGCATTGGCATAATGAGCTGAATGGCGGCCTCCTGTGCTGTATCATTCTGAGGTGAGAATAGCTGCCCGTTGATATCAAGGCAGCATTCGACTGGAGAATGGCACCAAGGAGCCCGAGCAAAATTGAGGTCAAGGAAGAAAAACTGCCAGTGGCTGCAGACATTCTTGACGCAAAGGAAGATGGTTGTGGCTGTTGGGCATTCGTCAGAGATTTGATCACGGAAGTGCCTTTGGCTCAACCATCCTTAGCTGCTTCATCATTGATCTTGCCTCCATCATAAGGTCAGAAGGACTGTTTGAGGATTCTACAGTGTTCATCTCTATTCAGAATTCCTCTGATGATAAAGCAGCTCATGGTCAGCCTACAGCTGGACCTGGATGACATCCACGCTTGGGCAGACAAGTGGTAGTTAACATTTTTAGAAAATGACCATCTTGAGCAAGAAAAAACCCAGCCATTCCCCCCATGACCTTGAGTAGATCCAGTCATCAAGCCCCTTCCACCGACCCCCCCCCCCCCCCCCCCCCCCCAAAAAAAAAAACACCCATCAACGTCTTGGGGGTCTTTAGTCCTGAAACTGAACCGGATCAGTGATATCAATGCTGTGCCTCCAAGAGCAAGGCAGAGGCTAGGCACTCTGAGTAATGGCTCTTCCTGACTCTTGAAAGCGCCTCCAGCTTCAGCAAAGCTCAAGTCATGTGTGTGATGGAATACTTGCCTGGATGGATGTGGCCACAACTACATTTAAGAAGCATTGCACCTTCCAAGGCAGAACAGTTTGCTTGATCTGTGCAATTAAAAAAAAAAAAGAAAAACATGAAACTAAGGTAACTCCATCAGCAAATAACATTACTGGTTAGATTGAACAATGGTATACATTTTACACTTGTTAAACTGACAGCTCACAGGATATTTAAGTTTTATATGAAGTTTGAGTTGCTGTGAATGATTTTTTTTTTTAAATGGTACTTTCTTGGTGAATTTAACCTGAGGGAAACCCTTTGTAATAATTACAGCTTTTTTGGCATTGCTATTATAAAATAATCCTTTGTGGAGGACAAATGAGGAAAAGATGGATAGACTGCCTACCCGGGTGATTTTAATTTTTTTGATTAAAGCTGATTTTGGCATACTCTTACTGCTGTTTCTAAGTTTGGTTTGCAGCCTATGGCCTTTGTTTAATTAACAAATTACATTTTCATAGTGCCTTTAATGTAGAAAACATCCCAAGATACTTTGTGGCAGGGGAGAATTGGGGGGGGGGGGGGGGAAAAGGAAAGGACAAGGGAATGGATACTGAGCCATGTTGGGAGAGTTTAGGAAGGATGACTGAAAGAAACCCTGTCCAAAAGGATGCCTTGTAAGATGTTGTTTTAAAAGTGAAGAGATGTGGTTGGGTGGGGGGGTTGGGTAGGGAGAGTGTTCCAAAGAGTAGGGTCACAAGGTAGTTTTAGGCTCCCGCCACCATTGGTGGGGTACAGGCTGGAGGAGGCTGCAGAGACGGGCGAAGTCATGGAGGGATTACAAGTTGAAGACAACAGCGGTAATTTTAATGTGTAGGAGGTTTGGAAGCCACTGTAGGCCAGCAAGGGCAGGGTTTCTGGGTAAGTGGGATTTAGGGAGAGGATACGAGCAGCTATATTTAGCACCAGTTGGAATTTATAAAGCGGATGGGAGGCAAATAAAGAGGACATTAGAGAAATTGAGTCTAGAGGTGACCTAAGCATTTTGGCAGTAGAGCTGAAGTAGGGGCAGAGATGGGGAATGCTGTGGAAGTAAAAGATTTGAAGCCCAGCTCAAGGACAAACTGAACACCAAGTTTATGTTGCGGATGCTGGAAATCCAAAATAACAACAGAAAGCGCTGAAAAAACTCAGCAGCCAGGCAGCATCCATGGAGAGAGAAACAGAGTTAATGTTTCAGGTCGAAGACCTTTCGTCAGTACTGGAAAAAAGCAGGAAATGAAATAGATTTAAAGCAAGTGTAATGCTGGGAAAAGGGGGAGGGGATGAAAGAACAAAAGGGAAGGTCAGTAGTGCTATAGAATGCAGGAGAGATTAAGAGACATTGTGAACAAGGTTGAAGAGACAAACGGAAGTCCCGTCGAAGATACTTGCTTTAAATCTATTTCATTTCCTGCTTTTTTCCAGTTCTGACGAAAGGTCTTCGACCTGAAACGTTAACTCTGTTTCTCTCTCCACGGATGCTGCCTGGCCTGCTGAGTTTTTCCAGCACTTTCTGTTGTTATACCCAAGTTTATGTGCTGTCTGGAGGAGCCTGAGTGATCAGGGAGAGGATTGGAGTCCGTGGCAAGGGCGTGGAATTTGTTGCAAGGGGCCAAAAACAATAGCTTTGTTCTTGCCACTGTACAGTTGGAGGAAGTTGTGACTCGTCTATGTCTTGGTGTTGGACAGGCAGTCTGATAGCATGGAGGTGATAATCTTGACAGTATTTCCTTTTGCCATGCAAGCATACTTCCAGGCTGCGCCTCTCAAAGAATTGAAAACTTCTGTATGGGAGGGGAGGTGGAAGAATTTTTTTAACCCTCTCTGATGTCGCGTAACAGCAATCCAACACAGAATCCATTATTTTCTCCCAATGGATGATGTGCTTGTCCTAAAGTATGCAATAAATGCAAAAAATATGGTGTAAATTATATGGCAAGTTGGTGGTATTTCTTTTATTCATAACTGAATTTGTTTGCAAAGAGAGAACCATTCACATGGCAAATGTTTTTGTAAAATATGTAATTAGCTATGTTTGTGGCTAGTAACTATTTGGCAAATATGTCTGGAATTTTTTTTGTTAGCCGGGTGTCTGACATATACAGAAAATCATTAGCATGTTTCGGAGCAAAGGCTTAATGACCAAGAGTGTATAGGCGTACTACTGGAGTTTTAAGCAGCCAAAACCACATACCCTATGAGCATGGAGCAATGGTAAACTTCCCCTGCATGTCCAACCAGTGCTGTCCAACTAGGGCCACCCTACCCGTTGGGATATTGGCTTGCAGGATCTTCTGAATTTGTTTTAGGCATGGTCAAGAAATAGCAGTTCAACATAATCTAAAATACTGCATTGTCTCAAACATTTATGGTACCTCATTAACAAGAGATTATTGGGAACTAAATGGTTCCATTATCAAAAACAATTAAGACTGTACTAAACCATCTTTCGGATGAGACGTTAAACCGAGGCCCCGTCTGCTCTCTCAGGTGGACGTAAAAGATCCCATGGCACTCTTTTGAAGAAGAGCAGGGGAGTTATCCCCGATGTCCTGGCCAATATTTCTCCTTCTCCTTTTCTTCTTCAATATTTATCCCTCAATCAACATAACAAAAACAGATTATCTGGTCATTATCACATTGCTGTTTATGGGACCTTGCTGTGTGCAAATTGGCTGCCACATTTCTTGCATTACAACAGTGACTCCACTTCGAAAGTACTTCATTGGCTGTAAAGTGCTTTGAGACGTTTGGTGGTTGTGAAAGGCGCTATATAAATGCAAGTCTCTTACTAGAATCCACTCACATATACAAGCCATTGGGTGAACCAGTGAGTTAAGATTAACACAATAATGGTGCCTTTTTACTTTTTGCTTTTTGATGGTGATGGCTTGTTTTAGAATAGTACTTTAAAAGAAAATTTGAAACCTCAGTTGTCTGCAATAGGTTTTTGTATAATTGCATAGTTGCCAATTGCACTCCAGCACAACTTGATTTGCAGTATCTACTCGAATATCAGCTGTTATTGGCAGAAGAACCTGTGACAGAATCTCCTCCCTGGATTTGTATGTTTCAAGCTCTGTTTCAGTTGATTTCAGCAAAGCTGATTGTTCAGTATAAACTTGTTGTCTAAGTTACTCTAAAGGCTGCCTTTGATCTGCGCCAAATGTTTCCAGACAACGGTGGGGGGTGGTAGTTGGTGTTGTTACATCACTCTTGCTGCAGTGTTATCTCTCGTTGGTGCCTGTCTGCTGAGTGTAGACACTGCAAGTGTTTGACCCTGAATAAAACTACACTGGAGTCTGGTATAAGTATAAATGTTATATTTCTGACTTGACTTGCTTGAGGAAAGGTGCTTTCAGTTGGGGCGTATTGCTGCTGTTTGGGGAAAGTAGCTGTGGTGAATATGATGTCACATGCATGTGAAAGTATTTTCCATAAAAATTCAATTATTGTCTTGCATTTACATAAATACTTGGAAGTTAAACTTCAGGGATTTCTAATGTCCTTTTTAAGATTGGTCAGTTTTGTTTTTCCAATGTCATGGGATTGTGATTTTTTTTCATTTGAATTGTGTTCAAGTA